>JARBWK010000002.1:146242832-146315332 GCA_030556195.1 Anolis apletophallus
GGCATGGTTTGGCTATTACCACAACTAGTAATGTTAGTGCTACATGCCACCAGACCCTATCGGGGTAGTAGCAGGATGACAGATGACTTGTATGTATGTTACAGGGTTTGGGTATGCCTGCCAAAGCCTTCACTCTTTCAAATTGTGAATAAAAGGGAATTCCACCAACAGTCATAACATAGGTCTGTGCAAGATCAGCCTGGAATTCCACATTTTCATGGTGTCCTAAGTAAACTTTGTGATTTGGGTGTTTTATTTGCAAGGAGAACAAAAGTGCAAAAACCCTTTAGGTTTTTCAATCTCTTTTTTTTCTGTCTTCCCTGGTACCAAAATTAAGTGTCTTGAGTCCCTATATTGAGTGAAAGGTGGAATTAAAAAAGAAATAACCAATGAAAATAGTACAATGTCAAGATTTGTCCTGAGGTTTGTATGCATATTTTACAGGTAGAAAATCTGAAAAATATATTTGGTTGTGCCGAATTCCACTACACAGATCTAGATCTCACTTGTCATTCTGAATAATTTAAACTTAGGTTAAAAGTATTATTTTTTACCATTGCTGATCAACTCCATAATTCTATGATTCTATAATTCTATGATGCAAAATTACCCATATTTACTCAAGTGCAATTGAATATAACACGCACCTCAATTTTGAACGTGTGCATTACAAAAAAGGATTTGCTGACTAATGGTAGGCCTATGTGAGGCAGTGGTGGCCACAAAAAGTTGATGGGAAGCTGTGCCCCTCTATTGGACCTGGTAGGAGCAGGTAGTGGCCATGAAAAGGCTGGTGAGAATCTGCACCCGTCCCAGTAGCCTTTTTGCTGCCACCATCAGCTTCCCATAAGCCTTTTCTTTTTTTTTCTTTTTTTTTAAAATAAATCTTTATTGAGTTTCAAAAGTCGTAATAAAAACATATAGCAAAGTAGTAAGATAAAGCTGAAACAGTGAAATTAAAGTGGTTCACGCCAGGTGGTTTAGAGTGACCATCCACGGCGTGAACAGAATAAGTCAGAATTAAAAGGGAAAGGGAAGAACAGATGTGCACTTGAAAAAGAAAAACAGGGTTTGATGTCCGACAGGGTCATTTCCATCTTGATTTAGTATTGTTTCATTTTGCATGTTTTTGGAGAAATTTTCCACGTCTCTGTATTTCCCGACCTATCTTTCTCCGACCTATAATTAGGGATTAACATGTATCAGTTACATTTCACTTTACATGTTACTTGGGCCGGAGATCCCATCACATTTCTATTTCTACCTTACATTCCTCTTACAATATTCCTGGAGAAGGGACCAATTCCATTTATAATTATATTTCTGATTAGTATTTTTTTCCCTAATTGCTTCCGTTAGTTTCTCCATTGTACTAATTTCTAGGAGTTTTTGCCTCCATTCCTCCTTTGTGGGGGTGTTATCTGATCTCCAGTGGGTCGCCAGAAGAGTCTTAGCAGCAGTTAAGGCCAGCATGAGAATTCTGTTTTCATTTTTATCTAGATCATCGTCCATGATTCCTAATAGGAACTTATCTGCGCTCTTTTTTACTTTTTTCTTCATTAGTTTCTCCTCTTCTCTATGTATCATACTCCAGTATTTCCTTGCCTTGGGGCAAAGCCAGACCATATGAAAGAATGTCCCGCACTGACTATTGCAATTCCAACAGTTTGGTTTTGTTTTTTGTAGATTTTAGCCAATTTTGCTGGTGTGAGATACCACCTGTATAGTATCTTTACCCAATTCTCCCTGTATTTATAACATAGGAGATATTTACGTTCTTTTCCAGATAGCTGTCCAGGTTTCCTTATTTATTTTATAGCCTATATTTCTTGACCATTCTTTCATAAGGTCTCCAGAGTAGTCTTTTTCTTTTTTAATAAAATTTTGTATATATTTTGGATAGCTGTTTGGTCTCTTCTCCCATGATGGCTTCTTCCAATTCACTTTTCTTGGTTTCCCACCCTCTTTTTCCATCTACTTTCATTCTTTCCCTAAGTTGGAAATATGGGAACCAGTTCATTTCATATCCCTCTACCTGGAGTTGGGTTCTGGTCTTCACGGCCCATTCCTCTCCATTTTGCATTAAATCTGCACCCGTCCCAGTAGCCTTTTTGCTGCCACCATCAGCTTCCCATAAGCCTTTTCATGGCCACTGCTGCCTCTCTCTCTTCTGTCCCCAACTTGGATCTCTTGCCCAACAGCTAATGAGTTTAGGTGTGCAATTCTAACATGCCATCAAATCTAATACACACCTCAATTTTAGTGATGTAATTTTAGCCAAAAAAAAGGTGAGCAATAGACTCAAGTTAATATGGTAATTTCTATATTAAGAATCCAGATATATCATTAACAGATAAAACAAGAATCATAATGTTCATGGAAAATACAGCCAAAAAACCTTTCTTCACACAGTGTTTAAGTTCCTACAAGCAGCATCTATAAAAGATGGAAATATCACTAGAAAGTATTTTGGATATTTCATTTCCTTTTACTTATGTAAAGAGCGAGAGATGCTACCAATGTAACTGAGTCAAACGATATTTAGAAAGGAATCCCTCATAGCATATACTGCATATACAGCGATTGAAGTCGAATTATGTTGCAGAAAATGGGTGGAATAGATATCTGGAACAATATTTTAGAGAATTATTGAGGAGTGATGCCTTATGCAACTTTTGAAAGGAAGGCTCAGTGGCTGCTGCTGCAATAATCCTGGTATTTTCATTGGATCTTGCAGATGTATAACAACCTATGAAAGCTTTGTAGGCACATATGCCCACATAAGGCCTGCTTCCCTTTCTGTCTTCCTTCGTTCCTTCCTTCCTTCCTTCCTTCCTCCCTTCCTTCCTTCCTCCCTTCCTTTTTTTCGGTAGCCAGATGAAGGCCTCCCTTGTTTTTAATGAGTTTTTAAGATCTATGTTAATGTGGCAATAATAATTTAAAAAAACTTTATTTAATACCCTGCCACCATCTCCCCAACGGGGACTTGGGGCGGCTTACATGAGGCCAAGCCCAACAGCATATTACAGTAATATAAAAACCAAAACACAGCGACAACACAGTAAAATACATACAGCATGTGAATACAATAAACAATATAAAATGCAAAACAAAATCATACACAATAAAATAACAATGAGCGGGCCGCATGTGAAAGATAAGATACTAAAAATCATAGGTGTCATATCATAAAGTGTGTGTTGATGTTCTTGTTTTAAATTACTATTGCTCCTATCTATGCTTTCATGTAATATGCTGCCCTGAAAGTCCATGGACCTGCAATGTATGCATATATGTAACAAACAGGACAACAATTTTTCAAGGAGGCAGGTTTTAGTAACCTGAGTATCTACACACACATCAAGTTACTATTCATTTCAACAACCATTTATGCTACTTCATAATTCTCAAAACTTTTGGCTAAATTTGTTGCCATTGCATTTTAATATTACCAGGCCTGATTACAGGATTATAAAACAGGTATGCTTTGGACAGAAAGAGAACAGGCAATGGGATTCCATTGTTACAAATGCAACCCCTGTAATTTTTTTTTAAAAAATCAGCTATGTAGTAATATCCAACAGGCTTATTCATTTGGGGGTAAACTTTGACCTGTTTTTAAGTCCCAGCTTTTGGTGGGGGCTCCAATTTGGCTTTTTTTGGGGGGGGGGAGCATCCCAAAATCGGGAGGGCAGATGTTTTTTGCTTTGGGTGCTGAAAGATCTGTTTTCTATCAGCCCCTTATGGGGGGGGGGGGATCCCAGGCTCCCCAGGCTCCCCTTCCCATCATTTTAGGCATTTAAGCTGCTTTACTCTAGAGGAGAGGCACTCAGCTACAGCCAGGCACATGCCTTAAAGAGGCTTCTTACCTGTTTCTACTTTAGAGGAGAGGCACTCAGCTGCAGGTAGGCCTTACATGCCACTCACACACACATTCAAAGGCAAGGAGGCAAGTTCTGATTTTCTTATGCTAGAGGAGGTGCTTGGCTGCAAGCAGGTGTGCACGCTTTCTGGGCCTGCACTACACACACTTTCCAAGGCAAGGAGGCATGGAGCGCCACATGCTTATGAAAAGCAGACGGGAAGCCGGGATTGGTTTCTGCTTGCTTTCGCGTTGAGCTGATTTTTGTACTGGAAGGGACCATCCCGTTATGTGCTCCCGAAGGGAATGAAAGTAACGAAAGAATGGTTGTACCAAAGAAAAACAGTTCTGCGCACAACTCTAATATTCAAGTGAATAAAATGAGCATCAATTGCTGTTACCTGCTGCTGTGGCAGATTTCAGATAACGAAAGTTGTAGAACTCCGTATGACAGATACCTTTCAATGAACAGATCCAGTAGGAAATGCAAACGTTGCCTCCCTTTTCCTCCCCGCTCCAGGTTTTCAAATGTGACACTGTGCACGGTCAAATCACATTTGGTAAAGGCATTACACGTGAATATACTTTGAATACAGAAAAGTGTGTTCCTGCCTTCAGTTGCCTTTGATCTTGTAGAGGGGTTTCACAGGGAAATAGTTGTACAGATTGTTCGATATTTTCGAATAAATCTAATAGTCTTAACAGCCGGCTGTTGCTCTTGGACACTTGTAGGATGTCACAGCAATCTTTGTTCACTGATCTATTTTGAGTAAAGAAGGATGTTAATTATGGCTTATCCTTTGTAGTGTAACAAGTACCTTTTACTAATCCACCACTATAAAAAAGAATGCGGAAAAAAATCTTCCTCTTCCTTCCCCTCCTCCCATCCAACAATTCTAGACAGTCAGGGTACTGTGTTGGTTGGGCTAAGGCTGGGCTGTTAGCTAAATTAAGCCATTGTGACTCAAAATCCTCCTTTAATAAGGTTCATGCTGTCTACAACTTCATCATTTTCTGCTGAATGATAATTACTTTATTCAATCATGTTCAAGGTTTTAGTGAAAGCTAGCATTGATTGATTAACTTCAATTACCATGCTTACATTTGCATAGATAAAAACTGCTTTTCAATTTGTGAGTGGCACGCCAGTGGAAACCTTGCGCTGATATTTGCATTTCAATGTGAACAGTGAAGAATAAAGGTGGGAGAGAGGTCTGATCAGAGCTAAGCCCTTTCTGCTTCAGTGCTTAAGCTCCCCACCACCACCCCATAAACACTCTTGTTATGATGTTAGTTTGTTCAAACCAGGCTGAGGGTAACCGGTGGAGAGTCCTGTTTACAAGCACAAATGACAATCATAGCTCTGCAGACTGGGAAATCTGAAAAGTCGAGACACAAGTGCAAGCTAGTCTGTGCAAATTAAGCCGGCAAAATTCTCCTGGCTGGTAGAATAGAAGGGATTCGACACCAATGCTTTGAAAAGCAGCCTTGTTAACTATTGATTTAGACTCCATATTTTGACTTGACTGTTTCCAGGAAAGTGTCTTGTGACAGCAAATTAAAAAAAAAGACTTCCCCTCAATCCCCATCTCCCTCCTATCCTCATGGCACCAAGCTGAACATCCTATGAATTCAACCTGTCATTTTACTGTTTTCTACGAATTTTTATTTTTATTATTTATTTATTTCTTTTATAACCCGCCCTTCTCTACCCCCGAAGGGGGGCTCAGGGCAGCTAACAGAAGGCAACAATTCAATGCCACATACAAAGGAACAAAACATCAACATATCAAAATACAACAAAGCAAATGAAAACAGTTACATATCAGATACTCCATAATCCCCGTTCCATATTCATAGGTCGTTCAAGCCGATCCACAGTCCGCCAACATAACCCTATCCTACTCAAATTGTCTGTCCGCTGCTCCACATCAACTAAACACCTGGTCCCACAGCCACGTCTTTAGCTTTTTTCTAAAGGAAAGGAGGGAAGAAGTTGACCATATTTCACTGGGGAGCGAGTTCCACAGACGAGGGGCCACTACCGAGAAGGCCCTGCCCCTCGTCCCCACCAAACGTATTTCCGATGACAATGGTATCGAGAGCAGGCCTCCCCGGAAGGTCATAAATTTCAAGATGGGACAAAAGGGGAGATACGTTTGAAAAAGTAAGCTGGGCCAGAACCGTACAGGGCTTTAAAGGTCAAAACCAACACTTTGAATTGTGCTTGGAATAGGATAGGCAGCCAGTGGAGCTAGCACAACAGAGGAGTGGTGTGCTCCCTGTATGCCGTTTCAGTTAGTAACCTGGCTGCCGACCGCTGGACTAGTTGAAGTTTCCGAACAGTCTTCAAAGGTAGCCTCACATAGAGTGCGTTGCAGTAATCTATTCGGACTTCCCAAGGTACGGGCGCAGCTGGCACACAAGTTTTAACTGTGCAAAAGCTCTCCCAGCCACCGCCGATGCACAATACACTGCTCTTGATATTTCGCATTTACAGGCTGCAGCTTTGATGCATCTCACCTGTCCTATAATGACTGCATTGGCTTCCGGTCGAATTTCTTATTACTCACAAGGTGCTGGTTCTAACCTTTAAGGATTTGTATGGCCAAGGGCCGGCATACCTATGGGAACGCCTCTCTTCGTGTTGACCCTGAAGATTACCTCGCTGAGACCATCAGAATCTACTACAGTTCCCAGGCCCTAAGTAAGCCCATCTAACATCAACCCGGCGCAGAGCTTTCTCGGTGATCGCTCCATCACTTTGGAATGCTCTCCCTCCTTACATCAGAGCCATCCGTGATCTAAAAGATTTCCGCACGGCTTGCAAAACATGGCTATTGGAGGGGGCGTTCGGCTGAGAACTGTTAGATTGTCAATTGTTTTTAGATGTTTTAGATGCTAATTGTTTTTAGGTGTTTTTAGATGTTAGATATTTAGATGTTCAGGCATTCAGCTTGTGTTTTACTGTAAATTGCCCAGAGCCAACTGGGATGGGCGATTAATAAATCCCAAAATAAAATAAATAAAAATAAAATCTCATTTTAGGGTACATTGTGGAAGCTTTCTTCCTGGAGTTCCAATGAATACCTAAAGTGGCAGAGCTGGAGAGGCTTAACTTGGGTGCCCCAGGCTAAAAGGTACCAGGTTCAGAAGGGCAGGAGCTGTGGCAGAACAAATGAAAAATGTCTGCCTTAGAGAGGTGGCCAATCATGGTAAGCAATATTAGGATAAAAAGATGATAGAATTAAATGTGTGAAAAGAGATTGCTAAACCACTAGGTATATCGAAGTACAGTATTTCTTAGGGCCCTTCCACACAGCCATATAACCCAGAATATCAAGGCAGAAAATCCACAATATCTGCTTTGAACTGGATTATCTGAGTCTATGCTGACATATAATCCAGTTCAATGTGGAATTTATACAGCTGCGTGGAAGGGACCTTAGTATCCTTAGGATGGAACTGCAAATAATAAAGAATGTGGAAGGAGCATATCATTGCTACAGAGAACCATTGTTGGTGTAGAAAGAAGTGGAGCAATGCATCATGTAGTGACATTGAGTCATGAACTAAATTGCCATACTCATGGAAGGAAGAATAGGAGGATTTTATATAATTGCATTCGCTAGTACCTTTTTGCTGTGTGTCATTCCAATGTGACTTAGGAAAAAATGGGTTTTTGGGTTTTTTTGGTGTGGAACTCATACTTGTCCCATGTGCTATGACTGCTCTTGGTTCCTCCAAAAGTATCCGGAAGAAGTGCTCAGAAAGTTTTCTTCCTAAAACTTCAGAGCAGGAGTATAAACAATCAGCTTTGGCTGGCATGGCCAGCAGGAAGAGATTTGTTGTTTCACATCTGAAGGTCTATCAGTTGCCCACCCCTTCTTTAAAGAACCACTATTCTCTGAAAGGAATGGCATGACTCAGGAGGGCTGGAGGGAGAGAAAGGAAGAAAGACAAAGACTTTTACCATACATGGAGTGAGAAATGCCAGCTATCTAAACCGGGTTCAGAAGAGGGAGAGGCATAAGGGATCATGCTGCAAACACATGGGTAATAAAGCTCACCAAAGAATTTCAGAATAAAACTCGTCTGTGCTTTACAAGTTATAGCAAAGCTTTTGTGTAGACAATGGAAAATGATACATTGCTCTTAAAGAAAAGGGTGTGCCGCAGCATTTGTTTTCTTTAAAAAGGGAATCTGCTGCAGATTTGGCAGAGGTACACACATAAATATACAAGTAGATGAAGCAAAAATGCACTTCATCCTACAGCTAGTCTTGGGAAATATTTTTGCTTAGGCAAAAACCCAACAGATTTAATTTCCATCCATAGCAATAGGGCTGCATTATTGCAATCCCTGAGTGTTCTTAACTTAATTTTTTTTGAGCTCTGTAACCAGTCTTTTTTCTCCAATGAATTTGATAGTGGTAAGCATAAAAACTATTCAGCCAACAAGAGAGTTATCAAACAAATGGATTTTAAAATACCGTATTTTTAAACCCACAAAATGTTAGCATTCCTACGTTAACAGGAACAATTTGAGTTGGAACTGAAAGAAAAGCAAGTTCAGCACTAATTATATTTCCCTTGAAAAGGCATTCAAATGCCCTTGCAGAGTGTATTTCTCATATATTACTCTACTGGTAGCTCAGTGTGATATAAGATTGGCTGAAGTTATCAGCAACTTTAACCTTCTTGGTCAAATTCCAAGCATGATGTGGAGATACACTTGCTCCTGGCCTCACCACATTAGTGAGGTGGCGACTCTCTTGCAAGTTTTAATTTTAAAGGAACTGTCCAAGTGCTGAACTTAATTTGGGGTTATGATTCAGTACCTTGGATAGCCCTTTAAGATTCTGTTGGAAACCCAGAGCTGATGTGAAAGACCCCGGCACAGACTCTGTGAAAATTATGAATTCTTACTCTATGTTATCTATATGAATAACAAGAGCTCACTGAGATTAATTAACAGCAAAGTTGCTTTTTAAAAAGGACCTTCCAATTGAGAACAGGAAGAACACGCTTATATAAACAACTCTAAAATGCACATCTTATAGGATGAGATAAAGAAAAGAGCCACTGTATGAAACATAGGGAGCATCTACACTGTTAAATGAATTCAGTTTGAAATCGCTTTAACTGCCATGACTCAATGCAATGGAATTATGGGAGTCTAGTTTTACAATAACTTTAGTTTTCTCAGCCAAGGAGTGCTGGTGCTTCATCAAATTGAGACATGGCAGTTTAAGTGGTGTCAAACTGCATTCATTTTATAGTGTAGATCTACTTGTACTTTCACAACAGAGCTGAAATATAATTCTTTAAAAAAAACTCTTATATGAGAGTTCTGTTCTCTTATGTTGGAGAGTGGTCCCTGGTCAAGTGGTGCTCAACCTTCTTTTGACCAGGGAGCACTTGACCAGGAACCACTCTCCAACATTAGTATCAAAAGGGTTGCAACTCAATTTTTGGTCAACTTTAGATTCAGTTTGGTTATTCGGAATCTTAATTCAGAAAATTGAATTGGATAGACCACATCAGCTATAGTTTCTGATACAACACATGTGCCATCCAATAGTCGCCATCTGCTTGCCCACAGAAAACCATATTTAATAATCTAGAACTGATGTGGTCTATCCAGTGAAAATTTTTGAATCAGCACCCCAAATAACCCCAGGAACAGGTCTAAAAATGAATATACCAAGGCGCCCCCACTTTCAGGCACCACATGAAATGGCTCTGCTCAGGGGGAGGGAAGAGGAGGAGAAGCAGCAATCAGGAGGCTTGTTGTCACACCTTTCGTTGGTTGAAAGCCTCTCCCCTCTTGACATCTCAATTTCCTTGGCACTATAAGAGGGTTTTGTGAGACCAGTCGCTCTCATGCAATGGTGTAGTTACAGTGAGGCTGCAGACCATATTTTAGTTCTTGCGGACCATTGGCGGTTCACAGACCACAGGTTGGGAGCCACTGTCCTAAGCAAATGTGGAGGGCTTATCGTACCATTATTTTAACTAAACCTTTGTTGCAAATATAGTGAGCCCCATTGGATCCTTTGGCACAAGAAAGGTGGAGCATGAATTGAATAAATAAAAACAATGTTAAAATGATGAATCTTATTCTCTCATCTTTCCAGTCTACATACTCACCCTTCTCCTGTAATACAAAGGATGGCAGACTAAATGCTATTTTATGATCACACTGTGCAGGCAGCTCCAAAATTTTAAAATTGTTTTCAAGTTATTTTCTTAAGTCATTGTGTATTTTAATAGAGTAGGATCTACTGCCAAAAAATAAAAATACAAATACAATAAAAGAATTGGTCTTTCTGCCCCAAACAGGGATGGTTGTGTGAGTGCCAAAAGGAAACTCCTGCTGTGAATAAATTGGACTCTTTTAAAAATGATGTTCATATGACAAATCTGTGTATCTTCCAGGGTTACTTTGCTATTCATGCTGGAATCTACACACTGTGTGGTGAGTGAGAGTACAGATGGCAGCAAGTTGTGTCTGTGCAGGGATTTTTGTCCATCTCAAACATTATTTCTTTAAAATTACTCAAGACAGATGGAAAGACAAATCTGTCTTAAGATATTTAATACCAATATATAACTGTTCCGATGACTTACGACAATAGGAAATCACCAGTTTGTTTTCTAAACCCGCATGCAATGTTTGCCATAAGAGCACAAATTATGTGTACATTTTAATGCATCTATGCTTCATAATTATGCATGGTTGTGTGCTGTTATAATTGACATAAAATATAAAACAGGTCAAAGAGCAGCTATTAAAACTATTTTTCATTTTGCTTTCTGACAGCCAGCAACATCGCAGGCTAGTGCGTTTAATAGGGCCTTATGCAGCATGCAAAGATAGTTATATAATTTCCTCCATATTAAAGCCTCCAGAACTCGCAACCTAATTATTTCCTACACGATACTGTTGTAAAGTATATTAGTTTATTTGGAATGGGTCCATTTTGAGATTAAAGATTTCAAGCACATTTAAATTAGCATAGCGAGAGCAATCATAAAATTTAGTTTTCTTCTACTTAGTTAAAAATAATGGTGGAATTGGGCTTATCCAATTGAGTTACTTTAATTATGGAAGTATATTTTCAGCTGGAAGAGTAAATTGACCACTGGATCAAAGGAAAAGTCAAGCAGGTAATTTACTATGTAGGAAAGCTCATTTTTTATTTAAAAAGAATGTAGACAAATACCAAATGTCTCTCTGTTTGTTTATTTGGGTCATATTTACCAATGTTCTAAATACTCTGATATTAACAATAGAAAATGTGGCTTTACTGGGTATATGTTTGTGAATTATTTAACTATGAAGGAAAATGTAAAATGCCCTGATAAACACTGGGAATGAGGTCATTTTGGGAGAAGAACAAGATTGCCTCTGATAATTTCCTACAGTTTAATGGAAATGTTCATAGAATACCCATACACACACACACATACACACAAATTATTATCTTGATTCTTAGCTCCTCGGTGTTTTGCCTATGCTCAATGATTATTTCTAATAATTAGCACTTGAAAATCCATACCAAGACAACTCTGGATACATAAGCAAGTGGTTAATAAATGGTTGTCTTGAATGAGGGACTTTCCAAGCAGCCCTATATTCCAGAATGTCAAGGCCAAAATTCCCTGTGTGTGGACTCAGATAACCCAGTTCAAAGCAGATATTGTGGGATTTTCTGCCTCTTAGAGATGTTCAATGTATTGTCGAAAGCTTTCATGGCGGGAATCACTTGGTTGTTGTAGGTTTTACAAGCTGTATGGCCATGTTCTAGAAGCCTTCTCTCCTGACGTTTCGCCTGCACCTATGATAGGCACCCTCACAACCTCTTTTGGTGGGAAAAGGCAATAGACGCTTCAAGCAATCTTGCTGGCCACAATAAGGAGATGACAAAGCAGGCTCCTTGGCTTGAAAATGGAGAAAAGCACCCCAGAGCCAGAGATGAGCACCACCTTCAGAAGCTGGAAATGAAAGGCCTATGCCTTTATTTGTGTTTGTGTGTCCCACTGTATGTGATTGTAAAGGCATTGAATGTTTGTAAATGCCGTAATCCACTCTGAGTCACTTAGGGGAGAAGGGCAGAATATAATAAAGTGTATTATTATTATTATTATTACATAAAGATCATCCAGGTTTGCCAGTGTCTAATCTGACAATAGAGCTAAAATATATGAAGTTGCTTTAACTATTCTGTTTAGCTCTAAGGATGTTTATTTACCGCTAGTATAGTACATGACAATCTATTAAAGAAAGCATGGAAAATCCACTTCAGGCAAGCATGCTAGTCTGACTACCTTTCAGGCAGATCAATAAAGATGCTTGGTATTCTTTACCAGCAGCATCTTTGATTGTGGAGACATGAAAGGAACCCTCACACCACAAGCACGTAGAGCTTGGCTGATTCCCTTTGTTCCTGGTTACCATGAAATTATGAAAAGCAAATACCCATTTCTCCTCCTGGTGGTTTTCATTTAAATCCCCTCTTGTCAAAGTGGCATGGTTAGTATTGATTGTGAAAAGTGGATTATGTGAAGAAAGATTACTATAAAAGTGACAAAGGAAACCTCAAAGTATATTTGTGGTGTGAGTTGGCAAGCTCACCTTTGAGCTTCTAAAGCTCCTCTTTGCATAAAATACTATACTTGTCAGCATCTTATTTAACTATAAATGACTGCTGTGCCTTGATTCAGTTGTAAGAATAATATGGCATCAGTATAGCACAATCAAACATTGCTATTGGAAAACACTTCTCTGTGTCTGTCCCTTACATTTTTGCACATTGTCTAGTGTGTGTATGTCTGTGCTTTCAAGTCACCCGTCAACTTATGGTGACCCCCATTAATTTCATCATGTATTCTTGGGCAAGGAATACTCAAAGCTGTTTTTGTCTTCTTCTGAAATATAATCTACTGCAGTGTTTTTCAACCTTTCTTTGAGCCGCAGCACATTTTTTACATTTACAAAATCCTGGGGCACACCACCAACCAAAATGACACACAATGACACTCTAACACATTAATACATATAGTTAATATATTTTTTAATGTATTTATATATTCCTGACTGTGAGAGCCATTCAGCAGTGGAACTCTCTGCCCTGGAGTGTGGTGGAGGCTCCTCCTTTGGAGGCTTTTAAGCAGAGGCCATCTGTCAGGGGTGCTTTGAAGGCAATTTTCCTGCATATTGGGTGAAAGGTGGCCTCCACTGTCAGCAAAACCGCTTTCTTCCTCCTGCGGCAGGCCAGGCGGCTGGCCCCCTACCTATCTAGAGATGACCTAGCCACGGTCATCTCAAGATTAGACTACTGTAACGCCCTTTACATTGGCCTACCCTTGTCTTTGATCCGGAAGTTTAAGCTCATCCAGAATGCCGCTGCTCGCCTCCTTGCTGGTGTGCCAATGAGGAGTCACATAACTCCCATCCTACAGCAGCTTCATTGGCTTCTGGTTGAGCACCAGATCACTTTCAAGGTGATGGTGTTAACCTTCAAGGCCTTGCATGGCTTGGGGTCGATGTATCTGAGGGACCGTCTCACCCCCTATCAACCCCAGAGATCACTCCGTTCCGAAGATCTAAACCTCCTCGAAGTGCCCAGCTTTAAAACCATCTGCCTGGTTTCTACTCGTCACAGAGCCTTCTCTGTGGCAGCACCGATGTGCGTGCCCTGCAAGATTTGTCCTCCTTTCGCAGGGCTTGTAAAACCCATCTCTTCAAGCTGGCTTTTGTCTGCTGATTCTGTAATTCTGTTTAGTTAGTCTAGTTTTAAGCTTAGTTAATTTTGTGTTTTATCTGTATTATGCTGTTTTATGCTATTTTGTGAGCCGCTCCAAGCCCTTGGGGATTGGCGGCATACAAAAATGAATAATAAATAAATAAATATATTACTATATTGTACTGTACCACTATACTGTAATATTATTAGTAATATTACATATAATATACAATATATAATTCTTATATTGTATTACATTATAATATTATTATCAGTATTATATGTGTATACACTATATTATATTATTAGCATAACTCAACATCAGTAATATATTAATACTATATTATATTAATATATAAGCCTTAAATTGCCAGTTTGAATAGCAGTAAAAGTGCAACAGCTCTTGGTCACATCTAAGATCTATATAGGAAAACAACAGCAGTCACATTTTGAGTTTAAGAACAGAAGATTTCCTTTTCACAAAGACTTTCAGTGGCAAATAAGGGAAAGTAATTTCACTTTGTTTAAATAAAATGTTTTAATTTACATATAGCCTCCAATCTGTTTTTGTGTTATAATTCCTTCCAATCCAACCTCATAGCAACACAGAGGCAGAACACTCAGAGTATTATATATAACACAGTCAGGCCTCCATATCTACAGATTCTGCCTCTATGGATACAACAAACCATGACTTGAATGGCTTTTTTAAAATCTAAAAAGCCAGCTTTGATTTTGCCATTTTATATCTAGGACACCATTTTGCTACATCATGGTATATAAAAGGACTTAAGCACCCACAGATGTTTGTATCAACATTGTGTCATGGAACCAAACCGCAACAAATACCAAGGGCTACTGTACATTGAGAAAAATATTCATAAGATTGCATTGGCAAAATCCAACAAAAGTATGAGAGATTGTATGATTCCCATCTCTGATTTTATAGGCCCCTTCTTTGCTGCCATATAATATCCAGATCATGTGCTTTGAACTGGAACAGAAAATGTGCTTTGTTAATCTGGATTATCTGTCATAGTAGAAGGGGCAGTTTGGAAGACAGAAAAAGAAAAATGGCCAACTTAAGATCAGTAGAGGTCAGAGAGCTGTGCCAACCCAGAGTCCCAATGTGAAGATGCGCCTGGGGTCTTTGGCTTAGAATAGGAACAAGGATGTGACATCTCTTCCCAGGGGACTTCTTGCCTTCCCATAGAGAACTGGAACTCCCAAGGACCAAACCAGTCACTTTAGATAACTCAAACAAGCTTTATTGTTCACCAAAGGAGTTATCTTATAGAGGTACTAAACTTGGTTCTTCAAACAGGGGTAAAATAAAATATACATTACAGTTCTTTAGTTGTTTGGGTCCAGGAAGCTTTCAGCCGGATGGCTTTCCAAATTCTCTTTCTCTCAATGGCTTTGAGGTGAGAACTCTCTTAGCCCCAGTCAAATGGCCTATATTGAAGGCACAGAGCCTTCCTCTTGGTGCCAAAGGACTAGTTGAAGGCGCTTGAGATTCCACAGTCCCATCCAGGTGTGCTGGATATGCAGAATGAATCCAAGATATGAAGAGTTGGTGCTAGAGAATGCCTGACTGAGGCCTGGCTGGCAAACCCTCTAACACGTCCTCTTCTGTAGAGATGCAGGCAAAATCTAAAGAGAAAGCTAGATTTCCAAAGTCTCAAGGGGGAGGAAAAACAAACTTAACGATGATTGACAGCTCTAAAGAACAAATCAATGCAACCAAAACTTAACAACACTAAACAAACTAGCTGAAACATAATCCAATAGTTGAAACCTTGCAACTTAAAGTCTTATACACAGGTGGCATCAGCCACGCCTTCACACCCAAACTACACTGATGCATCATATCAAGTCATAGAAGGAATTCATAATTCTCTTATAATGGTAATGCATATTTTGTGTTATCACGTCTCTTGGGTGGAGTTTTACAGTTTGGAATACTTGTGGGACCATTTTATTCTTTGCTCTAACAGATGCTCAGTGTCTAAGAACCTTGGATTGTTCCTTCAGAAAAGGAATTCCTGGGGTAAGATTTCTCCTAACTGAGAACCTTGCTCTAAGGGCCTTCCACACAGCCATATAACCCAGAATATCAAGGCAGATAATCCACAATATCTGCTTTGAACTGGATTATCTGAGTCCACACTGCCATATAATCCAGTTCTATGTGTATTTTATACAGCTGTGTGGAAGGGCCCTAAGAGACTTATAGCAGCTATCTCATTTCCTTATTTGCATATGCTAATCTATTTAATTATATGCACATATAATATAGTTTGTGTGCATGGCAGGGTAGTATAAGTGGGGACTCTTCTGCTACGCTGGTTTCAAACCTCATCAAAAGGCAACAGAAGAAATATAACAGGGATGTTTTTACCCCAAGTGAAAAATGCATAACGGCACTGTAACATCAATTCTACATTTCATTATGACTGCATGCAATCGTGCACACACACTGACACTCGGCTGGGAGTGAGCCCCACTGAAAACAGTGAAATTTATCTCTGAGCAGACATGGACAGTGTGGTGTAGTGGTCTCAGCATTGGATTAGAATAATTGAAGGTCGGGATCAAATCCTTGCTCAGCCATGGAAACCTACTTGGTGTTTTCTCTTTAAGAAGAAATATTTGACAAACTTTAAGACAGATTGGAACTTGTTCAGCATCTTTTCACAACAATCATGGGAACATTAGTCAACTGGAAGATTCATGAATTAGTAGTGTTGCCAAAAACGGAAGTATGACCATATAATGCCATTTAAAGGGAGTGGACTAATAAGAATAAATAATAACCAACTGATAGTAAAATATTTTAGATCTGTGTTTTTCTTGTTTAATTGATATGATTTCATTTGCATTTGGTTAACAAGTGAAGAATACTCTTAATATTTCCAATTGGTGTTTTGAGACATATAATAGTTCTTCAAGCTAAAGCTTCATAGACTAGATCTCCAGATATCTTTTCCTTAAAAGCTTTGTTAAACACAGAAGGGAAGGCCTTTCACCAGAGCTCTGATAATGTGGAAACTTAGATGCGGTCAGTGTACTTATGCTCGGCTGCCCTGTACCTTCTTTGTTAAGGAAGACCTTGGATTACGGAGCCTATTCTTAAGCCAAAATTTGCACATTAAAGTGTGACTTGAGCATGTAAAAGCTTTGGATCCCATTATTGCAAAATGTATCAGAAAAGTGTTGAGCCAGGTAATTATCTTAATCCAACTGAAATACTTGGTCAAAGTGTACATTAGATGCGCATCCGGAGCCAGACTTGAACAAGCAGTCAACCTGAACAAAATGAGCTCAGCCACGGAGGGCCAGATTTCTTAATTAGTTCTCAGTGGCAAGAACAGCTTAATGTTTCCCAAAGTCAAGTGCAAACTCTACAAGTGACACAATTCCCGAGGACTCAGCAAGGTTGAATTAAACCTGGCCAGGTCTCCCACTGTCACACAAACAGTCCAAAGCTAACTTCATTTATTCCTCTCTGTTAGTGTCCCAGCAAACTTCCATGGGTTGAACCATAATAAAAAAGGAGAATAGGAAGGTTAACTTTGATAACACTAATCTCTCGCACTGAAAATACACATTCAGCTCTCCTTTTCACATAGCAAGTAGTAGTTGCGTCTCATCGGTGGAATAATGTATTATAGAAAAGTCTAATTGGTTACACTGGTGTGTGTGCTATTAATAAAATGAATGGGATTCACAAGGAAGCTCAGTGGTCACTTAGTGATTGTTTTCTTTCTGGTATTATGGTTTCAAGGTTAGGGAATTACTTGGTTTCATGTTGTTAAATATTTATTAGACACAGCTTGAAGTATGCCATGTGGAATGTGTTCAGGCTAAATATTCGGCTTTAATAAAAACAAGGAAAGTCAATAAAGAGTAAGAAAATTCTGATGGCATATGCCACTTCATACAAAGAAGGCTCTTAAGGTATGTTTTTAAATTTACTTAAAAGGCACATACTCATGATTTCTGTGTTGATTTCCCTGTCTCTACATAGAAGAGTCATGTTGGACTATACCAAAGGCCTGTCTAGCCCAAAATTAGGTTCACACAGTGGACAACAGGAAGCTTAAAAGCAGGACATGCATTCCCTGTCTGACATTCTCTACCAGCTAGTGTTGCTAGAGCAGTGGTTCTTAACTTGTGGGCTGCATAACACTAGTGGGTCATGAGGACAAAAATCTGGTCCGCAAGCCTCCTTCCTCTTTATTTTATTTTATTTCTGCTCCTTTCATGCCACCTGCCACTCTTTCTCTGTTGCTGACCGTGGCATATGTTCTGCATCAGAAACTAGAGCTGATGTGGTCTATCCAATTCAATTTTCTGAATCAGCACCCCAAACTGAATCTAAAGTTGACCAAAAATCGATTTGTAACCCTTTTGGTACTAATGTTGCAGAGTAGTCCTTGGTAAAAAAAAAAGTGGTTAAGTAATCCCAGGTCAAGTGGCCCCTGGTCAAAAAAAGGTTGGGAACCACTGTGTCTGAATGTTAACTGGAGAGGGCTCCTGTACCTTTAATGGTTGTATAGAAGAAGGAATTTCACTAGGTGTTGCTTGGTGTCACATTGCATGACAAGCAACTCCTGGACTTCCTAAATTTTGGGACTGCAAGTCAAAGATATTGACACGCTGGAAAGTGTCACCCAAAATGGTAAAAGGTCTGGAAACCAAACCCTATGAAGAGTGGCTTAGGTGTTTATCCTGTAGAAGAGATTGCCAAAAGGTGTCGTGATAGCCATGTTTAAATATTTGAAGAGATGTCAATATGAGATGAAACAGACTTTTTTCTGCGGCTCCAAGAACACAGAGCAATGGATTCAAATAAAAGGAAAAAAGAGTCCACATAAACATTAGGAAGAACTTCCTGGCAGTAAGAGCTATTCAACAGTAGAACAAGCTGTCTTGGGACATGGTGGAGTCTCCTTCCCTGGAGGTTTTTAAACAGAGGCTGAATGACCATCTCTCAGGAGTGCTTTGATTGTGTATTCATGCATGGCAGGGGATGGACTGGGTGGCCCTTGGGATCCTATGATTCTAGTTTTCACTCTGGTAACTCTTGTAGCAACTGAAATGAGTATACTTCTAATACTGTGGGTGACCTATAGCCATCCTGACAAAAATTCATTGATTGTGCATTACCCACCTTGTGCCAAGAATGTGATAAAAGTAGGACAGCATGAAAGCTTGCCCCCTTTTCCATGTTTATTTTGGTTTTCTTACTGAAACTTCAAAAATCTTTTTCATAAAGAATGTACAGAAAAATCCCCCTTTCATGCCCCCCATACATTCTTTTAAATTGTACCAAAATCCAGATTGATTGCCTACTTTAGTGGTGAGTTGGATAGCCATGCTCCTTTATATAGCTGAAAGAAACCAACAAAATTCTCCAGATGTCATTTGTCTGTGATTAATATACTTTCGAGAGCCAATTCAACCATGGAGTGGGAGACTGAACAGATGGGGGTAGAGTATACCATCAGTTTGGGATAAAGAGAATTTCATGAAGAGGAAAATAATTTGTTTTAAAGTTACTTTGAAGCATGGGGAAACTAACATTTCAGGAAATGTTATGCTGGCTAGATCAATCAAAGTTGGTCTTTTTGAGGTAAATGATTTGTCTAGTTACAAACCAGGGAGATCGTTGCATTTGGTTGCATGTGGACTATCAAATAGAAAAAGACTATTGGTTTTTCCCTGTAGTGAAGGATATTTTCTTGAAAACACAGACTACGCCTGTGGAAATCTTCCATTGTACCACAAAATACCATAGCAAGTAGATTACTATGCTTATTTGCCATGGTCCAGAGCTACACCATTGCAAACAGGTTCGAGGGTTGGCCTTTATCTTATCCCTAAGCATAGAAGGGAGTCTCTTTAAAATAGAAGTTACAAAAAGTTCTCTATATATATTATACATGAATTATAAATTCCTGTATAATGTAATACAGGAAAAAGAAATGGGAACTAAAAGAGCAGTTGAAGAGAAATAAATATGTTATGAACATGCTTTAATACAGCACATGTTAAAAATAGAGGAACCTGTAGATACCATAAGTGACTAAAATAGTCTGTCCATTGAGTTACGATGAGTGAATATTTCTCCTCTCCTTGGAGTATGAATGTTTAGCTATAGCAAGAGCATGCAAGATCCAACTTATTTATTTATTTATTTTCAGTATTTATATGCTGCTTTTCTCACCCCTGGGGGGACTTAAAGCGGTTTACACAAAAATAATGGCAAAACTCAATGCCTTACATATATAAACCAAAATGCAAATCAACAACATATAGCTAGGCATAAAATCAATAGGACAATTCGCTATGAGATAAGATAAAAGGACATTTAAAACATGAAATATAAGAATTAAAACACCTAATAAAAGCATTAATATCACATTATCCAACTCGTAGACTAAGTTCCAAATTGCGGGGATATAGTCACTTTGAGTCTCTTTTAAGACAGAAAAAGCAGGATATAAATAAATATAATGAAAATAATATATTGCAAAAGTACATCTAGCTCTATATATATCTTTTTTTCTAATACAATACTATTTTTTCCTAATATTACAACATTTCCAATCATCAGGCGCCATCACAGAACATGTCCATTTTGGATGCCACCAAGAAGTAGTATCTATATTACATTAGAAACATACAATTTCTTTCCATAAAAGATGCAGTAGAGTCCCATATGCATGAAATACATATATGCTGATCAAATATCATTACATTTATAGGGCTTTTAGGTATGGGGGCCAGGACAGTTTTCCATTTGATGACCTGCACAACTTAATCTGTCTTTTTATTCCATTCAGTTCCAACTTCGTTGACATCAAATCCAGTATTTTCCAACAGACATACAGTATGTGCATTTCATTTGCTCATTTTAGTTTCTCTGAATGTGCAATTAATTCTTTCAACACAGCAGGACTGGCTAAGACACTTGAAGCTGATGGCCCATATATGGACACCAACATTTTTGTAATTGTAGTTATATCCAGACTGTGTCACATAGTAAATGATAGATAAATTGCAGTATCAAAAATGCCAAAAAAATATAATCTTGACCTGGACTCTCTGTTGACATAACATAAATCTCACAATCAGTCAATTTTTTCCATTAAAAGGATTGGCTCATGTTTTTCACATTGCGATAACTACCCTGAATTATTTTAGCATGAATGCACAATTGAAATTGCAATGGATGTGGAACCATAGAGCAAGCAAACGTTGCTGCAGAAATTTCAGGAAACACCATCCCTTCATTTTCTAATGGCCAGGACCAAAAATAGGTCCATTGTTACCTAAGTTCACTTTAGCATGGCCCTCCGATATACAATCATGACATTTTAATGCCCATGAACATTATCCTCCCAGCCCTGCCTTTCTGAATTTTGCACTTTCCCTTAGCTCTATCTAGGAATTGCACAAACCCAGAGCTCTCTGAATTCAGCACTTTTATCCTTCTGTATGGTACTGTTTTTGTGATGTTATGTTTTTATTTGGTTTTGTTTTGATGCTATCTTATTGTTTTATGTTTTTAACTTTGTGCTCCCTGGGCTTGTCCCTTTGTAAGCCATCCCGAGTCCCTTAGGGAAAATGTAGGTGGGGTATAAATATAAAGTTATTGTTATTGTTATTGTTATTGTTATTGTTATTATTATTATAAAAAGAGTATTTACTAGGTTGTACAGGTATTTCAATTGAGCTTTTGTACAGATCAAATTATAAGCTTTGTGATACAAACTCAAGCCTAGAAAACATGGAGTTGTCTTAGGAAAATGGTAAATATATTTTGATATGTGAAAAAGGTCTCTATTTCTTAAATAAAGCATTCATTTGGTGGGAATAGATTTGGGAATATATATGATGGGCCATCACTATGTATTAAGAATACCTGTGTTAAAATTTGGGGTCTTTTCATATCTTACCTCACTTCATAATCATAATAAAAGCTATGGTCAAGAAATCAGAAGAAGACTAAAACTCGGAAAGGCAATTAAGAAAATAGACTCGATCCTCAAATGTGGAGATATATAACTGAATAGTGACATCAGGATTGTCTGTGCTATTGTATTTTCAACTGTTTTGTATGGTTATAAAAGCTGGACAGTGGGAAAAGCTGATAGAAAGAACACCAACTCATTTGAAATGTGATGCTCGAGAAGAGCTCTGCAGATATCCTAAAATGTTCAAAAGACAAATAAATGTGCCCTAGAGCATAGTCAAAGCAATGGTATTCCCCATCGTAACCTACAGATGTGAGAGCTGAACCCTAGGGAAGGCTGAGTGAAGGAAGATAGATGCTTTTGAACTGTGGTGTTGGAGGAAAGTTCTGAGAGTGCCTTGGACCACGAGAAGATCCAACCAGTCCATACTTCGGGTAATAAAGCCCGACTGCTCATTGGAGGGAAGGATAGTAGAGGCAAAGATGAAGTACTTTGGCCACATCATGAGAAGAAAGGAAAGCTTAGAGAAGACAATGATGCTGGGGAAAATGGAAGGAAAAAGGAAGAGGGGCCGACCAAGGGCAAGATGGGTGGATGGTATCCTTGAAGTGACTGGCTTGACTCTGAAGGAGCTGGGGGAGGGGAAGGCCGACTGGGAGCTCTGGCGTGGGCTGGTCCATGAGGTCATGAAGAGTCAGAAGCGACTGAACGAATGAACAACAACAAAAGAGCAAATCAAGTCCGAATTCTCCCTAGAAGCCAAGAGGACTAAACGGAGTGTTGTACATTGCCCATATCATGATAAGACATAACCCACTAGAAAAGACAATAATGTTTTGTCAGGCAGAAGGCAGTTGGAGGAGGGGATAGATTCAATCAAGAAAACCATGGTCCAGACTATGCAAAGCTTTTGATAACAGAGTAACTTGGAAGTCTTTCATTCATAAGGTCACTAAAAGGCAGTAAACATGATAATTAGCAGTAAAAACACTCATATTAATTACAGTGGTAACTCGACCTATGAGTGCCCGAAGTTACGAGCTTTTCAAGTTATGAGCCATCGTTCGTCCAATTTTTTTGATTTGGCATGCAAGCAAGATTTGAGTTACTAGCCCCTTCCAAGTTGGTGGCTGCAACAGGAGACTGAGGCGAGGAGAGAACGGCTAGAGCATTGACCATTCCATCCATCTGCCGACCACTCCATCCATCTGGCATTTGCCCAAAACAGGCCACTCAAGACCAGCAAGAGAGCTTGAGGGGAGCCTTCAGCAGCAAGAAGAGCCGGAGATGGCCTCAAAGGTAGGTAAGCTTCCAGGAAGAGAGGAAGGGAGGGGGGAGAGAGGGAGGAAGGGAGGGGCTTTTACCCAGGTGAGTGGAGGCCCTCTTTCTTTCCATCTCTGCCTCTGAAGGGCGGAAGGTGGTGGGGAGGCTGAGATGGAGCCACTCAGGGAGGGAAGAAGGAAGGAAGTGTTGGGTGAAGCCTCTGAACACTGCTGGGCCTTGGCAGATGGGTTTAATTTGTTCTGTGACCAAGTTCTGGAACAGAGTAATAACATTTCAATGCAGCAATTTGCTTTGACATATGAGCAAATTGAGTTACAAGTTTGGTCACAGAACAGATTGAACTTGTATGTCAGGGTACCACTGTATATTAAACTTACCTCAATATGTCATTACACGAAGATTTCTCTCAACAATAATTGTGTGGGCATGGTGATTTTATATTCAAATCCAAAATATTATTTTATCAGGTTTGGGTAAATTATGTTCAATAATAATTTGGTAGACACAAAACCCCAAATTTGTTTGAGGTCTTACAAAAAAGAAAGAATTGCACTGAGATAAACAAAAGTGGTGGCACCTCACCAAGTTATGGTTGATATGGAACTGATCATTGTTTCTGATATTTATGCTTCTTGAGTTGGAATGACTGTCTGTATTCTGTCAGCAATGACATTCAAGAGGGCTAATCGGAGTTTTGTTCTTCCTTTGGTATGAATGTATTTACCTGGGAAGTACCTCTGTCTTTGAAATAATTAAACTGTTCTTTGGAAGCAAAGTGGAATAAATTTGCTTTGGTGTTTGCTTCACTGCCACTGCAAGTGCTCTTGGCACTAATGGAGTGTGTGTTAAGCAGTATGATTAAGTCATGCAGGTTCACCCTTTTGGATTTTGGTGCCCTCTTGCATTTTGAGCTGCTGTTCTCTGAGGCAGGCAGAATGCATAAACTAGCATAATATCATTCTGCCAATATCGGGTTTTTTTTCCAAATGGCAAATTTGAACAATTATTTTAAAGTTCAGTTTAAACAATGCCAATATCAGGAGCTCTTCTTAAAATAAAAATTCTGAATTTGCCTGAATAAAAACACACATTTCAATATTTCTAACTCCGATACATGTTGCAGAACTCAAAAGAAAATCTCTAGATTACACATGGATAAAATGAACACAGGTTTTTATATATTTTGCATCAAATATGTATTTCCTGGAAGATATATGTGTTTGTTTATTGTAACCAAAACAACCATAATCTTGTGCTATGTTAAACATTAATGAACTTATCTTGGCATCAGCTCTCATGAACCACTACTCGCAGGTTTAGTAACTGCAGTCTCTGCTGGTTGCTTCATGAAGGAAAATAGTCTCATAGAATCATAGAGTTGGAAGAGACAACATGGGCCATCTAGTCCAACTTCCTGCCATGCTGGAAAGGCACAAAGTACTCCTGATAGATGGACATCCAGCTTCTGTTTAAAAGCTTCCAAGGAAGGAGCTTCCACTTGACTCTGAAGCAGAGAGTTCCACTACTGAACAGCTTGTACAGTCAGAAAGTTCTTCATAATGTTCAGGTGGAATCTCCTTTCCTGTAATTTTAACCCATTGCTCCGAGTCCTGGTTTTCAGGGCACCATAAAAAAGCCTGCTCCCTCTTCCTTATGGCATCCTTCCACATATTTATACATGGTTATCATGTCTCCCCTCAGCCTTCTCTTCTGCAGGCCAAACACACCGAGTTCTTTAAGATGCTCCTTATAGAGCATGGTCTCCAGACCTTTGATCATTTTAGTTGCCCTCCTCTGAACACCTTCCAGTCTGTCAATATCTCTTTTGAATTGTGGTGCCCAGAACTATATACCTGGAATACAGTATTCCAGGTGAGGTCTAACCAAAGCCGAGTAGATAGGCATCATGACTTTTTCTCAATCTAGACACTAGACTTCTTTTGATGCAGCCCAAAATCCCATTGAATTTTTAGCTGCTGTATCACATTGTTGGCTCATGTTTATCTTGTTGTCCATGAAGACTCCAAGATCTTTCTCACATGGATTGTTGTTGAGCCAGGCATCATCCATCCCATAATGTATCTTTGCATTTCATTTTTTCTGCCTAAGTGTAGTGTCTTGCATTTAAGAACATAAGAAGAGCCATGCTGAATCGGGCCTCAGCCCATCTAGTCCAGCATTCTGTGTCACACAGTGGCCCACTAGTTGTACACAGGGATCTCTAGCAGAAAGAAGGGCAAAACCCTCACCTGTTCCCGACCCCCACAACCAGTACCGGGGAAAATCCTGCCTGCCTCCATCAACACAGAGGTGGCACTTGGATGTCCATTTCAGTAACTACTGATTCCCTTGGTATCCATGAATCTGTCTAATCCTGCCTTGAAGCTGTCCAGGCTGACAGCTGTCACAACCTCTTCTGGAAGTGAGTTCCATAACCCAATGACCCTCTGGGTGAAGAAATATTTCCCTTTATTAGTCCTAACTTTCCTACCTTGGAGCTTTAGGGAGTGCCCCCTAGTCCTAGTGTTGTGTGACAGAGAAAATATTTTTCTTTATTCACCTTTTCTATCCCATGCATGATTTTATACACTTCGATCAAGTCACCTCTTAAACGCCGTCTTTCAAGGCTGAAAAGACCAAGGCGTTGCAACCTGATTTCATAAGGGAGCTGCTCCATCCCTTGGATCATTCTTGTTGCCCTTTTCTGTACCTTTTCCAGTTCCTTTATATCCTTCTTGAGGTGCGGTGACCAGAATTGTACACAGTACTCCAGATGTGGCCTCACCATAGATTTGTAGAGAGGCAATACAACATTTGCCGACCTATTTTCGATTCCCTTCCTGATCATGCCAAGCATAGAATTTGCTTTTTTCACTGCTGCAGCGCACTGGGTTGACATCTTCATTGAGCTGTCCACCAAAACCCCAAGCTCCCTTTCCTGGTTTGTCTCAGAAAGCTTTGATCCCATCAGTTGATAAGTGTATTTGGGGTTCTTTGCCCCGATGTGCATGACTTTACACTTGTTTAGGTTAAAATGCATTTGCCACTTTGTTGCCCATTCACTCAATTTCGAGAGATTTGTCATTGGTTAGTTTTGATCTCTAATCTGTTAGAGTCATTTTGAATTCTGATCCTACATCTGGAGTATTAGCTATCCCTCCTAATTTGGTGTCACCCACAAACCTGATAAGCATGCCATCTAAACCTTCATCCAAGTCATTAATAAAGATATTGAAAAATACATTACCCGACTGTAGATTCAGATAACCCAGGGCACTTCCAGACAACACTTAATCATGGATTTTAGTGAGGAGCAAAAAAAAATCCCAGGACTTTTGGAGAGGTCCACATAGGGCAGTTTCAGACAGGCCACAAAAGTTCTGTTTTATGTGCAGGCCGGAGAAATTGTGCACTGATTTCCGATTGCAGGGACATACAGAAATGTGAAGATCTGAATATTCGGCTAAAAAGCATGATTTCCCACACTTGGAAATCTTGCATTTTTTTGCCTTTTGTTGCAATTACTTCCAGATTTACAGACCTCGTGATTGCTGTGGGAGATCCTAGGATAAATGTACTGTCTGAATGGGCCCCCAGTTCAAAAGCAGATATTGTGGCATTTTATGCCTTGAGAAACTGGTTAGATTGCTCAAATTGTTTAGATGTTTTAGGTATTTAATTTCGTGTTTTATTGTAAATCACCCAGAGCCATCTGGGATGGGCGATTAATAAATATCAAAATAAATAAATAAACATAAATAAATATTCTGGAATATAGAGCTGTGTGGGAGGGCCCTAATACTGGAAGGTTCAAGAGTTTCCAGATTTGTTTATTTAGCTGCTTATTTAAGATTTGTACTCGTTCTTCTCTCTAGAAATATCTCTTCCTCTCCATTGCATCTTTCTTCCCCGTTCCACTGTTCACAAGTGGGAGAAATATCCAATTTCTTGCAGTGCAGTGCAACCCTTCTATCTAAGGGCCCTTCCACCCTGCCTTATAACCCAGAATATCAAGGTAGAAAATACCACAATATCTGCTTTGAACTGGGTTATCTGAGTCCACACTGCCATATATTCCAGCTCAAAGCAGTAAATATGGGATTTTATTCGGCTGTGTGGAAGGGGCCATACTGATTGGTATCCGTGGTTTTCATTTCTCTATGTTTAGCAAAATATGTAATATCTAGGAATTTTCTAGGGAGTGCAGCTTTACTTTATGGTATTCTTGGGTTAAGTCTTTCATATTAATGGGGCTCATGGGTTTGAATATCCAGATGAAGACCAGGAACATATCCTCCACAAATAAGGGATTCCTACTGTATTTCTGATTTTCACCAATTTCCACTTATACTTTATTTTGCTGCTGCTGCTGTTGTTTCAGGAGTCATTGTGAAACAGCTTATGTTCTTTAGCAATATTACTCTGGTTAAAAAAGAATAATTTTATTTTGGTGCAAAGTATTCCAGATTCCCTCACTTGAGCTCTGTTGAATCTTTACCCTGGAAACAATTGCTGTGCTTACTCATGATGGCCATTTTAGCAAGTTCTGAAAAGGCAAGTACAGATGTGTATACAGTTTTGAAAATACTGAGTTAATTGAAACTCATTTGGAAAATGGACAGGAAAGTCTTTGGTAATGTCAAAAACTCCCATGAAATCCTTTAGGTTGAAGTAATTGTCATGTACCTAATCAAAGTAAAATTGAGAAGAACAGATCAAAACTTCCAAAAAATTTAAGATCCACCTGGAAGAACTCCGAATTATGGTCAGTGTTCTGCTTTTACAGTTGGACAAATACTAGCAGGCATCATTCAAGCAGTGAGCTCAAGTGTGAGAATGAATCCATCACCTTTGTTTCTACATTTTCAGTCTTCTATGCAAAGTCAGATGGTGGAAATAGGCTCTAGGTAACCCTCTAGTTGGCTATGGGGATAGAAAGTTCTGTTCTTAACACATTCAGAATTGAGAAAGATTGTCTAACTTTTTTCTATCTAGATGTTTGCTCTGCCCCCTTGTTCTTGGACTACACAGTAGAGTTGCCACAGTGAACTCTAGAAACATTTATTTAGTGAATGTATAAAAGAGGGAATTTCAGCAAGTGTTGCTTGTTGCTGTGTTACAAGCAACAACTCCTGAAATTTTCTTTTCTACACAACCATTGAAAGTACTGTAGCCCTCGCTAGTTTTCATTCTGCAACTCTGTTGCAAATGGTGGAAGGAGAGAAGATGAATGAGTAAGTGAATGGTGACATTGATAGAATAGATAAGAGATAACCTTTGTCTTCTCTAAGTTGTTCATGATGTCCTCCAGAATAATCACAACACCAGCAAAAAAAGTTCCATAAAACAATAAAATCTTCATGAGTGATTTTTGTACAGCCAAATTAAGTACCTTGAGTATTCTTCCCAATTATTACAAAGACTTTTAAGCTTTGACATAAGATAATAATTCTGCCTTTTGCCTTTTGCATGTCTCTCTGTGTATGTTTCTTTAATCTTATATACCCTTTACACATTTTGACTCTGGTTTGAAGATCCATGAGAGCAGTAAGCAAATAATTGCTGCTATTATCTCTATAGGTTTGTATGCCATTTGCACTTACTTTATACCAGTGGATGTGCCTAAACACATAGTTTAATCCAAAGCAGATCTATTGTGAGCCATTAAAACAAGTTGTAACCATGTAAAAATTATAAGTGAGTTAGCTGAGAAATGAAGAAAAATTGGCAGTCCACCCAGTCCCGTTCAGAGGTTGTTTGGGTGGTATTTTTAGGTCAAATGTCCATTCAAAATGAGCCTAGCTTCCTGAAATGGTGGCATTTCATAGACCACTTCTGGAAACATTTAGGCTGCATAAAAATCTTGGAATGCGTGACCATTCTTTTATTGAGCAATGGACTCTAAGTGATGGCATCTATTGTCAAAGACCCCTTTAAAAAGAAAAAAAACAGCCATTCCTTTTAAAAAGAAATGATTATCTTTTAAAGTAATATAAGAGTTGTGCAATTTTCTCAATTCTGACCCTTTTTTATTGCCTGTGGGTTTTAAGTACAGGCCTCCAATTTAAAAGCCATTATTCCAAAGAAACAGCTTTTTGTCTCCTCCTTGAAGGAGGCAACTTTCCTCAAATCCTTGTGAGACGCTTTTGGACTCGGATTATTGCTGAATATAGTGGATGGATATCTTTTACTGCATTTATGTTGACCAGTTTTAATTAAATTTGTGTATCACAGAAAACCATGGATACAAGATAGGTTATAGGAGATAACCAACAACAATAACATCTTGGATTTTTCCTATTCCTATTTATTATGTCATTTTGGAATTTTCCTATTTGTAAATAATGCAGAGCTAAACTACATGCAGCTCATCATCATTTCCAGTTAACTAAAATGTATGGTTTTGTGTGAGTATTCAATGAAGTAGCAATCTGTTAGCTGCTCAGATATGCCTTTCTGGATCCAGAAGAATATGAAGCAGAGTTTCTGAATGCAGCACTTTATGTAGCATTTTCAGGGTTACTCCAGAATTGGGCTGAGATTACAATAATCAAAGGCTTTCATATTACCAAGCTCGCCAGATTTCACCTAGATTTTAAAAGCATTATTTGCGGACTATTTAATTTATTAACTGGTATGGATTCCCAATAATTCATTTGGGGTGCACCTGTGCTGTTGAATTAATGTGGTTTGATGCAACTTTAATTGCCATAGCTTTTACTTATTTTCATGTCAGAAGCTAATTGAGGTACAGTTATAATGTATTTAAAAACACAAAGTTTTTTTTTTAAAAAAACCTTGCCAATGTGCTAAGTGTCCTTTTACCAGAAGCAGCCCACTTGGAGTGCCTCTGGTGCAGGGGTGGGCAATTACCGGGCCTCCAGGTGTTTTGGACTTCCAGAAATCCTAACATCTGGCAAACTGGCTGGGATTTCTGGGAGTTGAAGTCCAAAACACCCGGAGGGCCAGTAATTGCCCACCCCTGCGGTCTCGTGTCACTGTGAGATGATCCTCCATTGTGCATGTGGCAGTTTTCAGGTTGCCTTGTAGTAGGTGGTTTGTGGTTTTCTCTTCTCCCCACTCACATGTTGTGGCCTCCAATTTGTGTTCCCATTTCTTAAGGTTAGCTCTTTATCCTGTGGTGCCAGAGCGCAGCCTGTTCAGCACCTTGCCATAGCTCAATTCTATGGAATCCTAGGAGATACTGTTTTACAAAATCTTTAGCTTTGTCTGCCAAAGAGTTCTGGTGCCTCACCAAACTACAACTCCCAGGATGTCACAGGATCAAGTTGTAGTAGTAGTTAAAGTAGCTTCAAACGCCATTGAGTTGGTTCAAAATACATTCATGGTTGTAAGGTTTGTGAATGGTGTAGTACAAAACCTAATAAAGTCTTTTATTGGAAGAATTCTTGAGTTGGCCTTCTGTATCCACACCCACCCCTTTCCACCTGTGAGAGTTCATTAAGATAGGAAGTTATTGTTTTAGGAGAAACAATGCTTGCTGATGGACATTAGGGCCGGAAAGGGGAAGACTCCTTGATTAAACAATAGATAGTAATCCCTGGGAGAGGGGCTTGGGATGTCTTTGGGGTGAATTCATTGTGTCTCCATGAGATCAGAACGTATCTGCATTCCTGAACTGGGACTTGGCGGCAGCTCCATTGTGTGTGTCGGGGAGAGAAAGGGAAAGCTGTCAGTGCTTTTCAGCTGTGAGATTATTTTCTGGCTTCCAAAGCCATGTGGGGTAACTATAGGTCATGCCTTAACATAAACGCTTTTGGGGGTCCTAGCTTCTGACAACAATCCAACAGTGTAAATGCACTCTTTGTTCACCAGTTGTTCTGGAAACCAATTCAAGTAGCCCTACTAATTGGCTAGTGCCTTTCAGTATTTATCCAATGAGTGATGTCTCACAGATACCCAGATTTAAATGATAAAGGGACCTTCTCCTTTTTTGAAAGTTGCTGTTTGGTGAGTACATGGTTGCTTGTTGGCAGACAGTGTAAGGCCTATTTTGATAAAACTACAAAAAATCGATTGAACCTACAAAGAATGAATAGGAATCACGGGAACTGCCATAATGCCGTAATGACATTAGTAAGATTTAAGGTGCTGCACTATTTAAGGTGCATAATAAATGTCATAAGATATTATTATCCTTTATGTATTTTATATTTCACAGCCTTATTGGGATGAGGGTTAGATGCTGGACAGATGGATAGGAACTGGAAAAGCAAAGGCAAAAAAGCTAAATACATAGCTGATAGAGTTATTAAGGTATGTGAGAATTCCTGTCTATGTCCAGTATTCCAAGATGAATTGCAACAAGAAGGAGGCAATGCGAATGGATGGTTTTCAGGTCCGCACTGTCTGAAGAACCCTCACTGTCCCGAATCATGGAAAACTACAGGATACCAGTGCTTCATTCTCTGTGTATGCTGGGATCTGGAGAACCTAAAATTAATTCATTTACTTCTAATTTCTAAAGTCCTCACTTGCATTGTTAAGGTGACTGTTTGGAAAGATATAACCTTTTCATCAAGTAAGTGGATTATTATGGTGGGAAATGTCTTGCTTATAGACATGTCCTGACAGGTAGTTTACAAACGCTTGCCACTTTGACCCTTCTTTTTGTCTCTTACCATATGCATCAGCAAAGACTAGTAAACTGCGACATTCATACTACTCTAATATAGCAAAAGTAGTATCCTCTTTCTCATCACTTCCAGTCACTTCAAAATTAGTTGGTGAAAGATCTGATGCGATTATTTCTGTGTGCGCATTAGATCTGCAAATGATGCACCAGAAATTTATTTCTCTAAAATCAGAAATAACAATGTCTAATTTGCTGTCTGCTCCAATATGGGTGAAACACATTTATATATCTAGCTACACACACACACACACACACACACAGACACACACATATATGCATTCAGTATATTTGTCATTTTTTTTGCTTCTCATAATATAAGTGTAGTTGGGTCCTTTGTTTATATATCTTAATAAGCTATGAACGGATCAAAATTTCTTTGCTTAATTTGTCACCTTCCTTTTAACAGATTTAATCAATACAACTAAATTTAAAAACATTTGCACAATGTGGGCGTGTACAATTCCATGTGGCAATTTTCGATTTGGGGAAAATTGCCACATGGAATTGTACAAATATCTTTTCTGGCAGCCTCCTCTACTCCCCCTGCCTCCGGCAGAGCACACACCAGAGGCAAATAAGACTGGGAAGAGAGAGAGAGAGAGAGAAAGAGAGAGAGAGAGAGAGAGAGAGAGAAAGGGCCCTGCCAGGAACTTGCTTTTCCAGCAGCACTTTGCATGGAGTGGAGTTGAAGGAGCCTCTGCACTATCTCCCAGGGCATAATGGGAGTTGAGGTTTCTCTCTCTCTGTTTCTCACATTTCTTTCTCAGCCAATCAGAAGCCTGTTTGACTCTGTCCATTCTCCTCCTCTCTTGTGGTGCACACTGGTTGGAACTTCAATTCCCAGAACTCCCTCTTGTTTTTGTTTTTTTAAAATGTTATGGTAAAAACTTTTTTAAATCCCCAAAATCAGTAGATTGGTGTAAATGTGGCCTACAGCTGAGGCAAGTTTCATCCGGTTAGTCCTAAAAATGACAGAGAAACGAGCATCTAAATTTCGCCACTGGCTCCAATGGACCAAATCTTACTGGACTGAAAACAGCACCCCTTCCCGATTTCGGGAAATTCCTGGTAAATGAAATGAGGAGGGGCAGCCAAAATCATGACCAAAAATGGCACGTTTTTTGCCAAGTCGCACACCCCTATTGCACAATATTGAAACATCTCTGTAGTTAGTCATCTGTGTTTACTTGGCAGTGTGCATTTAGTTGATAGTGTCGGAGTATGGGTGAGTGGGTTAATTCAGACACCTTCCACCTCTCCGAAGGCGATCTAGCATCTCCTTAGACGCGCTCCTACTAATCCACACATTCACAAGCAGCTTACAGCCATCTTGGCTGTTCTTATCTTTATTGTCAGTAATTAAAGTAATTTACAGCTATATACAGAGAGCTGCCGGAGAGAGTTCAAACACATGTCCGGCAAGGATTGATAGCGCTGTTTGGCCATGGAAACCTATTAGGTGGCTTAAGCCAAGTCACATGCTCTCAGACTCTGCAGAAAGTAATAACAAGTCCTATCTGAACAAATTTTGCAAAGAAACACCTTAATCTCACCACAAATCAGACCTTATTTGAAGGCAACCAACAGCAAGTCATTAAAAGGATATACCTGGCTGTATCCAGATGTAAAGCTATTGGCTGGTGGTACAAAATACATTCTCCTTGGGTCCACTTTACTGTCACTCCACTTCTTTCCAATCAACAGGAGACACAGAGCCTGAAGCATGTGATATTTCTCCTCCACCATGTGGTGTGGCCATACGCCAATTGGAAAAGTGACTTAGTTACAGTTATATAGTTTATAGAGTTCGGTTATCCCCCTTTACATTGTAACAATGATGATATACAATGAATTAATAAATAAACTTGATTGTTGGAAAAGGAATTAATAGGAAGTCACTTGTCCTTTGTAACTTGTTATTTTGAAGGTCTGATCAAAATAATCCCACTTTTTAAAGCAGCCACTTTTTTTTAAAGTGGCATTTTTCCAACGCCACATCTCATAACACAACATACTCCATATCTTTTTGTGCATTGCTAATTCTGTGTGTTTCATAATAACCTACTAAGAGTATCCTTCTGGTCTTTCTGTAGAAATCTCTCTTCCTGAAGTCATATATTTGGGGGATTCACAAACAAATTGAAGGTGGAAAGAGTACATAGTCATTCCATATTGATAACCATATTTATTTAAAGTGCTGAGAAAAGAAAATCAGAGAAGGAAAATGTAATTGCTTAACACGCCTTAAAAAACAAAACTGGGCTGTGTTTTGCTCCCAGGTTCCTATGGCATTTTGGCTGTGCACTTCTTCAGGATGGTAGTGAGCTCCGTATCTCTTTTAAAAGCACACATGCCGTACCATTTGGTGTGACAGCTGCTAAGGTAATGATGGATTTCTAGTGAAGAGTGCCATAAATAAACATACCAAATTAAAAAAAAGAAAAATAATCCTTTCCAAAGGAGAAATAAAATTTGGCAACAAATGCACATCACTTTAAAAATACATTTTTATAACTCATTTGTAGGCCACCAGCCCATTCTACTTAAATGAATATAGCTTAAGCTGATGAAGTTCCTCTGCCCAAATATTCTAGAAACAACAACAAGGCAGTCCTGATATTGGTAGCTTGTTTTCAACTTTGGTGCCCATTCTGGAGGGCAGGAGTTTATGTATAGAAATCCTCACTCCCTTTGCATTCCCCATAGCCCTCATGCATTATTTAATAGATTTTATTTCCATGCTCTGCCCCAAGTACATTGAGCAACTCATCAACAATCTAGAGATGTGAATGCACATGTTCTGTCACTATCACCCCTTTAACACAATGCAATTATAGCACTATCAGGCATGTAGCCTGGGGGGGGGGTGCTTGACTGGCTCAGCCCCCACCCCCCGAAATTCTCAGGGTGATCCGCAAGAAGGCCTTACTGGAACATTATTTAAACTGTTATGTTTATTCATATCATGATCTGATCACCATGTCCAATAGATCCCATATGCATGGGGGTATTGGGATAATGAGACAAAAGGTTTGCTAGGGTAGATCCTCTCTCACTCAGACTCAGCTCCCCCCCGAATCAAACTCCCCCCCCCAAATCAAAATCCTGGCTACGGGCCTGAGCACTATGATTGCACCTTAACTGCCACAGCTCCATCCTAACAAACACTGCAGTGTTTCTCAACCTGGGGGTCATTCCAGATTTCAGTGATGCTGTGTTTGATACTTATCATGATTAATTAAATATATACCATACGGGAGACTTCGCTCCAGGGATAGCCTTTGACAAAGCCAGACCTCCGGCGAAACGGTTGAGGCTTACAGATCATGCCATCAGGCCCCCGTTATCGAGCTTCCCTTCTTGCCTCCTTTGTGAATACATTCAGAAATTTCGGATTATAGAGATTTTGGAGATTTGAACTTGTAGTACTCTATATTCCATCCCCGGGACACATTAGGATTACAAACCCTTCAAATTCAATGGGAGACTTCGATCTGATGCTACCATTTGGATTATCCCATATGTGGATTCATCTCATGAGACAATAGGGTGGGTATATATAATTTAGAGCAATTCTAAGACTATAACATCATCCTATGGGTAATGTCTTCATGGACTCCTGATCTACGGACGATGTAAACACGCTAAGTATCACTTTTTGTTATTGATATTATATGACTTGAATGGTTGTGACTAGATAGTTCTTTATATAGGAGATAGTGATTAAATTGTTAATTCTGATCTATGAAGGATGGTTGCTCGCTTATAGATGAGTACATATTGAGGCACATCACTTGCAGTTCCATTGTGTGTTTTGGTAGTACTTAGGTACTCCAGCTTCCCTCCGTGTAGCACTTCCCTCTACCTTTCCAAAATCTTGAAGGTTCTTAGCAAAAGATTCACTTGGGACATTGTATTGTAGAAGGCTTCTAAAAGGCTTTCAGAGGTCACAGATGCAGGCGAAATGTCAGGAGAGAATGCTTCTAAACCATGGCCATATAGTCCCGAAAACCTACAACAACTCACTTGGGACAAACCAATTTTCCTTTGTTTTTGCTTCATCAGATCTGGAGAGACAACTACATTTGCCCTTGGGATCCCAAAGCTGAGAAATGTGCAACATCTGGCACACTACAGTACAGGTACCCTCCCTTGAATGACAGCCATTAGAAAAGCTTGGGTGCTCATTTAAACTTGTAAAAGTCGTTGGATTCCCCAATGGCAAGTACACAGAAAGCATGCATATTCTAATCTGAAAGAAACTTGGTGTAGCAACAGCTGTGATTTTAACCCTCAGGGTTCATCTTTCCCCCCCTGTATCTACTTGATAATCTATTCATTATTGCTCAAACTTTAAGCTCTATGCTACAGAAGATCATTAATCATAGATATAATTTAATGACAGCAGGGTCATGTTCCACTAACTAAGTACACCTTGTTTGCCTCAAAATGCTAATCGCTTCCCTGCAACATTAATGAGGGACAATTGATATTAAGCCTAATAATCGTGTGTCGTCTATTTAACAATTTTATTCATACAAACTGGGTACCTGGGTTACAGCTAAACACAGCAAAAATCTAATTACATGGAACTCATATCTAGATAACATCCTGACAAAACATCACTGAGATATTATTGAAGTTAAGGAAGACATAACCACGGTGGTTCTTGGGAAAAAGAGCATCAACAGACTTTATACATGTGACTGACCAGATCTGAATTATGTTTGAAAGAAAAGAAGAACAAGTAATACCTTCATAGATTATACTTCATTTGAACTGCAGCTGCTTCCACATATTGGGGCTTCGCTTTTTTCAGTAATGTCTACAAGTAACTACACAGTCACAACAATGCTACACAGTATTGTCACATTTTTTCATGTCAGGAGAGTTGCTTCTGGTGTGAGAGAATTGGCCGTCTGCAAGGACATTGCCTAGGGGACACCTGGATTTTTGATGTTTTACCATCCCTGTGGGAGGCTTCTCTCATGATCCCATATGGGGAGCCAGAGCTGACAGAGGGAGCTCATCCATGCTCTCCCTGGATTCGAATCTCCAACCTGTCAGTCTCCAGTCCTGCTGGCACAAGGGTTTAATCCATTGCACCACTGGGGACTTCATTGTCACATGAATACCTGCATATTTATGTTACTGGTGATAACAAACTATTCATTTACAATGTTCTATCATTAGGCAGAAATGCACCACATGGAATCAAACTGGGTGTTAAGAAAGGAAGTAACATCTGCACCTACATTGTTGTTGTTGATATTGTGTGTCTTCAAGTTATTTTTCATTCATTGTGACCCTAAAATGACCTTATTGTGGCCAAGTGAGTAATCAAACCCTGTTCTCCAGAGTCATAGTCCAATACTCAAACTTATCTGTCTGAACATATCTACCTCTATGAACCATCTCAAAGGTTAAGATCATTCGAGGAGGCCCTGCTCTTGGTCCCACCTTTCTCACAAGCGCGACTGGTGGGCATGAGAGACACGATCTTCTAGGTAGTGGCCTCTCGGCTGTGGAAATCCTTCCCCAGGGAAATTAGATCAGCCCCCTCCCTCCTGACTTTCAGGAAGAAAGTTAAATCCTGGTTGTGGGACCAAGCATTTGCACAGTGATTCCTATTGCAACAATCAATGTTTCAGTGCAATAATGAACAATACAATGACAATTGGAATGGCTCCTGGTATGTTTTTGGATTGTGTGATTTTAAGTACAGTAGAGTCTCGCTTATCCAACCTTTGCTCATCCAACATTCTGTATTGTCCAACGCAGTATGCCTTCTGCCCGGATCCATAGCTATTTCAATACAGTGCTAAATTAGCAAATACAGTAATTACTACAGAATGTTATCATGTATAGGAACTGCTTGGTCTGTCGATTTGTTGTAAAACATGATGATTTGATGCTTAATTTTTAAAATCATAACATCATTTGACGTTTAATAGGCTTTTCCTTAATCCCGCCTTATTATCCAACATTTTTGCTTATCCAACGCTCTGCTGGCCCATTTATGTTGGACAGCGAGACTCTATTGTAATTGTTTAACTGATATGTTTTAACCATGTGATTTTAAATTATATGTTGTTTTATTTTATATGCATTCAAGGTATCAAATTGTGCCTTTGTTGTAAGCCACCCTGAGTCCCCTTTGGGGTGAGAAGGGTGAGATATAAATGAGGTATATAAATAAATAATACTACACCATGCTAGTTCTCTGTACCTGCCTAGTACGTACCCTCAAACATTTCACAAATGAAAAGGTGGGCACATGTGGCCAAGCAATATCAGAGTGTGGTAAGGATGTAAAAAAATGATTAATGAGGAATAACTCCCTACTTAGGAAAAGCTGTACTTTTTTCATTAGTTTACTGACAAAAGCAAGATTCTGCCCTCTTCTGTCTTGTCCCTGCCATGAATTAACTGAGTGGAAACTGCTATTATAGTTTGAACTCAGTGTGCTCCAATGGAAGTACACCAAGGGAAAAGGGAAAAAGAGGGAGAGACGAGGGAGAAACTGAGACATTTAAAATCATCTATAAATCTGAAAAACTGGGATAGCAGTGGATTAATTGGAACTGACCAATCCAAATTGGGACAGTTGGAGAGCATGCACCTGCTATACTTTAGTCCATAGATCTTTAGTATATTTCAGTTAATGTTCCTGAGACTGCAAAGAATGGCACTCCGGGTGAGGAGGCAATTTGATACCTCTTCGGATAGAACTAAATTAGTTTGGTGTGACATGCCAATTCTTGGCTCATGTCACAGGAAGAACCATAGGTTATTAAAGACAGCCTTCCCCCACTTGTTTAATAAGCCACCCAACCTCAGTGCAGTGTGGCCTTTGCTGGTCACTTGGGCCAGTGCTTCCCAACCTTTTTTGAGCTGCGGCACACTTTTAACATTAAAAAAAATCCGGGGCCACACCACCAACCAAAATGACACAAAATGACACTCTAACACAGTAAAGAATGGCTGGGGGATGGTGGCCTGCTGGGAGCAGCTGCTGGGAGTGCCGAAGCTGGGGGAGGAGGAGGAGCCAGGCTAGCCTTGAGGGGGCAGTGCCAAGCCAGGGGTGGCAGAGCCAGCACAATGCTGGCTTGGCACTGTCCCCTCAGGGCTGGAGAAGCTGTGGGAGAGCTGAAGCTGGGGGGAGGGAGCGGAGCCAGGCTGCGCCATGCCCCGTGCCCTCCCCCTGGCTTCAGCTCTCCCACAGCTTCTCCAGCCTTGAGGGGGCAATGCCAAGCCAGCGGTGGCAGAGCCAGCACAATGCTGGCTTGGCACTGTCCCTTCAAGGCTGGAGAAGCTGTGGGAGAGCTGAAGCCGGGGAGGGGCAGAGCCAGGCCCCACCAAGCCCCGCCCTCCCTGGCTTCAGCTCTCCCACAGCTTCTCTAGCCTTGAGGGGGCAGTGCGAGCGAGGGGCGGGAGTCATGGCCCCCGTCCCCGGCGCCGCTCTCCGCCATGACTCCCGCCCCTCGCTTGCTGAAGCCACGCGGAGGAGGAGCATGAGCGGTGGACGGGTTTCAGTGGGCGGGGATCCTCCACGTGGCTTCAGTGAGCGAGGGGCGAGAGTCATGGCGGATTGGAGGCTGCCTGGGGAAACGGCAGAAGGAGGCGGCGCCCCGGCCCCTTCTTTTTCTTCACCACTGCCTGGCTCTTCCTCCTCCTCCCCCAAGCAGCAGGAGTTTGGCAGGAGGGGGGAAGGAAGGGGGGCAGAGAGCTTTTCTCGCGGCACAGCAGGAGGTTCATCACAGCGGTTGGAAAACACTGGCTTGGGCTAATTAGGTTTTTTTCCATTTGCATTGGAGAGTTTTTTGCCTGTCCAATACTGTATCAATTGACTATGGGTAGTGTTGAGTAATAGGTCTTCACTGGCAAGTATCAGGGAAGGGAGACAATATTATAGTGTACATTTTGGCACCCTTCTTTGGTGAAGGGTGGAACTCTAAACAAGCAAGCTGTGAAGGAAGCTGCCTTGGGGATAACCTGGGGCATGGGGGCAGGTCTCTCTCTCTCTCTCTCTCTCTCTCTCTCACTCACACACACACACACACACACACACACACACACACACAAGTCTTGAGATTTGGGAAGGATTGCCCTGGGTTTGGGATGAGCAACCAATTACCCTTAGGGTCAGGAGCTCTGTCTAAGGGAAGGTTGAGGAGCTGGTTATGGGCTGACACCTGTCCTTGGCTAGATGCACATCAATTCCTTCCCAGGCACATTCCCAGGCACAATTCAGTTAAATATGTTCTAGGTCAAATGAAGTGACACTTTTTAAAAATCCAGTTCTATGTATCTGGTCTTATTATTTCATGGCTGGTCATCAAAGAGACACCTTGCATTTGAGTGTTCACCTGTACACCTTGCCTACAAAATGACCATAAATACTTTCTAGAGTCTAAATCTATATGTGGACTTTAAAACGTTCAAAAGGCCTCAAGTAAATTATCTTGAAATCCTTACAACACTCTGTAAAGTAGGTTAGTAACATTATTTCATTCATATTGGGATGGCTGAGGTGGAGAGAATATTGTTTGCCCATGATCTTGAGTTTTGGTGAACTGAATCAGTTATTCAAATTTTCTGGAAAAGATCAGGTGTGTTGTGTAGGGAAGTTCCCACAGGACACAGGTGCTTTACAAACACAGGACACATCTAAAATGATGATGGTGTTTAACAGTACCTTTTTCTAACAAGATAATAATGTCTTTTGAACTCAGCAGGATATCACTATTAACTGATATTGAAAAACTGTTTGAAATCATCAGGCCAATCTGGTCTTTTGGAAATACACTTTGAACAGAGCTCTTAATTTTAATATATTCTTCTTTTGCCTTGGCTAGAAGATCTCGCTGGCCTATAGCACCTCAATAGATCTTTTGATCAGTATTAAAAATAATTATACTAGTCATTAATTGTATAATTACTCCAACAATATTGAAGAACATATTGCTAATACCATAAAGATCACGATCACCAACAAAATACATCTTAAAATACCGCAGAGGTAGGAGGCCAGCTACAGAGTTAGTTGAGACATGTCATAACGATGACATTACAGAATTTCTGAATAATAGGAAGATGGCAGAGAACTTGAATGAATTCTTTTCATTTGTCCTCACTGCTAAAGATATAATGATGGATGTAATCTAATGTTTCCAGGAAAGAACTGGGGGGAGGGGGGGGGAGTGAGACAAAGCAATATTGAAAAGAGAGTAAGACCTCACTGACAAATTAAAACAGAACAAATCATTGGGTTCAAATCAGTGGTGTGCATGAACTATTTCTGTGGTTCCCAGGGCTGACAAAATTGTGCTATTTTTGAAAAGAAAATATGCCCTTTTTTTCTAAATAGGGAGCAATTATTTCTTTTGGGGGCAATTCTTCCATTTCTTGGTCCCTTCTAAGCCATTATAGACCCAGGAGATTCATCACACTACGTTTTAATGCAAGCTATGGCTCCCTTAACCACAAGTTAAACTGGAAATTACCACACAATGCCATCCTATATCAGTGCTAAATTCATTGTCATAGCTGGGCAGAAGTTGTTATAAAATGATTATGACCTATATTTTGACTTCTGAACCCATTTCCTTCCAGCTTTAATACTGTGTGATGAGATAAGTGTGTATGTGTATGTGATATGCCCGTTGTGAGCTGACCTTCCCCTTCCCTTCCCATAAAAGAGGAGGTCAGTGTAGAATCATAAGAGTTGGAAGAGACCTTGTGGGCCAGTCCAACCCCCTGCCAAGAAGCAGGAAAATTGCGTTCAAAGCACCCCTGACAGATGGCCACCCAGCCTCTGCTTAACAGCCTCTAAAGAAGGAGTCTCCACCACACTCCAGGGCAGAGAGTTCCATTGCTCAACAGCTCTCACAGTCAGGAAGTTCTTTCTAATGTTCAGGTGGAATCTCCTTTCCTGTAGTTTGAAGCCATTGTTCTGTGTCCTAGTCTCCAGGGCAGCAGAAAACAAGCCTGCTCCCTCCTCCCTATGACTTCCCCTCACATGCCTATCATGTGTCCTTTCAGCCTTCTCTTCTGCATGCTAAACATGCCCAGCTCTTTAAGTTGCTTCTCATAGGGCATGTTCTCCAGATAATTTTAGTCACCCTCCTCTGGACACTTTCTAGCTTGTCAACATCTCCCTTCAATTGGGATGCCCAGAACTGGACACAGTATTCCAGATGTGATCTGAACCTTTTCTCTACACTGTAGTTAAAAGCTTTTATACCCTTTTAACTACCAAGCCTCAATGCCATGGGTTCCTGGAAATTCATGTTTCATAAAGCCTTTAGCATTCTCTGCCTCTGGGGAGGCACCAGCACTCTTTGACAGTGAAGGCTAAAGACCTGGTGAAACTACAACAACCAGGATTCCATAACATTGAGCCATGGCAGTTAAAGAGATCTCAAACTACAAATGCACTGAAATCCAAATGAAGTTTTGATTCCAGTTTTGTATTTGGAGCTTAGAAAAGGGGAAATAGTTATTTTTGGTTTAGTGGCTGAAAGGAATATAAGATCTCTTGCCCCCATCCTTCCTCCTACCCCTACCCCCATGGTTTAAGATTATTTTTTTCGTCACACAGCACAGCTTAAAGCAGCTCCAAAAAGGATATTTGGGGGGGGGGGGAGGCATGGTACAAAATAGATGAGAGGGAGAGGAGCTGGCTACACGATCACCCGACCCCCAACTCGATGATCGTCACCTCCTCCCAGTCTTCGGGCCGAGAATCCGCGACCCCCTCAGACCAAGAGGGAAAGCGGTTCGACACAGTCGGCCGGAAAATCTACAAGGCCGGACTCTTGCTGACCAAGATGGCCAATTATGGGGCGTGCATGGGAGCTTATCACCAGATCCTGTGGGAGAGGGCTCAACCCTTTTTCCAGGATCTCTCCCAGGAGCAACAGACTGCACTTCTCTCCATCTCCCAAGAGGCGCAGTCGTTGGCACACCACCAGATCCTGATGGCCCGCCATACGGGGGGACACTTCAGGAAAGCTGCTGGCCCACGGTGTCTCCATTTGAAGGCACGCGTGGCTGAGGTCTTCGGTCTCTCTTCCACGAAGAAGACGATCGAGGATCTTCCGTTCGATGCCCAAGGACTGTTCTTTGCGGGCACGGACGAGAAATTAAAGGCCACCCACGACTTTTGAGTCCTGACGGCCAAGCTGGACCGGCCCCAGCCTCAACCAAAACCAAAGTATTACCAGCGGGCTAAGTTTCAACCCAGGCAACAGTACCGCCAGGCTCCACGGCCGTACTCGGCCCCTCAACAGCAGCAGCAGCAACAACAGCCAAGGCAGCAACAACAGGCCAACCGACCCCGCCAAGGGGGTAAGTCGAGGCCCCGCCATAGTAATGGCAATGGACAGTCTAACCGTCGCGTTTGGGGCGCTGGACGACACCGCCTCGTCGCAAGGTACCGCTGCCACCACCATGCCTCCTCCCATCCTTTGACCTCCACCACCGCACCCACCATTGGGGCATACTTCTCACGGTATTTCACCGTGCCGAAGCCAGACGGTTCCCTGCGACCCATCCTGGACCTCAGAAACTTAAACGCGTACGTTTCGCCGAGGAAATTCAGGATGGTGTCGGTGTCGTCCATTCTCCCGCTCCTCCGGAGGGGAGACCACTTTGCTTCAATAGACCTCCGGGATGCCTACTTCCACATCTCGATCAGGCCGGCCCATCGACGCTTCCTCAGCTTCAAGGTGGCAGGAAGGGCGTACCAGTTCAACGTCCTTCCCTTCGGCCTCGGGACGGCTCCCCGGACATTCTCCAAGTGCATGTCGGTCGTGGCTGCGCACTTGAGAAGGGAGAAAATCCGGATTTTCCCGTACCTGGACGACTGGCTGCTGGCGGCCCAGTCCCCAGGCCTGCTTCACCAACAAGTCTCCACGGCGCTGCACTTACTCTCGTCGTTAGGCCTGCGCCTCAACGAGGAGAAATCTCAGCTCACCCCGTCCCAATCCATAAAGTTCATCGGGACGATCTTCGACTCGTCGATCAGCTCGCCTATCTGCCAGACGTCAGATTCCAGGCTCTTCGACGAGAGGTCAACGCCTGCACCGGGCCCTGCATCTCGGCAAAGCAGATCCAGGTCACGCTCGGCCACATGGCGTCCACAGTGTCAGTCACTCCGCTAGCAAGGCTCCGATTCAGGCCGCTACAGCGTTGGTTTCTCGACCACTTCGATCCGGTCAGAGAACACCACTCGAAGAGACTCTCTCTCCCGAGCACAGTCAAGGGCTCTCTCCGATGGTGGACGTCCAAAGACAACGTCTGCAAAGGGGTGCCGTTCCACGCGTTGACACCGTTCATCACGCTGACGACCGACGCCTCAATGCTGGCTTGGGGAGGTCACATGAACAACTTGTCGATCAACAGCCAATGGTCGGCGGTGGAGAAGCTCCACCACATCAACTACCTCGAGCTCCTGGCCATAGCCAAGACTCTTCGGGCCTTCGCCCCCCCTAGTCAGGGGGCACGTAGTACTGGTCAGGACAGACAATATAGTGGCCATGTACTACGTCAACAAACAGGGCGGAACGGGCTCGAGGAAGCTCCTGGCCCTGGCCCAGAGCCTGTGGGAGTGGTGCGTCCTTCACCAAGTGACCCCCAGGGCCATTCATCTCCCGGGAGTCGAGAACGTGGAGGCGGACTCCCTCAGCAGGACCAGCTGGTCGTCCCACGAATGGATGCTGCATCCGGACGAGCTCCACCGTGTCTTTCAACGGTGGGGATTCCCAGACGCAGATCTCTTCGCATCGCCGGAAAACAACCAACTGCCAGTTTTCGGTGCCAGGCTTGCCCCGGATGCACGCCGGGGTTGCCTCGGGACGCACTCCTCCTCGACTGGACGACGGGGTTCCTCTACCTCTTCCCGCCCGTTCCGCTTCTTCTCCGAATCATCGAGAAGATCCAGCTTTCGGGGACCGATTGCATCCTCATCGCCCCCTACTGGCCAAGACAAGTTTGGTTCCCGACCCTGCTCCACTTAGCAGGCCAGAACCACATGCCACTCCCTCACCGGTCAGACCTGCTGACCCGGGAGAAGGGGATGCTCCTCCATCCGGACCTTCCATCCTTGCACTTAACCGCATGGAGGATCCACCGGTGCCAGACGTCTCTCCAGCAGTAGCAGCGATCCTGGCAGCAGCCCACAAGCCAGCCACGTCGAAGGCGTACTCGGCTTGCATCGCCCGCTACGCGAGGTTCCAGGTGTCTCGATCCGCCGCCGTCTTCCCGCTTTCAATTCCAGCGGTACTGGAATTCCTGGCGGAGTTGGTCGACAGAGGTCTCTCCATGTCCTCGGTGAAGACCCACCTGGCGGCGCTCACCTGGCAGAATCAGCAGAGGGATGGTCCTCGCTATTCCAGTTCCGATGGTCAAGAGATTCCTGAGGGTGTCAACAACACTCGCCCCCGGTGCATCCACCTACACCGGGTTGGAACCTCGACCTGGTGCTGTCCCGCCTCTCATCTCCACCGTTTGAGCCGTTGTCGTCCATCGACCTGCGGCTCCTCTCCTGGAAGGTGGCCTTCCTGGTCGCCATTGCTTCGGCGCGCAGGCCTTCCGAGCTGGCGGCGCTCCGGGTCGACGAGCCCTACTTGCTGTTTTTAGCAGATAGGGCCATCTTGCGGACGGACATCACCTTTTTGCCTAAGGTGGTGTCTCCGTTCCACGTGAACACCGACATTGTGCTCCCGGACATGGGGTCCCCCGACCCGGGGACACGGACTCGACGCTCAGAGCTCTCGACGTCAGGAGAGCCCTCTGGGTCTACAAGGACCGATCGGCGGACTACCGTCGGTCGACTAGACTTTTTGTTTCTTACGCCACCGACAAGCTGGGCTTGCCGGTGTCGTCACAAAGACTCTCGCCGTGGGTGGCTTCCCTGGTTGAACTGTGCTATCAGATAGCACGTCAACCGTGTCCCCTAGGGTCAAGGGTCGCTCGACTAGGGCAGTTGCCACGTCGACCGCATTTCTCCAAGGGATTCCCCTGGACCAAATTTGTAGGGCGGCCATCTGGGCCAACCCCTCCACCTTCACATCACATTACCGGGTAGACACCCTGTTTGGAAGGGAGGCGGCTTTTGGTAGGTCGATTCTTAACCCCAAGGGCCCTCGGGGTGGTGCCGAGTAGGCAGCCCTGTCTCTCCCCTCTATGCACAGTTCGGTCGACAGTTACGGTCGGTCGAACTTTTTCCCTTCGGTTGCACTAGCTAACGTTTAAGTGTGTGCCGTGCCCCGGGTAGGGGCACCGTAAAGCGCTTTACCCACTTACGGGTTCAAGTTGCACCAGTTGTGCACTTACATTCTCAGTTGTGCCTATTGCACTCACTGTTATGAGGCCTGTGTGCCTGGCATGAATGGTGCTTGTTGCACTTATGCTGTGAGGCCTGTGTGCCTGACATGAATGGTGCTTGTTGCACTGTGTTTACAAGTGGGAGCATGCCTTCCACTCATATTTATATGATTGATATGTTATTTATTCGTGTTGTGGTTGTAATAAACCTGTTCATTTGTTCATATTGGCTGGTTTGTTCCCACCTCCTTTACCTTAGCTCGGTAAATCTTCATAAGTGTGCATTCACAGAGCTCTCGAAGAAGAATGGTAGGTTACATACCTGTGACCATCTTTCTTCGAGTGAAGCTCTGTGAATCCACACGAACCTGCCCGGCCGTCCCCACTCTCTCAAACCACCCTTTCCTAGTTGCTAATGTGGCGTAGGAATGGGGTGGGCGTGCATGGAGGCGCCTTTTATGCCCTCCGGGCCGGCTGGGCGGAGCTACCGCCAAAAAGTTTCAAACTGGAAAAGTTTCCGTTAGAAGCCCGCGCTGGCGCGCAAACTTCATAAGTGTGGATTCACAGAGCTTCACTCGAAGAAAGATGGTCACAGGTATGTAACCTACCATTACTGTGTTGCAAAATGATGCATGTCTAAAAAGTATGTCATCAACATGAAATGTTTGGAAAGCTTTGCTGTATCGCATACCTTGAAGCACAAGCCTAAACTATCCAAGAAAAGGACATTATGATGTTGCATGAGACTTAGTTGCTCAAATTTGGATATGTATTCATTTGTGTTCTCTTTAGAAGTTCAGTCCCCATGGCTGTGCCAATCAGAGAAGCAGGAAAAACCACACTGCTGGCTAGTAGCAAATTAGCAGCTACTCGGAATTATAAACTATGAATGAAAGTACATTTGTAGACTCTCATTCTTGCACAGTATGGTCCCAGAAGAAAATGGAATCCGAGGCACACTTACTGAAGAGTTATCCCCACTGAACACAATGGGGTTTACTTCTAGGTAAATATGTTGAAGACTATACTGCAAATATTTTATTTATTTTATAAATATTAGTAGAAAAAGTTTCAGACCAAACAGTTCCCAAACTTACAATAATTTGTGTCAATTGCAAGTTGGGACTAGCTTGAATGGATTTATGAATAGGTATCCGTGTGGTATCCCAGCCTAGCATGGGGTTCGTGCCTAGTGGTCAGAGCCAGCCCCCGGGGGTCCCAGCTGCCCCGGGGCAAGGGGCTGGTGAATGGCCTGAAGGGCACGGGTCTGCAGAGGAAGATTTGGAATGGGACAATGGCTGGCTTCAGGGTTATGACACGACAGGAGAGGAATTTGATGACTCCATGGAAGTCAGCTATGAACTGGATGATGAGAGAGTTAGTGACCTTGATTCCCAGGATAGATTTCTTACCCCTTTGCCAGATGCTGAGGATGAAGATTGGGATGTGAGGGAGGATTCAGGAGACGAGCTCTGCACCTGCTCAAGCTAATGAGAAGGAATTTGATAGAAGCGGGAGCATCCGGGCTTCAAGGAGAGACTGGGGCCTGAACAGGTGGGTGTGTTGGACACACAAGAACTAGTTTCCTTTATTAATTGCTACCGGGGCTGTCTCTGGCCAGATCCAAGGCTACGTTGGAAAAGGAAAGACCTTTGCTTTATTCCATGCTCTCGTAAGGCTGCAGGAGCGGCCGGTTTCAAGTTTCAAGTCTCAAGCCCTGGTCGCAAGGGTGGTGTTTATGCTTTTGGATATTGGACTCTTTTGGTTTCAAGCCTCTTGGATTTTATACAAAGAACTTTTGGACTATTTTATTGATTGAATATTATTTCTTTTATGGACAATTCCTTTACTTATTTTAAATAAACATCATTCTTTGCATCTACCTGGTGTATGTGATCTGGGGGGGGGGGGACTGATAGCGTTCTGAGGTGCAACAATCTGACAGCAGGTGTATGTGAAAAGATTTCAACATTGTAGCTAATCTCATGTGAATATTGTTTTGAACTGCATTTATAGAACTATCAAAATCAGAGAATTATCCCAATCAAAGAAAGTAATGTAGTCAGTCCCCCATATTTACAGATTCTACATCCATGAATTCAACCATTGCCATTTTACACCTTGGTATACAACGGAACTTGAGCACCCACAGATTTTGATATTTGTGAATGGTTCTGATGGAATAATAGAGGGCTGGGAATGATATCACTGAACTATAGCTTTTCCCCTTCCAGGTCTACCCAAAATGCTGGGAAAGTCAGCAATTTCTGGACAGTTGCCTGATTTCCCCTTCTGATGTAGAACAAGATAGCCCCACTACTCTCTTGCCAGAGAAGGTATAATAGAAATATTACCAATGCTCTCAACTCCCAGGCTTTAAAGAGGAGGACCCGAGGAGCATCATGTTTATTTGCTGAACTGTTGCATCCCTGTTTAACTTTCATTCCCCAGTCAAACGGCAGATATATAAACCTTTCACCCACACAAACAATATTATCAACTGTCTCTCCTATCAGTGCTGTGCAGACTTGCAAAACAACAGATTTATTTAACGACTGAATGGATGCATCAAACAATGCAAGAGGAAAACAAAGGTGCCAGCCCTCCGTGGGGAGGTGTCCTTGGTGACAGCCCAGCTGATATGGCTATTCAGAGGGCACTGGATGGCCTGATAGTGGGAACTCTTCCCTTCCCATCAAGTCTGCACTGAGATGATGACTCAGGACAGCTGTTTCTATTGGGACGGCAGCTACTGCCAGTCTCCTTGGCACGATCACCTTGGCTAATTTCAGACACTATCCCCAATTATGTATTTTCACCCATGGTGTAAATCTCATCAGTTCTCATTGTACTGCACAATGCCACCACATTAACATATTGTGATATCAGGGGACAAGGTACTGCAAGTTCCAACTGACTTTTTCCGACTTGTGTTCTTTGGGTCCCTCTTCCAACCACCACCTTTTGTTTAGCAAAATGATGTTTTTCCTTTGATTTTAATCCCCTTTAATGTCAGTAAAGTGGGAAGAGATGAGGGTCAAGAAATAACAGCTCATATGGCTACAAAAACTTATAAACCTTAATGGTTTATTGGCAAATATATAAAAGACTAGCTGTACCCGGCCACGCGTTGCTGTGGCGTAGTCTGGTGCTCTAAGAATGTCTGCCTAGTTTAAATAGTATTGTTAGTAGCATAAAAAATAAGTATGTCTTCTATGTTTAGTACTTATATTAGTGAAATAACTCACTGCTATCAGTTTGGAAGTATGGAAATATAAGTAGAGTAATAGGTACAGCTGTGTTGGGTAGGTAACAGTGGTCCATGCAGGCAGTCATGGCGGCTAGAGGAACTTGGAGGCATGTATGAGGAATGCCTGGTGGTAGGGTTAGAAATGAGCCCCTCCCTCTCCTAAATAGGGTGAAGTGGACTTAATATAAGGGGGAAATGTTAACCTTTTGACCAATGAGTAAAGCACGGAGGTGTGGAAGTTCTTGGGCAAAAGGTTAGTAGTTGGAATCCAGGAAGTGGGGTGAGGTCCCAGCATTAGCCTCAGCTTCTGCCAACCTATCAGTTTGGAAGTATGGAAATATAAGTAGAGTAATAGGTACAGCTGTGTTGGGTAGGTAACGGTGGTCCATGCAGGCAGTCATGGCGGCTAGAGGAACTTGGAGGCATGTATGAGGAATACCTGGTGGTAGGGTTAGAAATGAGCCCCTCCCTCTCCTGAATAGGGTGAAGTGGACTTAATATAAGGGGGAAATGTTAACCTTTTGAGCAATGAGTAAAGCACGGAGGTGTGGAAGTTGTTGGGCAAAAGGTTATCAGATGGAATCCAGGAAGTGGGGTGAGTTCCCAGCATTAGCCCCAGCTTCTGCCAACCTATCAGTTTGGAAGTATGGAAATATAAGTAGAGTAATAGGTACAGCTGTGTTGGGTAGGTAACGGTGGTCCATGCAGGCAGTCATGGCGGCTAGAGGAACTTGGAGGCATGTATGAGGAATGCCTGGTGGTAGGGTTAGAAATGAGCTCCCCCTCATTTCTAATGGAATCCAGGAAGTGGGGTGAGGTCCCAGCATTAGCCTCAGCTTCTGCCAACCTATCAGTTTGGAAGTATGGAAATATAAGTAGAGTAATAGGTACAGCTGTGTTGGGTAGGTAGCGGTGGTCCATGCAGGCAGTCATGGCAGCTAGAGGAACTTGGAGTCATGTATGAGGAATGCCTGGTGGTAGGGTTAGAAATGAGCCCCCCCCTCTCCTGAATAGGGTGAAGTGGACTTAATTTAAGGGGGAAATGTTAACCTTTTGACCAATGAGTAAAGCACGGAGGTGTGGAAGTTTTTGGGCAAAAGGTTAGTAGTTGGAATCCAGGAAGTGGGGTGAGGTCCCAGCATTAGCCTCAGCTTCTGCCAGCCTATCAGTTTGGAAGTATGGAAATATAAGTAGAGTAATAGGTACAGCTGTGTTGGGTAGGTAACGGTGGTCCATGCAGGCAGTCATGGCGGCTAGAGGAACTTGGGGGCATGTATGAGGAATGCCTGGTGGTAGGGTTAGAAATGAGCCCCCCCTCTCCTGTAGGGTGAAGTGGTATAGGGGAAAATGTTAACCTTTTGACCAATGAGTAAAGCACGGAGGTGTGGAAGTTCTTGGGCAAAAGGTTAGTAGTTGGAATCCAGGAAGTGGGGTGAGGTCCCAGCATTAGCCTCAGCTTCTGCCAACCTATCAGTTTGGAAGTATGGAAATATAAGTAGAGTAATAGGTACAGCTGTGTTGGGTAGGTAGCGGTGGTCCATGCAGGCAGTCATGGCGGCTAGAGGAACTTGGAGGCATGTATGAGGAATGCCTGGTGGTAGGGTTAGAAATGAGCCCCCTCATTTCTAATGGAATCCAGGAAGTGGGGTGAGGTCCCAGCATTAGCCCCAGCTTCTGCCAACCTATCACTTTGGAAGTATGAGTAGAGCAATAGGTACTTACCGAAGAAGGAAGGAGAGAAGTTTTCAGAGTTGACACTTTGTCACTGTAGGTAAAGGGTTGTGTCTACGGTTGTTGATGGGGTAATCCGTGAGGGCAGCGAGGTTCGGTAAGGGTAGTTGTGTGGGTCAGCTGGTTTATTGGCGGGTTTGTTTTTGAATTGTTGAGAGGGCACATGCGCGGTGGCCGTGTTTTGGTGAAATGTGTCCTGGGAAGTGTAGTTTTGTATTGCAGGAGGGAAGTACGGATGATTGGAGGGAAGATGGCGCCGGCTGAGTGTGTGTGGTGTGTGTGGTGTCTTTGGTGTGCAAGGTAAGGCAATGTTTTGTGTTTGGGGATTTTGTGTGGGTGTTGGAATGCTTGTTAGTGGGTTTGGTGTGTGTATGTGTAGGAGGCAGGCTTTTTGTTGCTGGGAAGGGGTCAGGCAGTCTCGCGGGTGTATTTTCTAAATGTATGGATGTGCGCATGTGTGGTGGTTGTCTGTTGTTGCAAAGTGTACTGGGAAATGTAGTTTTTGCGGATGAGTGGGGTTTTTTTGAGAGGGCGCATGCGCGGTGTCTGTGTTTTGGTGAAATGGGTCCTGGGAAGTGTAGTTGGATGGTTGGTAGCAAGATGGTGCCGGCTGAACGTGTTGAGGGAAGTTTGGTGTGGAAGGGGGGGTTTTGCGGCGCGTGTGTGTGTTGGAGGGGGTTGCGGCGCGTGTGTGTGTTGGAAGTTGGGGGGTTGCGGCGTGCGTGTGTGTTGGAAGGTGGGGGGTTTGAGGCACGTGTGTGTGCTGGAAGGTGGGGGGTTTGCGGCGCGCATGTGTGTTGGAAGGTGGTGGTGGGGTTTTGAGGCGCGCGTGTGTTTTGGAAGTTGGGGGGGTTGCAGCGGGCGTGTGTGCTTGAAGTTGGGGGGGTTGCGGCACGCGTGTGTGCTGGAAGGTGGGGGGTTTGTGGCATGCGTGTGTGTTGGAAGGTGTGGGGGGTTTGTGGCGGGCGTGTGTGTTTGAAGTGGGGGGGGTTTGCGGGGCGCGTGTCTGTTGGAAGGTGGGGGGTTTGAGGCGCGCGTTTGTGTTGGAAGGTGGGGGGTTGCGGTGCGCGTGTGTGTTGGAAGGTGGGGGGGTTTGCGGCGCGCGGGTGTGTTGGAAGGTGGGGGTTTTGCGGCGCGCGCGTGTGCTTGAAGGTTGGGGTTTTTTTGTGCGGCGCGTGTGTGTGTGTTGGAAGGTTGTGGGTGTGCATAGGAGCGGCTTTTTGGGAGCCATGTGCTTATGTGTGTGTGTTTTGTTTAGGATGTTTTGAAGGGGGTAAGGGGATCGTGCGGTTAGGTTTTGAGCGGGGCGCGTGGCTCCCTGTAGAGTTAATGTTGTTCGGGCTGTCTGTGCGAACGTTCTAAACGGGCGCGCTGGCAGCGGAGAGGGCGGGGTGGGTGGAAGGTTGCCGGTTTTGAGGGGGTTGTGTTTGGGGGTGTTGTGAGGGACCTAGGGCCGGGTTTTTGCGCCACGAATGTTCCTGCAGGTATTTTTGTGACTGTTGTCAAGTATCGTGTTTCTGAGACGTGTAGTTTCTTTGTCTATGAGCATCAAAAACGGACCGTCTCTTTTTTTATATATAGATGATGTTCTAAGATCATGGGTTGCCTCTAGATTTGGAAAGAAACATTGGATTCAACAAAGTCAACATTAGTTATTACTTCATCATGTCTCACTGATTTCAGTAAGATTGATCACAGTAGAGCAAAATCTTGATCCAATTCCCTGAGCTTAGTTCAAATATAGAGATCTAGAATTTGCTTTCCCATGATGAAAAAAAAGTCTTCTACTTTGTGGCACTTTCAAACTTGTGAGTAAATCCTCCTTGGGAAATGGAGGTGGCAGCCATCTTGGTTGAGACTCTTTCTTGCTGTCCCCTATGCCTGTCTCCTAAATATTTAACAACGTATTACAGAGCAAGAGGAGAACAGCAAACATCACCCTCTTTCTGCCTCATTTAAATACTGAATGCTCAAGATGTATTGCCATTGGCAGGAAAGAAACTAGATTCAGAGCATTGTGTTTTCATGTATGACCATCTTCCCCAACCTCATGGATCCAGATGTGTATATTTTAGGGAAAGCTATTGAGAATGTCCCATTGCTGGTGGGTGGATGGGCGGTCAATGGGTTGATCAAAGAAATATGCAGCACCACCAGATGTTCCTTACTTAACTGTCAAGGAGGTCAGATAGAAGAGTAACAGATGAGATAACACCTCAGAAAAAAATCATAAGTTATTTGAAGCCTTGCAATGAGAACATACACTATGTTTAATACCATTTAGGCAGCTGGTACAGCTCTTTCAGTAGAGGTTTTATGAAATGGCAATAGTTGTTTCAGATGACTATAGAGTCACTGAATTTGGCATCATTTGCAGCAAATAACCAAATATAATGGTCTCCCCACATAGAGTGCATTACTGTAATGTTCCCAATGCATAGGCCACTATGATCACACTGTGATACAACACAGCTGCCTACTCCTCTGCCCTATTTCTTATTCTATTCATTTCTTATTGCTTATTCCATCCATTACCATATTTGGAGCAAAGTCCAAATCAAGGCTCTGCTCTGCTTTATGTGTTCGGCTGATGACAATATGAAATGGCGACATGGTTTCTATGCAGACCTTGGCATCCTACATGCACACATATATACATAAACTTAGAGAACAATACTTTTGAAACAGTGTTTTGTAAAAATATATCACACATATAGTCTATTTATATGCAATGTTTTTCTTTCCCAGGGCCTCCTTTTGTGTCTTCTACAGATTTGTTAATGATATGCCATCTGAAATATGTTCAGCTACACGCCACTGGTTTCGGTTTTGCACACAGAAGCAAAAACCGGGGACTTCATCAGGCATGATTGCAATCTTCTGCTCAGTGAAGAAAGCTCTGGTCGCACAGATTTAGATGTCAAAAAGGATGGTGATAATCTTATTAACCTTGAGTTTTGCATCTCCTTTGAGTCTCTAGATTATAAAGTAGGAAACGTAGCAGGTGGCTGTTGGATTTCAATGTTTATGCTCATTTAAAAACCCACCTAGGAGTATTTTCTTCCCGAAGAAAGAAGAAAAGCAACTAAAAAGAAACATACAACCTGCAGTCTGGGAAATGAGTGAAATAAATGATCTCAGTTTGGATCAAAACTAATGAATGGAAATATGTTTTAGCACATATTGCGGCTCCATCTGGTTCTAATCCCAAGCGACAAGTGGCCCTGGATTGGGAAGCACAACCATATCAAAAGATGTGTTTATTGAGAATGGAGTGTAACTTGATTTTTAAGTTCTATCCCAGGTATAAAAGCATGAAACAGCAAGTTTCCTGTAGTTCTATTGCAATTGTTTAGATACACATTTCCAGTTGTATCAGCTACACCTGCAGAAAGCTGCTTATGTGTGGGTTCAATAGTAATTTATTTCTTTATTTAAAATTATACTGAGTGACCATTAACTAGAGTCACACATAGGACCTCTTCACATGGCACCCTTCCTCCTTCCCCCATCATATGATAGGGATGGAACAGGACCTGTTGGTGCCCTGTCCCCATCATATCAGAGAAAGGCTAGCAACGTGCAGCAACATATCCCATCACCTATCACCATTGCCACATCACCCTTTCTCCCAAAATATGGGGGAAATGGGGGGAAAGTGCAGGTAGATCTGTTGAAGCCAGGGCCGTAGCCAGGATTTTGATTCGGGGGGCTGAGTTTGGTTCAGGGGGGGCTGATACTGGGTGGAAGAGGGTCTACCCTAGCAAACCGTTTGTATTGTTATCCCAATAACCCCATTAATGTGGGATATAATGAGCATGGTGATCAGATCATGATATGAATAAACATAACAGTTTAAATAATGTACCAGTAAGGCCTTTTCGCGGACCACCCTGAGAGGTGGGGGGCTGAAGCCCCTTAGCCCCGGGCTACATGCCTGGTTGAAACTATCCAAAAAACAGTTTCCTCACCGTGGTAGAGAAGGAAGCGCCTTCTGATGCTTTCCTTCTGCTTTGGGAGAAATGTGGGCAGGGCCTGCCAAGCATCTTCTGATGGCACTTGACAGGTCCCATCCAAGCCCTGCCCAAAAGTGCCAAAATGAGGCTATTTAGCCTTGTGTGAAGAGGTCTATAGACAACAGGTGAAATCATAACTGTTCTAAAGTAAAGTTCTAAAAGAGTTCCAATTCAATTTCCTTCCTATAATACCTAAAAGACTTGTCCATCTGACCATTTTGTCCCACAAATGTTATGAAAACTTCTTTAAAAACAAATTAAGGTAGAGAGGGCTGTGTGTGTTCTCTGATTTGGACAGTTATGTGGGAAACTTCCCTTAATTTTACTTATTATGCAACATGGTCTTTCATATTTTATTCTACAAAAGAGCTCCTACTATGACTGAATCTATACTGTAGAATTAACACCATTTGCCACCATGTTAACTGCTATGACTCAATGCCATGGGACCAAGGGAACTGTAGTTTAAGACCTTTAGCCTTCTCTGCCAAAGAGTGGTGGTGCCTCACCAAACCACAACTCCGGCGGTTTCTACACTTCACCATTCAACAAGTTGGATGGTGGAGCAATTTTGTCTCCTCCCCTCGGAGAAGAGATTGGTTAATTGTGCAGAAGCTACTGGAAGGGAGGAGGGGCTGGCATAGGGGTTGCCAGCCCTCTTTTCCCTCATTCTGCAAGAGAACATCGTTGAGTGAGGAACACCTTGGAGCCCTTCCAGCACCAGGTCTGTGCAGAGGCCATGAGGCCCAGAGTTCATCCTCCAGGCTGAGCTGGCCCCTTGCCCTTCGTAGGCCTCTGCTAAATTTAGTTATATCTAAGTTTAATTCTGCCTGGCTTCTCTGGACAGGGAGCCAGGCCTGGAGGGCTTCGTTTTGATTGCCCCCCCCTTTCCTATAACATAATATTACTTTAAGTCCCCCTCCTTGTGGCACAGTGGGTTAAACCACTGAGCTGCTGAACTTGCTCACTGGAAGGTTGGAGGTTCCCACTGCTAGCCTCAGCTTCGTCTTAAAAGGGCCCTGGGGTGGGATTCCCTGACTCACCCTTGTCCTCTTCACTTCAGGGCCTCATGGCCATGCCAGGGCCATGGAGGTGGCCATTTTGTGGGTGGGGCCATTGCCACCATCTTTAAAGGGTGGCACCCATTGCAGGGGGTGGAGACTCAGCTGCCATTTTGGTGAGGTCAGTGGCCATCTTGGGGTGGGGCCATGGCATCCATTTTGTGTTAGGCTTGGTGGCCATTTTGGTAAGGTCAAAATAAATAATTTTAAATAACTAAATAAAATTAATAATAATAAATAGTAATTAACATATACATGTTATGATACAAGACATATGCAAGCTGACTGCATTAAATCACTACTGACCAAGTAGGCAGAGTGAGCTCCTTACTGTTAATAGTCTAGCTTGCTGTTGACCTATGCAACCTTAAAGATAGTTGCATCTGCTCCTTGGCAGCTGAATGCATTAAATCACTACTGACCAAGTAGGCATGCATTCAAAGCAAGCCCTGGGGGCAGAGTGAGCTCCTTACTGTTAATAGTCTAGCTTGCTGTTGACCTATGCAACCTTAAAGATAGTTGCATCTGCTACTTGGCAGCTGAATGCATTAAATCACTACTGACCAAGTAGGCATGCATTCAAAGCAGCCTGGGGGCAGAGTGAGCTCCTTACTGTTAATAGTCTAGCTTGCTGTTAACCTATGCAACCTTAAAGATAGTTGCATCTGCTATGCATTGGCAGCTGAATGCATTAAATCACTACTGAACAAGTAGGCATGCATTCAAAGCAGCCTGGGGGCAGAGTGAGCTCCTTACTGTTAATAGTCTAGCTTGCTGTTAACCTATGCAACCTTAAAGATAGTTGCATCTGCTACTTGGCAGCTGAATGCATTAAATCACTACTGACCAAGTAGGCATGCATTCAAAGCAGCCTGGGGGCAGAGTGAGCTCCTTACTGTTAATAGTCTAGCTTGCTGTTAACCTATGCAACCTTAAAGATAGTTGCATCTGCTACTTGGCAGCTGAATGCATTAAATCACTACTGAACAAGTAGGCATGCATTCAAAGCAGCCTGGGGGCAGAGTGAGCTCCTTACTGTTAATAGTCTGGTTTGCTGTTAACCTAGGAAGCCTTACTTGATAGTTGCATCCGCAAGTGGTTGCCAACTGCATTAAAATAATTACTGATCAAGAAGTCTGTGGTCAAAGCTAGCCCATGGGCAGAGGGAGCTCCCGACAGTTGATAGTCTAGCTTGCTGTTGACCTATGCAACCTCAAAGATAGTTGCATCCGCTAGTTTGGCAGCCAACTGCATTAAAGTCATTACTGACCAAGGAGTCATGTGTTCAAAGCAAGTCTGGGGGCAGGGTGAGATCGCGACGGTTAATAGTCTAGCTTGCTATTGACCTAGGCAACCTTATTTTGATAGTTGCATTTGCTAAAAGGGTAGCCAACTGCGTTAAATCACTACTGCAGGGGAAGTCATGTGTTCAGAGCAAGCCTGGAGGCAGAGTGAGCTCCCAACTATTAATAGTCTAGCTTGCTGTTGACCTATGCAACTCTAATTGGTAGTTGCATTTACTAGATGGAAGCAAGCTGCATTAAATCACTATGGACCAAGAAGTCAGGTGTTCGAAGTAAGCCTGGGGCGGGAGTGAGCTCCCGACTGTTAATAGTCTAGCTTGCTGTTCATGCAACCGTAATTGATGGTTGCGTCGGCTGTGGACAGCTGCATTAAAGCACTACTGACCAAGAGGTCATGTGTTCAAAGAGACCATGGGGGTAGAGTGAGCTCCCAGCTGTTGATAGTTTAGCTTGCGGTTGGCCTAGGCAATCTTAATGTTAGTGGCATCTGCGAGTTGGTGGCCACTGAGTAAAATTATTTACTGACCAAGAAGTCATGTTTCCAATGCAAGCTTGGGGGCTGAGTGAGCTCCCGACTGTTAATAGTCTAGCTTGCTGTTGGCCTAGGCAATCTTAATTGTTAGTTGCATCTGCTAGTTGATGGCCACTGTGTAAAATCATTTACTGACCAAGAAGTCATGTTTCCAATGCAAGCTTGGGGGCTGAGTGAGCTCCCGACTGTTAATAGTCTAGCTTGCCGTTGACCTATGCAACTCTAAAGATAGTTGCATCTGCTAATTGAGAGCCTACTGCATTAAATCACTACTGAACGAAAAGTCATGTGTGCAAAGCAAGCCTGGGAGCAGAGTGAGCTCCTGATTGTAATAGTTAGCGTGTGGTTGACCTATGCAACCTTGAAGATAGTTGCATCTGCGGGTTCGTAGCCAGCTGCATTAAATCACTGCGGACCAAGAAGTCATGCGTCAAAGCCAGCCTTGGGGCAGAGGCGACTTCTGAATACAGGTGCTCATATGGTGGTAAACTCCAACTATAGAATTATTGTTTGCGTCATAGCTGGAATTTTACTACTGTTATGAATTCTAAAGTAAACACTGATGGGTAGGCTTTTGTTTCATTGCGCTGGATCAAATTTTACACATGTGGACACGGATGGGTTGCGGACAACTGACATTGACATTGGGAGTGGTGACTGCTGGGATTTGTAGTTCGCTTGCGCGTAGAGCATTGTGACTTCACTGATGATGGAGTTGGGCCGACCTTTCCACACAGTGCTCCCTGAAGAGACGCACTGGCATGAGGCACCCTCCATCCTCGCATGCTCTTACTTATGTGTCGCATTCCCGGGGTTACTCCTTTGTTATTAAGATGGGACCCCATTCACCGTGACATAGTTCATCCCAGTAGTTAACCAGTTTTCTCATTTCAGGCATGTGCAAGGGTGTGGAGAATATTGGCCAACCTTTCAGATAGGAAGGGGATCCCATCAAGGGGTTCCTCTAAGTCCATTTCAAGGCCCTTGGTCCATTAAATGCCTCTAATTTAAACCACATTATACACACACGCCCCTCGCCAAGCAAATCCCATCGAGCAACTTTAAATTCAGCAAATACTGATGGGTAAAAACAGGGGGTCTGGCAATGTAAAGGACTGGAATTGGCGGTCAGGAATGCCTTAAGGGTGGCCGTTTATGCCTCAGGGCGTTGAGGCTTAGAAGTATACGGTGGTTGGATGTTTCGGTTCGCTTGCTCTCCATGTTCTGTGGGTGCTGCACCTTCGGTGACTCTTATACTGGTGTTTGACGTTTGGTTGTACTTCAGTCTGGTTCCGTTCGTTTGTGGGCTTTAGCAGGGGCATAGTCCCAGCCGTTAGTCCGGCACAATACTGCCAGCCAATTTGGGGACGGTTGCGACTGAAACTTTAAGGGTAGTGTATTAGCTTTGGCCTCAAACTTCGTGTGATCTTGTACGTGAGGGTCAATGAGTTTGAGGAATTTGGAAGGGCATACGCCATGCTGCATAACACAGTTTTGGGTGTTTCAAAGGTGGGGTTGGCCCCACAAGTGACCAGGGTGCAATTAGCTGTGCTGGCCCATTGCTTAGGGCTCTGACTAGTTCAGATTATATTAACGGTTGGCGGCATAGAAAGTTAGCTTGGTGGTCGTGCAGTCTGGGTCAGACTCACGACAGCAGAAATTCGAGCTCCCTGCATTTGGGAAGGCCCTGGAGCTCGTGTACCACGAGGCGTATGCGGACACACAGGAACAAATTTGTTTCATGCTGACGCTTGGACAGCTTCTTTGCAGCCCTATTGGATCAGCAAGGTAGTCCAGTATCTAAAATTGACAGGTTTACGCGGGCCCTGGTTGAATTTGAACTAACAATACGGCATAACGGCGAAGAGTGGCTGGTGCCGTCAGCCAAATCTGATTTGGGGTCTTGAGGCAATGTCATTAAGTTGGCAAAGTATAGTGACCCCGTTTTATGGCCAGTTGAGGCTTTGGTGCTATTCAAACAGATTAGCAAGCCTGGGCGGGTTACCGTTTGGTGTCGGATGGCATACAACTAACAACTTACCAGTTGTATACAGGCACCAGTAAGGTGCTAAGGATGATGGGTTTGGTGCAATACAGGTTTTGCAACCCACTCTTGCTGCATTGGAGAAGACTCATTGGCCAATGCTACGGGACATGACTCGGAGGTGATCAAACCCTGGGCAGATGGAAATCAAATGCCTTCAGGAAATACGTGGTACTCCGTTGTCATAAGTTGATTGTGCCGATCCATGAGATCCGTTTTGCTGAACCATGGTTGGAGTATCCTCGTCTCACGGGCACAGTTATTTTTACTGGGCTGCAGGGCACGACATGAGGACTCATTATGGTCAGCATTTTTGGGGTAATACAGGTTTGCAACCCATGCTTGATGCATTTGAGAAGCTTCAGTGGCCAATGCTATCGGACAGGTCTCGGAGGGGGTTAAACCCCGTGCATATGGAAATAAAACGCTTTCAGGAAATGCGTGGTACTCCGTTGTAGTAATTTGATTGGGGCGATCTCGTTGGGATCCATTTTACTGAACCATGGATGGAGTATCCTCGTCTGCGAGCACAGTTATTTTGCTGGGCAGCTGGGCAGGCCATGAGGACTCATTATGGCCAGCTTTCTGGGGCAATACAGGTTGCAACCCACTATTGCTGCATTGGAGAAGCTTCAGTGGCCAATGCTATGTGACGTGACTCGGAGAAAAAAACAAAAACAAAAAAAAACCCTGGGCAGATGAAATTGAATGCCTTCAGGAATATATGCGTACTCCGTTGTCATGAATTGGTTGTGGTGATCTCTTGGTAGATCCGTTTTGCTGAACCATAGATTGAGTATCCTCGTCTGCGGGCACAGTTACAGCACTGGGCTGCAAGGCAGGCCATGAGGGCTCATTATGGTCAGCAGTTTGGGGCAATACAGGATTGCAACCCACTCTCGCTGCATTGGAGAAGCTTTGGTGGCCAATGCTATGTGATGTGACTCGGAGAGAAAAGAAAAGAAAACAAAACAAAAATGTGTGTACTCCGTTGTCATGAATTGTTTGTGGTGATCTCTTGACAGATCCGCTTTGCTGAACCATAGATGGAGTATCCTCGTCTGCAGGCACAGTGGCAGCACTGGGCTGCAAGGCAGGCCATGAGGACTCATTATGGTCAGCATTTGGGCCTCGCGTCCGTCACTACTGCGGAGTGGCAAGGGACCAGAGGTAGGCGTGGAGGCGGTTTCCTCCCACTTCTGTTTCAGTCTAGGAGGGGCCCCCTCCAGACGGGTTGTGGATATGCCTCGCAGCCCATGATCTTGGCCTTTTGAAGGGCGAAGCCCTGGCCTTGCAAGCTTGGAATGACATCTGTAAGATTTGTCATGTATGGCCCACGGGTACGCGCCACATGGTGGGCAGTCATTCCTCGCCTCTGGTGGTTAGGAATTGGGACATTAAAAAAATGTTGACGGTCAGGTAATGGGTGAACCGGGCCATGCGCAAACCACTTGCAAGGGGTAGGGGCTCCTACATATTCCAGGGATAGATCTTGCTTGGCAGGCCTCACCTTTACAGATTGGATGGAATCCATCAGTCTGATGTGGGCAATTCATTGTTTCTTAAGGATTTAAGGGGAGGTGTTCAGTTATTATTAGTCGGCTTGGTGGGGGGATGGGAGCTAAATAGGACATTTGCTCCCAATCCGTGGCGTAAATAGTTCAGTTATTCAAAGGTTTGTATACACTTAAGGCACCCCTTAAGGGTGTGGGGCATTATGCAAACACTCACCTAGAGGTTAATTCTAGGGGTGAGGTGATGGTGAATGTCCCAGGAGCGGGGAGAGTCTAGTCTCAAAAGTTGAGAGAGATTTCTCCTGATGTTTCCCTTACGGGTTGCCCGAGTTGAAATCTACAGGAGACCCAGGTAGTATGCCTGAATAGCTGAGGGGTAGACTTTAGGAGACGCTACCTCAGCTTACACACACCAAGTTGAACTGACACCAAAAAGTTAGTCAAGTTACAAGTTAAATAGGTAACTATTCAATAAAAGTTGCCCAAAATTTGAAACCATATATTTTGTGTCTGTCTCATTATTTCGGGGGGTTGGAAGACAAATAGCATTGAGTCAGGAGAGTTAAGTGGTGTCAAACTACCTTAATTCTAACAACCGGAAAGGGAATAGAGGAGGTGAAATCAACAAATTCTATTTGAATTTATCTTTCATGTTGTAATTTGTGGAGACACCAAAGATTTCTGGGTGGATTCAATATACTCCTTCTCAAATTGTAAAAACAAAACAAAACAGAATTTCACAGTGTTATGTGATTCCAGCTCCACTAAAATCATAGGTTCAGGACCTGGAGTCTTAAGCTTCCAAAGAACCAGATAAGACCGAGATGGGCTGAAGGCAAAATTAGAGGCTTTTTTCTCAATGGCCAGAGAGAATGTCACTTTAAAGAATTGACATACCTTAATGCAAGCACACATAACTATTTGTAGCACTTTGACAGCTCTTTGAAACAAAGACACATTGTCGTGCTTGCTCCTGATTGAATCTATTTTTTTATTCATTTATTTCATATTCTTCTATCCCACCCTTCTTCCCACAAGGGGGACTCAGGGTGGCCTCACATAAGCATCAATGATGCTTGCAATGTATACATCATAAAATACAATTAAAATAGTAAAACAGTAAAAACATCTTTAAAACATCATACAAATCAGCCAATAAATTCATTTAACAATAATATTAGAGTGCTAGTAAAACCAAGGAGTCTTACCTGAAACCAAACTCCATTTAGTGTAAGATTCCTTTTTATAAGCACCGCCCATGTATTTCTGCAGTAAAAGTCTAAGAGAGCTATTAATGTGTTTGGTAATTTAATTACTTATTTTTAAATGAGATTATTAGACAACCACATTATGCAAACATATTTGTCTTTATGTTTGTGTGTGTTGATGTTGTGTGCCTTCAAGTTGTTTTTGACTTATAGCAACCCTAAGGTGAACTTACAATTAGATTTTCTTGGCAATATTTGTTCAAGGGAGATTTGATATTTCTTCCTCTGTGGCTGAGAGAGCATGCTACAACCCTGGAGATGTGCTTGATATGCAAAATTGCATTTCATGACCCATTGTAATACATGCCAGCTCATCTTTTGGGACTAAAGTTACCTCTCACTCACATATCTTCTTCTACCATAATATCTGAAGGTAGTATATAGGCAAAATAATTTAGAACAATGTAAAATAGTGTGCAACATAAAGTATAAACCAATTTAATGGCTTAAACTATACAATACAGGCAGTCACTGAGTTACAAACATCCAACTTACAAATGACTCATAGTTAAGAAAGGAGAGGGGGTGAGACAGCAGGAAGTGAAAGAAATCTATCCCTTGGAAGGGAAAGTCACTCCTTGAAGAGTTATCATGGAGAAAAGGTGTCTCAACTAAAGCTTTCTAATCAATTTTTGTTTCCACAACAAGCCATTTTTTCAAAATCCTATTATTACAGGGGCAGAAAAAGAGGCAAATTATTTTGAACAGGGGCACAGGAAGCAAAACAAATTTCATAGGAATATTAATCCTTCCCTATGCTATCCAAACCTAATATATTTGGCTAGAGTCTCTCTTTTAAAATGTGTCTGTTCCAACGTACGTACAAATTCAACTTAAGAACAAACCTGCAGAACCTATCTTGTTCATAACTTGGTGGCTGCCTGTATATTTATATAGATTCAATGCAAGATATTTAGACCCCACAATTCTAGATAAAATAACTTATTTTTATTGGTGCTGGAATCAAGCCAATGTTGGTACCAATTAGGCCTCCACGGGAAGGGGATCTTATAACCAGGTTCTGCTCTGTTTTTACTTGTTGTATGTTGCTTACATGTGCAAGATACAAAACAGATCCCTACCAGAAAGGTTTCCATATTTGATGAGTACTAGGTGTACCAGGGCTTTAAACATCATCCCAAGCACCTTGGATTCAGTGCAGGAGCATTTGGGCAGACATTGAAACCAGTGCCAAGAGATTTATGTCAATTGTCATATTACCAATCCAGCTGCAATCCATGCAATGGTTTTCAAAGACATCACCACTTTGAGCCCACTGCAAAAGTTTGGTTTCCAAGAGATCTATTAGAGATGCTGGATATTATCCCTCAATACGTTCTTTGGGTAGCTCTTTTCACATTAATGCACCCCATGCCAGGGGAGGATTCATTGCCTCCCGTGGCATGGCAGCAACCAGTTACCAATGGCTACGTCACATTCAATAACCACCAGGATGAAATGACTCTTGGAGCCCTATTCTCTTGAATTGGCTTTGCATCAGGAGCTGAACAGCTTTAGCACAAGTCCAGATGCCTATTTCATTGAGTGCTCATCGGTGTTTCCCTTGCCACCACAGGCATGTTTTTAGGCTGTGGACTTTTCTCTTGATGTACATGCATGTATGTCTACCTTTTTTCTCCTTATCTCAACTTACAGCCCTCCTTCCAAATTCAGAGATAAATGCTATATTAGGGCTATAGAAAAATGCACTCCCCACAGACCCAGGACAGGAATGCGTCAAGAGGCATGCAATAATTCTAGCTTTTGAAAGTACATGCTTGGGATGCAAGCCATTTTGTTGCTGCCACAACAGATTCTAGTGAGGAGACTTTGGTCATACAATGATTTATCACATTTTATTACCTTTAGTAAAAAATCTGCTAAGCAAATTCTGACTTTGTTGTTGCTTGCCCTTCCAGACATTTACAACTTATAGTGATCTCAAGGTGAAACTTGGTTTTCTTGGCAAGATCTGTTTGCCTTTGTCTTTCTCTGAGGCTGAGGAAGTGTAACTCAGCCAAAATTTCCATGACTGAGCGGGGAGTCAAACCCTGGTCTCTGATCCAATGCTCAAACAATGATCCAATGCTCAAATAATGACACTACACTGGTTCTGAACTCTGTCCCCCAATATTGTGCAAAGGAAGAAATATTTATTTGTTTATTATTCAAATTTGTGAGTCGCCACTCCCGGGTGGCTCAGGGCGACTTGCACCATGAATTCAGGATTTAAAACAGAATAAAAACACAATAAAACACAATAAAACACAGTAAAATACAATAAATACAATACACAGCAAGCCGGTGGCACAGGTGTGTATAACTACATCAGCATACGCAACACAAGGAGGCGGAGTAGCCTACAAATCTCAGCATTAATACTCAAAGGCCTGCAAAAAACTTAACCTGAAAATTGTTTGCCCTTTTTCCTGAAAGAGGACTGTGATGGGGCAATGGGGGGAAAAAACCCATAGGGGTTCTTACATAAGGTATGCAAGTTAACATTGGGTAATATTGTTTCATTACATCAGTGCTGATGTAATAATAATAATAATAATACTTTATTTGTATTCCGCCCTATTTCCCCGAGGGGACACAGGATGGATTCCAACATAACAACAGCAAACCCTCAATACCTTTGTAAAACAAACAAATACTGACATAAAATCCCAGAGAAACCCCACATATGAAACCTAAACCATATATGTAAATAACATTAAAATCTAAGTAATAAATCACTGAGAATATGTATATTACAGGAAATTGATATATAGTCAAATAGACTCTCTCTCTCTCTCTCTCTCTCTCTCTCTCTCTCTCTCTCTCTCTCTCTTTGTGTGTGTGTGTGTGTTGCATACAGTGCAATATTTTCCAGCTATTACTGTTCAATAAAAATTTCTCAGATAATATATTTTCTTATTTATTTATTTATTTATTTATTTATTTAGTTTTATATTCCGCTCCTCCCTGCAGGCTCGGGGTGGATCACAACACACAATAAAAACACAGAGTGTAACAATGATAAAATAAGGGAGTTACAATTTCCTAAAACTCATAGGCATAAGCATAAGCATGCCTCTACATTTTAGATTTAACTAAAAACTTTAACTAAAAGCAAGCCTAAAAAGAGCGGTCTTGCACGCCCTCCGAAAAGGGACGAGTTCTGAAATCGCATGAGTATGGTCCGGGAGTGAGTTCCATAGCATGGGGGCCGCAACAGAGAAGGCCCGCTGTCTCGTAGTGGACAGATGGCAGGAGCGGATAGATGGAATGGCCAACAGGTTGCGCTCTTCCGAGTGTAGTGATCTCGGGGGAACATACGGGGTAAGGCGATCCCTCAGGTACACAGGCCCTAGACTGTGTAAGGCCTTAAAGGTAAGAACCAGCACCTTGGAGGCAATTCGGTACTCAATAGGAAGCCAGTGCAGTTGCCATAGAATGGGAGTGATGTGCCCCTCACTGGTGCTCCCACCAGCAAGCAAGCAGTGGCATTCTGCACCAGCTTGAGTTTCCGGATTGTCGACAAGGGAAGGCCAGCGTAGAGGGCGTTACAGTAGTCCAGCCTTGAGATGACAGCCGCTTGGATCACCGTGGCCAGGTCGTCCCTGGACAAGTAGGGCGCCAGTCGCCTAACCTGTCGTAGGTGGAAAAACGATGTTTTGCTAACCATGGAGACCTGGGTCTCCATGGATAGCAAAGGGTCCAATTGGACACCCAAGCTCTTTACCAGGGATGACGGGTTATGTTGCTCGCTATCCAGGGTAGGCAACCGGCACTCATCCAGCACAGGGCGACCGGGCCACAAGATCTCCGTCTTCGAGGGATTCACCTTCAGCCGGCTGGCACGCAGCCATCCAGTCACGGCTTCGAGGCATAGATGGAAACAATCGGGTACGGTATCCGGCTGCTGTCCATTCTCAGCAGAAGCTGGGTGTCATCGGCGTACTGATAACACTCCAGATCAAAGTCGTGAACCAGCTGGGCCAGGGGGCGCATATAAATGTTAAATAATAAGGGTGAGAGGATGGCCCCCTGGGGTACCCCACAACTTAATGGGAGCCTCCCGGAGACCTCCTCTCCCCTCTCCACACGTTGTCCCCAATCCTGGAGGAAGGAGGCTACCCATTTAAGGGCAATCCCCCTGACCCCAGTCACGGCTAAACGGTGGGCCAACAGTGTGTGGTCTACAGTATCAAACGCTGTTGTTAGATCTAACAAAACAAGCAGGGCTGATCTACCCTGGTCCAGCTGGCGGCGAAGTTGGTCTGTAATGGCGACAAGCACGGTCTCCGTCCCATGCCCAATACGGAAGCCAGACTGGAAGGGATCAAGTCCAGCTGTGTCTTCTAAGAACCGCTGCAGCTGATCCGCTGCTGCCCTCTCAATTACCTTGCCTAAGAATGGCAAGTTGGACACAGGTCAGTAATTGGAGGGAGCCGAAGGGTCTAAATTCGGCTTCTTCAGCAGCGGTCTTACCATTGCCTCTTTCAAACCCCCTGGGAACACTCCTTGCTCAAGGGAGCTGTTGATAATCTTTCCCAGGGGGTCTCGTAACCCCTCCCGGCAGGATCTAACAAGCCAGGAGGGGCACGGATCAAGGGAGCAGGTAGTTGGTCTAGCTGCAGCAAGTAACTTATCGACAGCTGCTGCGTTCAGCAGTTGGAAACGGGTGAAGGTGGGCCTGCCGAGTGGCGGCGGAGTCTCGAGTTCACATACTGTATCAAGCGTGGCTGGGATGTCCCGGTGGAGGGTCGGGATTTTTTCGGCAAAATAGTTCTGAAAAACCTCAGCTGAAGGAGCCAAACCCCTATCGTTTAGGACAGTCAGAATTGTTGTAAATGACCAAATTATCTTAAAAAGTTGAGCTGGGCGAGAACTAGCCGACTCTATCAAGGAAGAATAATGGACTTTTTTGGCTTCCTTGATAGCTTGCTCATAAACCTCTTTAAATTGTTTATAAGCCAATCTCGATGCTCCGTCACGGAGGTCCCGCCACACGTCCTCTAGCTGTCTCTTCCTCCGTTTCATCGCACGCAGCTCTTCGGTAAACCAAGGCGAGCGATTACTGCGGGGGATGAGAGAGCGTCTGGGGGCGATCTCATCTAAGGCAGCGGAAAGGCAGGTGTTCCAGCATTCCACTTGCCTGTCGACTGAGTCGCTGGTGAGCTCCAAATCCCTCAGAGCATTCAGGAACCTAATGGGTTCCATAAGTCTCTTTGGGTGAACCAAAATGGGTTCGGCACCCTTACCGGATGGGGGAGCCACTTCAAGCCGGGCTTCCAGGAGTCACAGTCTTCTATTTAAATAGTCTCTCTCTCGGCATTACTTCGCGAATGAAGATTCTTTAGGAAAGACTCATCCCACGCTTTTTACAAGCACGTTGATGACTAAAAAGGCCAATCTGAGATAGGCAAGTCTGGTTGCAGAAAGCACAACAGAAAGTCTCCTTGGGTATTGTTGTTTCTAAGTTGCGGTTCTTTCTGCGTTGTCACACCCATTCGGTGTGTCTTCTCGAAAGAGGCCGCAGCATTGTGGATAGTGCATCTCCATGCCTCCCGATGTGAGGCCAGGGTGGACCATTTTTGGTGATCAATCTGGCCAAGCCTGAGATGTTGTTTCAGGGAGTCCTTATATCTCTTTTTGGGGCGCCTCTCTTACGCTGACCCGTGGCGAGTTCACCGTAGAATAGTATCTTTGGGAGGCGGTGGTCCTCCATCCTAGAGATGTGCCCTGCCCAGCGCAGTTGTGTTTTCAATAGTATGGCATCAATGCTGGTGATCCCTTTTTGCTCAAGGACAGCAACATTAGTCACAAGTCGGTCCAGTTTATATTTAGGATTGAGCGAAGACAGCGCTGATGAAAGCGTTCGAGGAGTCGTTGGTGCTGGTGATAGGTGACCCATGTTTCAGACCCATATAGGAGAATAGACAGTATGACATATAAAGATATCATAGGCTCTGACTTAATATCCACTTCTTCCTAATCTACACAGGAAATTGATTTAAAGTATTGGCTACTCCAAGTTTGCAAGAGCTGAGCAAGGTGACTTGGATTCTCTCATAAACTGAAATCCGTTTGACTGCAATTAACAGCAGCAGCAACAGAGCACCCATACATCTTAGAAAATTGTACCAAATGCTGCCAATGATAACATTTGTTCCATGTTAATCTGGAGTTTGTGTTCTCCCTCTTCACTCTTTGGATTGTTCTTGCAATGTCTCTACTGCACGAAAGAGAATATAGCTACTAAAATAAAATAAGGCACCACTGCTGTTTCAGAAGTAAGAAAAAAGGGGTCAGCATTAAGCAAATTTGTTTGTTTTTAAAACCCCTTTGTGAATAGTAGGCATGGTTTCGAACCCAAAAATAGGGAATCGAAAATCTAATGGGGGGGGGGGGATTTTTTTTTGATTAGTAAAAGAAAGACTTACAAAAAAATTTCCAAAAATTTCTCAAATGTAACTTAATTACTAACGAAATTCGTTAGTAGTTCTAAAGTAGGCAAAGCAAGGAAACAGGACTGATACTGTTTTAAGCACAGGCAAATCAAGGGGCAACATTTCCCTTGGTTTCCTTGCAGGGAGATATAATGCATTAATATATTATTATTAATATTATTAAATACCTCTGGTGCAGGCCTTGCTAGATTTCTCCTCACTCCAGCTTTTTCCCATTCAGTTTTACCATAGCAGTCTAGGACCTCCGTTCGAACTCTATGGCTTTTCTTGATTCTGAACTCTTCCTTCTCCTCTCCGTGCTCTTTTCACTCCTGCTGCCCTTCTCTCAGCAGTTCTTATGTCCTTCTACTCTGTCCTTCTATCTAAACCCCCTTCCTGGGTGTTTAAATCGCTTTTTTCCTCAGTCCTCCAGCCCCTCTAGGAGTCCCGATCTGGATCTCTCTATCGTTTCCGGCTCCTTTTTCACTTCCTGGAGGAGGCCTTTCACTCTAATTAGGCTTCAAGCCTGGAAAGGCCCCGATTTGACTGTGAGTTATGTCTGCAAAGCTATTTTGGAGGGGGAAATTTTCCTGTTGGGGGGGAATCTGAAATATTTAATAATCTAACGAAATTTTGGGCCCAGGGGGTGCGGAAAAGAAAGTCCGGGATTGGCCTTGCGATCCGTATAAACTTGAAAGTCCCATTACATACGAATCCCTTCCAATTTCTTTTCATTTTCATAACTTTTTTCTCATGCCTAGTGAATAGGTCTTGGTTGTTCAGTGCTATTGGCTACCCTATTCCTTGGTGTTTGATTATACCCTGCTCTTGGCCTCTGCTTCTCAGGAGGTGACAGAGGGCTAAATTAATGCTGAGTAAAATCAGTGAAAGGGAAAATAATGGACGCCACATGATTTATTGCCTTTTGCAGAAATCTGCTAAGCAAATTCTGGATATGCCTTTCTATAGTGTGCAAAAGAAAGGTCTGGGCAACCTGACTTGCAAATTGTTTGCTTTGAGCTCTTGTTTCCTTAAACAAGAGAAGGAAGGAGGAGGGAAAGAGAGACAGAGAGAAAGAGAGAGGCAGGCTGTAATGGATATTGTTGTTTAAAGTATGCAAATGTAAGTAACTGGGTAACATTGCTTCATTAGAGCAGTCCGGTGCTGACCCAATAAATTATTGGGAATATATATTTTACAGGAAATTGATTTCATTGAAGCTTTGGTTAGGCACTACAAAATGTGTCTGGTTCATGGCACAGTAGCCAGGAATTTATAAATGAGTTCAGAGTGTTGTTCAGGCACCAGAAAATAAACCTCCAAGCTATTTACTACCTCTATGATATATAAAGTTTGCAGTTTTGATTTTGTGTGATTATGTTCAGCAATGGTGACCTTTAGAGGCAACAATATTGAAGTGTAATGAGGAGATGTTTGATCACTGGTCTACAATGAAGACTTGGCACGACTTCTCCAGTCCTTCCTGGAATCTGTGAAATTCAATTGACAGGCTTTAACCTTTAGACTGCTGAAGTTTCAAAATGTAGAGGGATTTGGCCTCTCTCTCTCTATTCCCTGTTAGGTATAGGGTTAGTTGGTGGTGGTTCTGTTGTTTGAAAACAATTAGGTCATTTTTAATCATTGTATTAAATTGGTACTATCCATAAAATATTTAATATTGTTGTAGGTGGCATTATTAAGAATGTTTGCCAGCCCATGTTTAGTCAGATTGATGACAAAAGAAGTGGAAGAGCAAGTATTAAGTATTAAGTATAGTAACTTGTCTGTTTGGTCTATGTTGTGTGTGGTCTAATTCAGGGCTCACATTTTATTATTGATCCCCACCAAAAGCAATGGAATGGGATGTGTCTACCTCAATCTAATCTGTGCTGGGAGAGGTAGATTGATGCTAGAAATTTCATCAGGATTTATGTGGATGTTAAGTGCACAGAGAATTTGAAAATACATTATCTATTGCTAGATTATAACCATTGTGTGTTTTGCGGTTCACACAATGAAGGGATTATGTAATATTAATATTTGTCTAGCAGTCCAAGGACCCCTAGCTCAGAAGAGAAAGAGGAACAAAATGTCAGGGGCTTCAAATCTAAGTAAAAGGCATAGTCTGTTCTGGGCCTTAACTCAGACTGAAATGTTGGTTTGAGCTAGAATTAGACACACTGAATCCATTGCTGAGTTCCTTATAAAACAAATACATGTTTTCTTTTCTTTTCTTTTTTAAAATAATCTTTATTGAGTTTTTCAAAACAGTTTTATCTTTTTAACTGTTTTGAAAAACTCAATAAAGATTATTTTTTTAAAAAAAGAAAACAAATACATCCCTTTGATGCAACTGGTCTAGTTTGGGACAACAATTAAATTTAGGTCTAGTTTAGTTTTGGTTATGGAAAACTGATCATTGTATGGCAGCAAACAGTGTTGGATGCAGCATGCAAAGGCATCTTGTAGCACCTTAGAGACTAACTGCAAGAAGTGGGCAGCAAAAGCTTTCATAGATGAAGTCTACATCCTCAGATGCCTGAAATGAAGTGCCTAGGAACTGACCTTTATAGGCAGACAGTATGTGCAAACACCCATAGTCATGCAAAACTTGTGGGTTATGGTGATGATGTTGCCTAAAGCCAAGATGAGTACATAACCATATACATGGTGGAAGGAGTTACTGCAATGTAGTGTAATGCTAGAAGAAAGATCTGATAAATTGGCCAAGGGAGCTTTCATTGGAACTGGAGTGTTAACTGTCATTATAATGTGTGCAGCATACTAGGAAAACATTGTTTTTCAACCCACTGGATGAATTGGAATCCATGGATATATTCCAATTCTACGGTTTCTCTTTCCAATTTTCCATTGTTGTTGTTGTTGTTGTTGTTGTTGAAAGACAGATGTTTTGAGGTCAGAGACCTCAAATAATAACCAATAGAAAATTGGTTGCTATTGGTTTTGGTGTATTCTCATTCATAATATCTAATTTAGTTCCAGTGTTAGATATACTTACATTGTTTGTGACATCATCACAATAGCTAATAAATGTCTTTTTTCCCATGGGGAAGTATCTTAAGTTTTTCTCTCTAATATAAATATGTATGAGAGCACAAAAATATTTATCTATGTTAAAGTTATTTTTATTTAAATTATTTTATTTTAAATTGTCTAATTTTAGGTGTTACATTGCTGCCTTAAGATCCCGGAATACAGGGCAGCAGGGCCGTAGCCAGGATTTTGATTGGGGGGGGGGGCTGAGTTTGGTTCGGGGGGGGGGCTGAGTTTGGTTCGGGGAGGCTGAGACTGGGTGGAAGAGGGTCTACCCTAGCAAACATTTTGTATTGTTATCCCAATAACCCCATTAATGTGGGATATAATGAGCATGGTGATCAGATCATGATATGAATAAACATAACAGTTTGGGGGCCTGAAGCCCCCTTAGCGCCCCCCCCCCCCGGCTACATGCCT
>JARBWK010000002.1:146320332-146547832 GCA_030556195.1 Anolis apletophallus
TAGCCAATGCAAAGATCAGTCAGTCTGAAATTCACCTAAACAGCATGAAGATAATCGAAAACTCACATAATTATATTTTAATGATGGCTGGAATTATGAAAGATTGAGCCACTAGGAAGTTCTTAGTTCACATCTCACCTCTGCTGTTGATTCCCTCAGATTGGTTAGTCAAGCTGCTCTCTCTTAGCTCCAGTTTTTCTCCAAAGGAAGTTATGCTCTATCCAAAATATCATATTCACAATCTGGGAGTGCATAATGATCTAGCAATGTCATTAGAAGAAACTCGAGTGACTGTTGTGACTCGAAGTACCTTCTATCATAGGCATGGGCACACTCAAGCACTCCAGGTGTTTTGGACTTCAACACACACAATTCCTACTGGCTGTTGGGGATTGTGGGAATTGAAGTCCAAAATACCTGGAGGGCCAGAGTTTGTCCATGCCTGTTCTATCAATTCTACAAGTAGGGATTACCAATATGAAATATGCACATGAAGCAATCTGAACACTTGAAATTATTATACAAAATTGTAAATACAGTTTACAAAAATACGCATGTTGATTTTGTGATGGAGAAAATTATAACCCTTTTTAGTTTTGACTCTGAAGGAGCTGGGGGTGGTGACAGCCGACAGGGAGCTCTGGCGTGGGCTGGTCCATGAGTTGCAAAAACTTTAATATGTGAATTGCAAAGTCTGCTCCTCGGGTAAACACAATAATTTTAATTTCTTTGTAACTGATTAATTGACAGTGTGCCCCAAGCTTGTATCTCGATTTCTATTGTGTAATCATAAATAATGGCAGCCATTTTATTCAAGACATTTTGCAACAGAACCTACTAAATATCTTACTCAGAGGAAGCCCCAAAAACAAATAACACAAACCCATTCCATCTCCCAAATCATTTTTAAAAGGACACCCAAAAGCAAAGTCTTATTTTTTTTGAAAATACGTAAGATACACAAAACTTTCCAAAAAGTTTTTCTACTTTCCATAATTGCCAGTGTGGAATGCATCACAGCTGAGGATGGAAGGATTCATATGCTGTGATCCTGATGCAGATTGGCTCTCTAATCTTACTTCTGAGTAGGGGGATGAATCATAACTGGACATTAAGTATTGGGAGTAAGTTTTGGTCACATAACTATGAGTCAGTTAAGTAGCCAAAATGATAATCAATTAGTTTGCATACATTTGAATGAGTAAAGGGCCTTCTCAGTGGTGGCTCCTCGTCTTTGGGACTCCCTTCCTAATGACATCAGATCGGCCCCCTTCCTCCTGATATTTCATAAGAAAGTCAAGACTTGGCTGTTCGAGCAAGCATTCGCAGACGAACTTTAATTAATCGAGATCAAAGGATTACTATGACGACAAAACGGAAACCGATTTTAAGATTGTGGAGCTGAGATTTGTATTTTGTAGTTTTAATTGTTAATTTATATGGTTTTATATGATTGTTTTTATCTTATTATGATGTGTTGTTTGTGGGCACTTGCTGCCGCTTGTTCACTGCCTCGAGTCGCCTTCGGGCTGAGAGAGGCGGTATAGAAGCATAGCAAATAAATAAATAAATAAATAAACCCTCCCATTTAAATGCACATTTAAAGATTTTGCTTGGAATTATTAATGTTTAGATTTAAACATATACTATCTAATACTATTTTAACCTTTTAAAATAGAAGAAAGATCTAGTATCAGATTTTCAATGTTTAATCCATATATCAATGCTGTATTACTACATGTTAAAATCCTAACCATTTAAAAACTTGTAGATTAGGTGATTGATAAATCATAGTATTTGATTACTATGTCAGTCTATGGGTTGATTGATGATGTTATTTTATGTTGTTCTTATGTTGTTTTATGATGCTTTTAATATAAATTTTACTGTGTTGTGTTTTAATACTATGTTTGACCAGGCTTGTCCCCATGTGAGCCGCCTCGAGTCCCTTCGGGGAGATGGTGGCAGGATACAAAAATAATGTCGTTGTTGTTGTTGTTATTATTATTATTATTATGACAAAACCTAGACACAATGAAGCACTTTTGAGTCCAACTGATTTCAACAGGAATGAGTGGCATATATATACAGTATACTTCATTCTTTCCTAATGTGAATAAAAAGAAGTATATGTGCTACTCATTCCTGTTGAAATCTCAGTTAATAAACAAATAATAACTGTTTTTATTCTCATATTTAGGCATCATTGTTGGAGGGTCGGGAAAAATTACACAAACAGGATTTAAGCTATGATCCTGAATGTGGTACCATTTTTAAAAAAACAGAAGACGGTTGAAAATAGCAGGCCTGTCCAATATACTGCACTGACTACTGGCAACATAATATATGCCCGAGAAGCCCAGAATGTAAATGCAGGATGTTTAATTTCCCAGACGTCTGTAAGTGTCACGTAACATTTCTTTTTGCATATATGCACCTAGCAATAATCATTATAATTCACTCTATTGCTATAATTCATCGGTCCTCTTCTCCCTGCTTTATTTCACCTTTTAAACTGCAGGGCTTTTGGAAGGAAATTTAAAGCAGACCTAGAATTCCTGTGTCTAGGTGTTTTCTCCTTGGTTAGAATTTAAAAATAAGTACCTGCTGCATTTTGATCTATGTAGTTTTGATGAAAGGAAACGAGAGCAGTTGAAAGATGGTTTTGAAATACAGAGCACTGCATTAACTGTTTCTGCAACCAATATCTTTTAAACTCTTTCTTTCTCTTTGCTCACCCTACCTCTTTTACTGGCTTGGCTTCTCATAAATTTCTAAGACTTATTGTAGATGCTGTATCTTTTTATTTTAATAACTGTCACCTGGTTTAAAATTACGCTTGGCTGGAAAAAAATTGCAAACAATACTACAACTTCTAAATATATTTTGTTTAATGAAGCCACTCTATAAATTTCGCACTATTTTGGTTATTAATTGCCAAGTCTGAAAAGGGCTAAATTCAGAGCAACTCTGTTCCAAGGAAGATCTAATTGCCAAGGACTGAGCCTTAATATTAACTAGGATAATTATTATGCAAAGCATACCCACCCAGAATGTTTGCATAGCTATCACAAGCGCTTTCATAAATGATGCTTTAATTAGTCTTAATTAGAATTTGTTTAAGTCAGCAGGGAATGCAGAGCCCGTGAAATGATGTATGTAATAAGCATCAGGCTCACTTTTTACTTAGGGAATAGAGCTGACAAAATCACATCACGTTAAATTGATTCAGTCAGAATTAAAATTCTTATGGTATTAATTAAATGGGGGATCTCATTAGCAGGCTGCAGGGTGACGGAACGACTCTTTGGCGACCAGATGTGAAGGAAGCAGCAACTGAACAAGAGCACCATCAGACCAAAAAGTCAGCCTAGCTCAGTAGCACTACAACACGGTGCAAAGTGCTACAACCATGGTATTAAGATATCAGGGGCAAAGAGGTGGGGAAACGATGATGCTCCTTTTAGCTCATTTGGAGCCCATCAGCTGACTCAAATCTTAGGAAAACAACAAGTCGTGGAAATTAAAGCAAAGAAGATACAGAGCTGCGGTGAGGGATCCATTATGGTCCCAAGAGCAAAGCAAGTTAAGGGGCTTAGTTTTCAAAGCACTGGGTTCCAGTCTGGTTAAACACTGCTTCTTACCAGGGTAAGAGTATTCGTTTTTATACTCCAGACAACCCTTGGAGGTTTGGTGTTCTTCCATTTGCTTTTTCAACTAAGCAAAGGTCCTGCCAATATTCTCTTTGTCACTGGAAGGTAGGTTTTAAGGAAAAGTGATAAAGGTAATTAGGAATGGTCTAAGCCTATTTAAAACTTAGGTTGAAATTCTAAGAGGTGCGGAGTTTATAACCCAGGAGACCATAACATGTCTACTTTTGTTCAAACAGTGTTGATCTTGGTGTTTTCAACCCTCTCCCTTAATTATAAAGGTTGGCAATAGTTGTGCTGTAGAAGTTGCGTCTAATATAGCACGCAGTCTACATATATAGACTGCAGTTAACAGACTGTCATAACAGATACTTAATTAAACAGCAGTCATCAATTTGAAGAATTAGTACTTATTTGGAAGGTTAACATGCAAGAATATTAATCTGTACCATTACATTTATCTTGAATGTAAAGTATATAGGTTGTAAATTCTGCATACACATTCCTGGACTTTATGAATTGGATTATGTAGGCCAACAGTCCAACCCCCTGCCAAGAAGCAGGAAAATCGTATTCAAAGCACCCCTGACAGATGGCCATCCAACCTCTGCTTAAAAGCTTCCAAAGAAAGAGCCTCCATGGGCAGTGTCCAACAAAACAGTGATCCCTTAAATCTTCTAAAATCTTCTAAAATCCAATAGAAATTTGGCTACTTCAGGAGATCGCTACTTTGATTTTGCTTGATTCTAACCTTTTGAAATTGCATTTTCCCCTGCCTTTTCTTTCCCTTTTTTAAAAACCAGAATTAGTGATCCATGCAAAACCCATTGAGAGGAAGAACAGAAGAGTTTGCGGGGGGAAATGGGGTCTACCTGAAGAATGAAGCCTCCTGGGGCATTTGGAGGGAGATCATAAGAGCCCATGGGGAGAATTGGGATGTACTTGCAACCGCTCATGTGATAAATCTGAAAATGGATAATTTTGGGAGAAAAGACAAGAAACAATGCTATGTAAGTTTAATGCAACTGGACTAAATGCCACAGCAATATGATGCTTTCCCCACTTCATGGGATGAAGTCTTAAGAGCTTTCAGTACACTGCCCTAAAATAGGTGTTGGCTCCCTTGGGTGAGCAATGGCAATACAAGCATAGGTTATCAGTGAGAGATTAAAGATTCAAACATGTTGTGTAATGGTGTTGGGAGACCCAAACTTAAATCTCCACTCAGTCAGGAAGCTCCTGAGATGATCATCTTTGGCCAGCTGCTATTATTCAGCCCTACCTAACTCACAGAATTGTAGTAGGAAGAACACCGTGCAGCCCTGAACTATTTGATGAAAATGAAATAATAATAATGCTATAAACTAGGGGTGTGTCAGGATCAGTACTGAAGATGAATGGCCTCTCTGCCCAGCTTCTAAGTCTGCAACAGAGTTGGAACACCAAACTGATCCTGAAACTACTAGCTCTGCAGATTTGATTTAGGAGCCTTAAGCAAATGAGGAGAATGAGTCAGGGCAGAATTAGGAACTACCAGTGGAAGGGCAGGAGTTGAGTATCCCAGTTTGGCAGCAGTTGAGGGAAGAGGGCATTCAGCTGAGAAGATCTCATTGGTTGGCTCAACAGAGAGCTGATAGGTAAGAGCACTTGGAAAAGGGAAATAAGGATCTGAAGACTTGATTTCTTGATTTCTTGCTGGGAGCAACTTGCATTGAACTGCACAGTCAGAATCCCTTATGGTGGAATCTTGCCTTGGACCTTGACTCATGTTAAGCTTGCTTTGAACCTGAAACCTTATTGGATTTACTACATTTGCCTTGAACCTAGACGTCTGCTGGATTTGACTATTCTTTGGAAGACAGTTTGGATTTGTTGATACTGCTTGTCTTGAACCCTGGAGTGAACATTGACTATTCCTGTGCTTTGCCAGAGAGAAGCAACTGTATGCTGCCTTTATAGACCTTAGTGCAGCATTCGACCCTGTAAACAGAGAGACATTATGGAGGAAATTTACTGATCTCAATATGGAACCCAGACTGCTGGCGCTGATCAAAGCACTTTACTCAAACATCTACCTGAAAGTGCAATTTGGGATGCAAAGAGCCATGACAAATGGTGTAGAAACATAAAGAGGTCAGACAAGGGTGTATATTAGCACCACTGTTATTTAGCTTTTATGTAAATGATCTACCTAACAGTTGAAGGACCCAGAGATACATATGCCTAAGGTGCTTAAAACACGCTTTAACATCTTGTCATATGCTGATGACATGATTTTATTGTCGCATTTGCAAGTTGGGCTACATAGGCTGCTGATAAGATTTAATTCTTATTGTCATAACAAGTCCCTAATTATTAATAAATTGAAGTAAAAAAATAATGGTATTTGACTAGTGACATAATAAACATAGATGGCTTCTGGACAGTGTACCAATAGAGCAAGTTTGCACTTTTATGTACTTAGGAGTCATTTTTTCTGAGACCTGTTCTTAGCTCCTGCATCATCAAAGGGGCTCAGTCAGAGCCCCTGTAAAGTTTCCTGGGAGTGAACAAAAGGACCCCAGCTGCCACAGTAAGAGCAGAACCAGCAGTATATACAGTTAATGGTTTATCCAAAATTAGGGCATACAACTACTGGGTAAAATTGAACGCTATGGCAAATGACAGACTATCAAAACTGTGCCTGTTAAAGCAGACAAAATCAGACCTCTTGACTAGTTCAATTGACAAAACTCATTAGGAGTTATGGACTTCCAATTCTATATTCAAATCTCCTAGAAGAACTAGATCCAAAAATGGTTGCACAACGAATACTGGATATAGAAACTCAGAAAGACATTGCTACCCTCAGTAATGCTGGCTCATTAAAATGGCTAGGCTGTTTTAAACATACTTTTCAAACAGTTGTTATCTAATGACTTAAATCTCTAAACACATCAGGATCATATTTACCAGAACTAGATTTGAACAGTTGGATACAATGGTCAAATATGGAAGGTTTCAAGTTTCATATAATGAACAATTTTGTATTTGTGGAGTGGCAGAGGTAGAAGATATCACACATGTTTAGTTATAACTTGTATAAGAAAGAAAGAAACCAATACCTCGGACCATATATTATATAAAAGACACACTTATATTGAAACTACATTTTATTGGCTGGCCAGAATGCTAAAATAACATACAAAATGGCCCCTTTTCTAAATAAAGGAACTCAGCTGGGAATTGCATATTTGGAGTCCATTAGGGTAAAGTATAGGGGGCGATTCAAATATTTGATGTGGATTAGGATCTTGATCCCATGTTAGCAGCTCATTTATTTTAACTTTTGTTGTACTGTGGGTTGTATGATGTATATGCATGTGTTAAATGTGTTTGTCAAGTGTTTTGATATGGCCGATGGGCTAATCAATAAAACATACATGTGCTTTGCTTTTGCTTATTTGATTAATACATATGACCCTGGGCTAACTGACATTGTGACTGGTTAGCGGCTGCTTTGGCGGGGATTCCCTGTATAGGTTCCTAACAGAGTGTGCAACTTGATAAAAACCTATTATTTTTGGACCTGTTTTCAGTTGCCGCCGCCTCCTGTTCTGTTTACCGAGAAGTTCCTGAAATCAGGAGGGGTTTTTGTTTTCATTCTGGTAAGATTTGTTCCACTGGGGCCAATGGGGAAACTTTAGAGGTTCAGTTCTCTGTCATATTGGAAACAAAGTTATTTGGGATGCAAAATGTGTTTTTGCACAAAACTCATGACTATTCTGTAAAGAAATCCCACAAACCTTTATGCAGAATATTGTCGTTTCTTACAGTACTTGGTCAAGAGACTAAGACACAAAGTAATGAATTCAAACTATAAGAAAAGAGATTCCACCTAAGCATTAAGAAAATCTTCATGACTGTAAGAGCTGTTCAACAGTAGAATATGCTGCATCAGAGGGTGATGAAGTCTTCTCCTTCTGAGGTTTTTAAACAGAAGCTGGATACTTACTTAGGCGATCCCTCGTTGTCTGAATAAGATTGTCCTCCAAGTGCGGTGTCCTGGCAGTGGGTACATACCGTAGGTGACTGTGGAGCCCGATTCTTTTATATATATATATATATATATATATATATATATATATATATATATATATATATATAAATAAAATATAAAATTTGCAAATAAAAACTGTTCCTTAGTCATAGACTTGGTTGATAGACTTATTACTGACTTATATAATATAGAATTTCATAATTACAATGAAAGAGTGGGAACAATGTATGAGAGAAAGTAGAAAAAGGAAAAAGGAGATAGAAAAGAAAAACAGAAGGAAAAAGAATAAAAAAGAAAAGGAAGAGGGGGGAACAAAGAAGAGGAAAATAATAATAATTAAAAAAAGAGCATCTAACTGAGTAGATAGGAGAAAAGTTAGGAAATAAGTAAAAGGGACAGGGGATAGAAGGGGAAAAGCATGCACTTCCAAGACCACCAGAGTCACAAATATCTTCTTTTAGTTTGGAAATATAAGGCTTTCCATCTTCATGTTCAATCGATTTATGATCCATAAATGATTTTTCTTTCTTTTAGTTTATAATGGTTCCTTTGTTTTTTTGTCTATAAATACCTTAAAATTTATCCCAATTTGTTGTATTATTTTTGCTGCTGCTTTGAGACATTTTCTGGGTAAGTATATCCATATTCATAATGTCTAGGATTTCCAGGGACCATTCTTCTAATGAAGGGATTGCTTGTGATTTCCATACCTGGGCTAACTTCATTCTCACCGCTGTTGCTAAGTAGAAAAAAGATCTTATTCGTGTTTTTATCCATGTCAAAGTTAGTTATGCCTAATAGGAAATATTCCGGTTTAAAATCAAATTTTAATTGTAGGATTAGTTCCATTTCTTTATAGACCTGATGCCAGAATGTTTTAACTTTTTTACATCTCCACCACATATGGAGGAAGTTTCCAATATGTTTTCCACATTTCCAGCATTTCCCATCAGTTTTCCTTTTATTAAATTTTGATATTTGTTCTGGTGTTAAATACCACCTATAAAAACTTATACCAATTTTCTTTATAGTCTGTTGAATAAGTGTATTTTAATTTTTTGTCCAGATCTCTTCATATTCTGTTAAACGAATCGAATGGCCTATATCTTTTGCCCATTTTGTCATGGTCTCCTTCACCTGTTCTTTCTCGGTGGACCACCTAAGTAGATGCTGATATATTTTCCTAATTAGTTTTGTTTCCGTTTTTAAATTTTTGTGCGAAAAGGAATCTTCAGTTTCAAATCCTATATTTCTATCTAATTTGAAATTTTCTTTAATTTGGTAAATTAACCAAGAGAGTGAGCTATCAATCATTTTTAGTTCGTCCAGTGTTTTCAGTGTTATTTCTTGACTGTTTCTTTTTAATAAGTCCTTATAAGTTAGCCATTTATTTCTGGGGATCTTATCTGATTAGCTTCATTTGGAGAAAACCAAAAGTGGGTTTTGTGATGTAATCTTTCTTTATATTTGTTCCATATCTGTATAAGAGGAGCTCTAATAAAAGGACTATTAAAGTTTTTTTCCTTCTTGGCTTTCTCTCTCCACAGATAGTGGTGCCATCCCTGCATTAAAACATTCCCTTCTAGAGCTAGAACTTTCCTTTTTTCCAGGGATGACCAGTCCTTAACCCAGCATAAGGCTGCTGCCTGATAATATATTTGTAGGTTTGGTAGACCTAAACAACCTCTTTTTTCCTCTGATCGCATAGATTCTTGAAACTTATTCTTTCCAAATGAATTTCTTTATATTTTTATGCCAAATTTTGAACATCGTCTTTGTTTTAATAATTGGTAGTGACTGAAATAAATATAAAACGTCTGGTAATATATTCATTATTATCGCAGAAATTCTATCTAAAGTGAGAGTTTTAGTACCTCCCAGCTTTTTAGTTTTCCTCTAATCCCAGACTTCCCCCCCCCCTCATAATTGTTTTAAACAGTTGTATATTTTTGATGTAATTATAATTCCTAGATACTTTACCTTTATGGCTATTTTACCCCGTTTTGTCCTTTAACTCTTTCTTTCTATCTTTTGTAATGTTTTTAGTTAGCATCAGTATTTTGTCTTTATTGATTTTTAACCCTGCCACCTCGCCATATGTCTCTATTTCCTGCCACCAATTGCCAAAACGATACATTAGAGATAATTTAAGAATATTAGTAAATGCAATTAAGTAATATGAAAGGAATATCCAGAAGGAGGGGGCATTCTTATTTCTAGATGCTGAAAAGGCATTCGATAGTGTAAACTGGAGTCTTATTATGGGAACTTTAAAAGAAATGGATGTGGGATATAATTTCACAAATGCGATTCAATCCATATATACCCAACCGTTTGCAAGAATTAAAATAAATGGGCAGTTATCTCCCGCTTTTCCAATCCAGAAAGGTACTAGACAAGGATGCCCCCTGTCACCTCTCCTGTTTATTCTGGCACTAGAACTCCTGCTATCAAATATAAGAAGAAACAATGAATTAAAAAGCCTCAGGACAAAAAAATATTCTTACAAACTTCGAGCATTCGCGGATGATTTAGTTTGCATAGTCGAAAAACCTTTGGAGCGTATGGAGCCCTATTCTTGACCTGCATGTTCTCCTGCAGTGAGGGCATCAGTTTCCAGATGGAAGAGCTGTTCAACATTAGACTATGCTGCATCGGAGGGTGATGAAGTCTCTTCTTCTGAGGTTTTTAAACAGAGGCTGGAGAATCAATTGTCGGGAGTGCTTTGACTGAGCTTTTCCTGCATGGCAGAATAGGGTTGGACTGGATGGCCCTTGTGGTCTCTTCAAACTTTATTATTCTATAAATAATCATAATCACATAACATAAAGATGAGCAGCTTATTGATGTATATTTCATAATAATATGGCCACAACAATGGCCCTGTCATGTACCCAGACCTGCACAAAAATTGCTGAAATACCAAGAAGTGTCTCACTATTCAAGGATTTACTCGGGTCTGGGATAATAACCATTTTATGCCCTTATGTACCCCTACAAGCACCTGCTTGCTGTTTGAAATATAATAGTGGATTAGTTGAGCTCTTCTAGCACACTTCTTCCAATGGGTTAGATTCAAACCTAATAGAGTAGACCTGTGGAAATTAATGGGGCATAGGGTAGTGAAGTCTGGCTTTCATTGTAACTTGCCTAAATCCCCTTGATTTCAAATGGTTCAACTATGATGAAACATGGACTTGACCCCATAGTTGGGAAATGTCCAAAAACAATTTTCTTATAATTCAGTTTTAGCAGTGGGGGGAAATATCACTGTACCTAGAAAAGATGCAGGTAAGTTAGTACAGTTTTGCTTTTAAGAATAGCTACTACTTTTCAATAAAGTGAAGCACTGCTTAATGAAAGTCCAACTGGTGTTTTTTTGGTTCGGAACACATGAGAAACCAGCCTGGAGAAATCTCAGATCCAGATGTGTTTGCAGTTGTTCCATCCCATCCCATATTATGCAGTCTTCCTGTTTATTATGTGACAACCAACAGCAGCAGTTCATGATCACATATTGCTTTTTAGCCTGTAGGATAGATGTTGCCAGATGGACTCTGGCGGAAGCTTATTAAGAGGTAGCTTCCCAACTTGTAGGCCTAGAATCATAGAGCTAATTAGCTAATTTAGCCCTCCTGTGTGGAGCATATTTTTGCCTGGAAGCAACTTTATCATTCCCATTCACTTCTACTGGGAAGTTGTGAGAAAAGGGGAGAACTGTAACGGAAATACGAAAAATTATCTTTGGTCTATAGTAGTAATGTACATTTCTGTTTCTTTATCACAGACAATGGCCAGAATTCTGTATCGGTTTATACTGGAATGTTTAATGAAGACTACATCTACGCTGTTGAAGTAATATAGTTTGACACCACTTTATTATTTATTTATTTACCATATTTATATACTGCCATTTTCAGCACGAAGGTGACAGAGGGCAGTTTAGCTGCCATGGTTCAATGTTATGGAACCATGAGAGCTGAAGTTTTACAAGGAACCATGGTGATTAAGATCTTCCGGAGAGGCCCTGTTCTCGGTCCCGCCACTGTCACAGGCGCAATTAGCAGGGATGAGAGAGAGAGGGTCTTTTCCGTGATTGCCCCCTGGCGATGGAACTCCCTTCCTGGCAAGATTAGATCAGCCTCCTCCCTCCTGTCCTTCGGAAAGATGGTAAAAACTTGGCTGTGGGACTAAGCCTTTGGGACAGTGCAATAAGGCTACAATAGAATCCAGTATGGTTGATCTGAGATGATTTTAAACAATTGTTTTGAAATGGAGATAACTGATTTTAGTGTTTATGTATGTTTATGTTCCGGCATTGAATATGTTTTGCTCCTCCCTGAGTCCCCTTCAGGATGGAATATAAATGTTTAAAATAAAAAAAATAAAAAAACTTCATCAGATGGCCCTTACAAAGCCGGGGGGCAGTGGGGAGAATCATGGGCTAGCCTCACACTGCGTTACCTTACTATCGGGGGTGATGATATCCCTTCCCATGATGTTTCGCTGTTGTCTCCCACTTCCTTTTCACCCCCTGTGCCTTTTTGTATGAGGAGCTGGGTGCATACCTGGTTCCTTTGGGTTCCTCTGGGCTCTGCTGCCGGCACGGTGCTGACACAGAGCCCCACCAGAAATAACTCTGTATCATGTGATGGGTTCCATGGGACTCCATGGCGCCAGCACAGAAAAGCAGGGAGAAGACGCTTATTTGCATTAATATGATGAGGTGGCTAGTCTGTAACCTTCTCTGTAACCTTCTCTGTCAAAGACTTCTGTGTCTCAGCAAACTACAAATTCCAGGATTCGACAACATTGAGACATGTCAGTTAAAGGGGTGCCAAACCTCATTCATTCTGCAGTGTAGATGCAGCCTAATTTATCACAATTGTGACTATAATTATCATAAATATGAAACAGTTATGAGTTTGTCAGTATTGCCACAATCGTAACTCACCCTTAACAGGGAGAAGGATGTTCATTCCACCAATAATTGCAACATGGTTGAATAACATTTCCGTTAAGTTTGGGAAAGGTTAGGCCAGGAGAATTACTTTGTTAAGTACTGATTTCTGAAAGCTAATACAGGATTCCAGTCAATTTCCCCAAAAGGGTAATTTTTGGTAATGCAGGGATTGCATTATTGTATATGTAAACAATTAAATTCTATCCCTCTATATGTGGTATGCTTGACCTCAGAAACAATATAGCAAGTGATGGGTCATAGATTCTGTTCATGTTTAATTTTTAAAGTTGCTGCCTTAAATCAGTCACTAAAGGTATTGGGTATGTGAATAATTCTGCGTAGGACTGGGCTATAAGTTTTCCTTGGTTGTGATCTATGTAGCCTTAGCCAGATATTTTAGGGCTTCCAAGGAATAAGATACATTTTTAAAAACCCACACTAGTATAAACCTACTAAAACACTGACTGTTCTTACTGCCTGTCTAATGCATTTATTCATGGTGTGTGTGTATCTCTATATATCTCTATATATCTATCCCCATTATAGCCTACCCCATTTTCCACATCTTCATTTTTAATAATATTGCTTATGTGAAAATTGCTGGATAAATTATTCAATTCTTTCTATAATCCAGTATATCAGCAGTAAAACTGCTAACCTACCTCTGCAAATACATTTGCAATAATTTAGCACTGGCTCTTGTTAGATTTCCCCTCTCCGTTTTCCTCCAGCATTCCTAACTCAAGCTGGATACCATTCACAGCAACAACAAATAATATTTGGTTTATTTTTTTATGCCTTAATGAAGGAAATCTGTTTAGAAGATGCACATGACATAGTTACTTTTCATTCCACATGAAATTTCATTAGTGTTAAGTATAGAATTAGTATGGGTAGTTAATTAACTCTTAATCACAAGTCCACAAAGCTTAATCGCTTTACACAAATAGCTGTGTGAAATGGGTGATGTTCCAGAATATAATTTCACTGCACAAGCACTATTGAAATGGATGGGAACAATGCAAGCAGCCTAGGTATTAACATGTTTCAGACATAGAAGTGGCATGGTTCGCCAGCTGTTGTTGGTATGACTCCCAGTTTTTGAGATTTTTGGTTTTGCTTGGCCAGGGATCCTGCTGCCTAGTCTATGGGGTAAAAATTTCCATGATTGCTTTATGCCCATTCCATTCAAAAGGCCAGGGATCTGTATTGCAAGACTTGGATAAGTGGAAGCTCTTCCAATATTAGTAGAATGATTAATCTTCTTGGGGTTTTGATCCAAGGAGCAATTCCTCAAACGAAAATCCAGAGAGAACAAGCCTTTGGCAATACATTAAAAACCAGAGGATTCAATGGCCCATTGACATTGGAGGCAGCTACCACCAATGGACACCCCCCAAAGGAGAAACCACATCCAAGAAAATTGTATATGTGCATGTAGAGCAGGGATGTCAAATTCATTTTCACTGAGTACCACCCATTTTCACCAAGGGCCATATCAGCCTTATGGTTGTCTTTAAAGGGTCGGTTGTAATTGGAAGACTCTATCAATGTAACTATGTTGCCCTGACATTGAAAGCCTTGTGGGCTACACAAAATGAGGTAGCGGGCCAGAGTCAGCCTATGGGTCTTGTGTTTCACACATGTGATACAGAGTCATTCTTCCACATTCGCTGAGGGGAGGGATGGAGGATCCCTATAAAAGGGAATATAAAAACTTTTTTTTTTACCGGAACAAACACTTCTCTAGGGATTTCTATGTACTCCAGTGTGACTATGGTCAGCTCCCTGGATTATGTTGTAGGACCGAGACATGTCTAAAGAAGTGTTCTCTCCAGAAATCTCGAAGTCCTCCAGTGCTACTCTAAGGTCACTTTCTCATGGAAGAATCACAGAATAATAGAATCGTAGAGTTGAAAGAGTCCACAAGGTCCAGCTAGTCCAACCTCATCCTGCCATATAGGAATACTCATTCAAAATACTACTGAGAGATGGGCATCCAGCCTCTGCTTTGAAACCTTCAGAGAGTGAGACCCCACCACACTCCAAAGGAGCGTATTACACTACTGAAAAGTTCTTACTATGAATAAGTTCTTCCTAATTTTGGGTGGATTGCCTTTTCCTGCAGCTTGACTCCTTTGCTCCGTGCCCTAGTCTCCAGAGCAGCAGAAAACAAGTTTTCCTCATCTCATTTCAAATACTTAAACATGGGTATCATGTCCTCTCAACCTTCTCTTCTTTAAGCTAAACAGACCCAGACCCCACTGTAGGACTTGGCTTTGAACCCTTTGATAATTTTGGTTGCCCTTCTCTGGATGACCTAGGGCGCATCCTGACAGCACCTTTATTGTGGTACCTCCTGCAATAAAGAAGGGGCTGTCCAGATTTCGTCCTGGACAATCCCGAATTAATTCACCAGAAACCTGGAAAACCCTGGAAAACCAGGAAAACCCTGGTTTGTAGTGAATTAATTAGATAGTGGATTTATTCCATGCCTTTTTGGAAGGCACAGAATCAACCCACTACTTTTGGTGTCTGGACTGCAGTCCAGACAGCATTCCCACAGTTTTCAGGACTAAACTAGTCCTGTGGGGATACCCACCCCCTCCCCCACAGCCCCCAACCCCCTTTGAAAAGTTAGAAAAAACTTACTGGCCTCCAGTAGACCCCCCCCCTTTGCTCTCCTGGTGCATCATTTTTATGCACCAGGAGAGCTCTGGCTACAGTCTACTGGAGGCTGGGTAAGTTTTTTGTACTTTTCAAAGGGGTTTGGGGGCTTTGGGGAAGGGTGGTAAGACCTCCGGATGTTCTTGCAGGCCAGGCCTGGGAGAGCATCTGGACATCCACCTCAGAAAGTGCACACTTTCTGGGGTGTGTGTACACAGGACCCCAGGAACATCCGTGTTTTTAAAACATGGATGGTTCTGAGATAAAGGCCAGTCTGGGACCAAATCTGCGAATGACAACTCCACAAATGTGGGAAGGCTTAACTGCATTTATTTAAATAATCATACAACATTAAAACATAGGGCAACTATTATGTAAAACATGATAACCGAAAATAAACAATATGAAAGATACAGAACAAGTAACAAAGCACCAGTTATTTAAGATTTTAGAATACTATACACCACACTATAATTTAAAAAGAGGGGGAAATTCCAAATGTTACAAGTGTGTCTGAACAATAATTTTATGAATCTTAGCAGTACAGAAAAGGAATGTGGTAACATTTTTTACACATTTATTAGCATCTGTTTAGAAATAAATCAAGCTCCAGTCAGAATATCATCCAATGATTTTTTTAAAGTGGGATGTTATATGTCTTCTTCACACATCTCTGTAAAACTTATACAAGCAAAATGCAAGAGACCAATTTTCTACTGGTTTTGCTGCATGTGGATAATACATATTTTGAAAGGAATTCCCTTCAAGTAATGAGAAAACGGAAGCTGGAATAAAAAGAAAACTCAAGGCTGATGACTTTAAATTTTTGGATAAAGATATACCATCAATTGCAAAAAAATTTGTTCATCCTGACATAGTTCATAGGGCACAACTGAATAAATGCCATGCATTTCCATTAACCCAAACTCATATGCACTTTTGAACGAAGACAGCGTTAAAATAATGGTCAATCAATATAATTGGTCCTCTGCTTTCCTTTGGGATTAACCTTTGATCTGGAACTTACTTCAGTTTGTGTTTTGTTCATTTCTATGGATTTCTAAATAGCCCTGTGAAGGAAACTTTGTGGATAGCAATGCAAATGCATTGCATCAGAATAACTGGATAAAAATAAGTAAGTTTAAGAAGGGAGAGACTGTGGCTTGTTTCAAAGACACACCAACATCGTTTAATTTATCCTCACTTGATTACATGCCTGTAAATATTTTGACATTGAACTAAATGGCTTCCTGGATATCTCATGAACCTGCCCAGCCATTAAAATTACTTTGAGGTATCCTACATAATGAAAGAAAGGTAGGCATCTATCAGAAAACTCCCCTCCATAGAGTACTGGCAGGCACTATCTCTATTTTCTTTACAATACCAGGCAAATGTTTAAAAATCTGCAAGAGTTTTTTTTTAAATTGTAAACTGTCTTATGTTGTTACTTTTTTAAAAAATGTTTGTTGGTTAAAATTGTTCTTCATATTTAATAATATTTAATATTGTATTGTTCTTTCATGTTTTCTGCATTACCAATATAATATTGGATTTCATTTATGTTTTTTTCAAACTATAGTCCGGCCTTCCAACAATCTGATGTAAACCAGCCCTCTGTTTAAAATGTTTGAGGACTGCTGTTGTCCACTGTACTAATAGCCAAGGCTAAAGAGCAGCTAACAAATATTGAAATAAATAAATGAATTCTGGAATGTTGTTATAAAGCAGAGGTTTTCAAACTTTGTGTCATGACACATTAGTGTGTTAGCTGCAGTGTGTAGGTGTGTCACACAAATGTAATGAGAAACCTCTGAGTCTATGTAAAATAAGGAATACATCATATATTTTTTAAAATATAAATGAAAGGTTTTAATGTGATATGTTGTGTCCCAATATATTCCGTTATTATAATTTATGTATGTGGTCATATTTCTTATAGGGGGTTGTTTTGGTAGTAAGACTGAATTACTGTGTCACAAAATGATGCATGTCTAAAAAGGTATGTCACCAACATGAAATTTTGGAAAGCTCTGTTATAAAGACATGAGGTCACTCAAATATAAAATGAAATATCACATCTTTTAGATAAATGGAATGAACAAGTACCTTAAAAAAATTGTTGGGTTGATAGGACAAATAGTTCTGCAAATACCATAATTTCATAATTGGAAATAGCCCCATAGTTTACACCTGAAAAATGTGATTCAAAGATCATACTTCAGCAATCTTAGGTGAAAGATTCAAATTCTGTTGAAATCTGTTACAAATCGTTGTTTTTGATGTCAAGTCCAAGAGAAAGAGGTGAAGCATGAAATCTCATGTTACAGAAAGCAACTAAGGGTGCATCTTGACAGGTCAGTTACCTCAATGCTGATATTCTGGATCTGCATAGGAGATAACCATACTGCCAGCTGCTGAGTCAACTTGGGAGATGCATGAGAACTACACCAGCAGTCCCCAAACTACCCTGGCACTTCAATTGAAACTTGTCTCCCTCTAACTTACCATATTCGTAACCACTGAGCACTCAAATTGAGGTAAACACTGCTAAGTGTCTGGTATGGGGAAGAGGAGACATCCCTTCTCCCCCTCCCACTTCCAATCTCCTTGGCACTCGAGACAACATCCAAGCATCAAATATTGTCTCCTTCCATTTTGGTGCCCAGTGAGCACCACTAAGGTAAGCTAAAGGTGGGCTTCTGTCATTTCCTTTCCCCAGGCAGTCTGAGTGGCATGACATCTAATTAACTGTGCTATGGGAAAACTCCATATTATCCAGAGTCTTCAGTTAATATGGGTCAAGACCATGTTATGCCATATCATATAATGACCATGGAGCTGATCTGACTCCCCTATGAGTTAAATCCATATATAGGGGGGGGGGGATCCAATCAATTGATATGTTTTAGTAATTACTAACAATAGAATTTGGGCCTTTGTCTTTCCTGTCAAATTTTTCACAAGACCTTGATTTTTCCAATAATGGCCACTACTATATTAAATTCAAAATGATACAGTATTCACAAGAAAAGTCTTATACTAAGAAATGTTGGAATTACCCTTACTTCCTTATGTTTGCATGATGGAGCTGCGGCACTGGCTTTCAAAACTGTTTAATAGTTTTGTATATACAAAATAAGCACAAGCCGTTCTGTTACAAAGCAAGATGTTATATGCAATTGTGATTATTTCAAATAAGTATATCTTTGTATGTTTTGTTTATCACAAAGGCAGAATCAGATTATTCCTTAGGTTTCCAGTTCAGGACCAGCCATGGTCTCCAACTGTCCCAATTTGACAGGGACAGTTCCAATTAATCCTGTATCACCACACTTTCTCAGATACTTTAAAAAGGTTTCTCACCCTTTTCTTCTCCACCTCTAGGTTTTCAGCTTACTTCCATTGCTGTAAACTGAGTTTAAATAAGGACCTTACAAAGCAGGGGACAGCGGAGGAAATTGTGGGGCAGTGTCACGTTACATTCACTACCATTGGAGATCATGGTATTCCTTTCCAGTGCGTTTTCCTGCTGTTCCCTGCTTCCTTTCGCCTCCTTCGGCTTTCTTGTATGAGAAGTCAGGTATACACCCAACTGGTCTGGACTCCATTTCATTCCACTGTCAGACAGAGCACCAAAGAGGTCCACAGGAAAGAGATGGGTTGATTTTTTAAATGGAAGGACCATAGCGGAATAGAAAAATCTGTGCTTTACACTTAGAATCTTTGTGTCTCCATATAATTATGATGATGATAGTAATAGTAGTAGTAATAATAATAATATAGCATTGGCAATGGCTCCCAGGCTGCTCCAGTTTAGGAGTTTAGGTCCTCGTTAACTTTATTCTGCTACTTTCCCCTCTGCAGAAGCAAGTATTAAGTCTTTGAACAAGCTTGGCTAGGATTTTGCTCATGCAACCATAATATCTGTCTTTCTATCTATCTTTCCAACTTAATGCATCTTTTAGCAGGAAAAGCAAAGTCTATGATACTTTGACAGCTCCCACATTAATGGGAACACAGTGAAAAATAAAACTTATTATAGGAGAGGCTTAGCTTTGTAATTCACAAATGATAAACTGCCAAGAAATGTAAAGCCCATGGAAAGTATTGTGCCAATATTTTACTTTAATGAAAATAGAACCAGCAGGAAGTATTGTTGATTTGGGTACTCTGAGATATTAAAACATTTGGAATGCATTTACTTTATAGAAAGTTTCTCTTCCATTTTGCAATTGCACAAATTAAAAGTAGAATGAATTGTTTCCATTCATTACCCAATAAGGTTTGATAGCTTTGGTGGCTAATGCAGAAGCCAGTTTTTGGCCTGTTCAGTCAACTGTTTTGCCACTTTCCTAGGTTATTATTTTGTAAGAGGGGAATGTTTTTAAAATGTGTGCCTATAGCAAGTGAAGCTGCTGGGTTTTTTTAAAAAAAAATTATTATTATTACGAAAAAGGCCGAATGGAATGCTAAGAGTAGATTTGATCCGGCACAACCTTTTCAAATTACTACACTAATTTTCGACATATGCATTTAACTGTGTGTTTGCCCCTCCATAAACAGGACAAATAAACCCTATATCATTTTTACACTTGAACTGTATTATGACTTTAATGCAGGCTTAGGTGAGATGAGGTCAGAAGATCCAATTAAATGGATCTGGTACCATCTGGATACTAGGGACTCTTTAACCATGCTTGGGTGATTTATCCATCAGCAACTCATGTACTGCTCCATAAAAATTGATATCTGTTTTGTTTAAAGGTATTAAAAATACAGTGTACTTTCAAAATTAAAGGCTAAAATATTGCATAGTTTCCAGCAGGTAGTGTTCTCCCAATTTAGTGAAATAGAAAACCCAACTATTCTAGAGCATGTTGATGTATATACCCAAAGGCAAACATATATTTTAAAAGAAGGGCTTATTGCAGGAATAAAATTCTCAGTCATGGTCTAATCTCTGTGTGGAATTAGTTCATATAATTGATTTGCTTGTTAAATTGATATATATCTCCTCTCTCTTTTAAAAGGCTTGGATTCCTATGTGCTAAGGGATGCACAAGCTGGTTTAATAAAAAAAACCCAAGTCATGAATGTGCCACAGCTTTGCAAGTTTGCAACTAATAGTGTATGGCATTATTGTGAACGTGTTCTGTAATCAAAGTAAATGGATGCAGAATCAAATATTTCTACTGTCGCTAGTAAAGGCAAATGAAAAGTGCAGGAGGTGGGGGTGGGATTCTGAAAAAAAGATTAATCATTCATCAATATGCCTACCAAAGGGGAAAAAAGAAGAAAAAGGACCAGAAACAAAAATTAAACCACTGCGTTTTTATAATAGCATTGGATTACAGATTCCATAATAATAATAATAATAATAATAATAATAAATAAAATATCCAAGAGAAAGTCAACAATACTTCTGGACAGTCATTTATATAGTTTAGTAATTTGGCTGTCAATAGGATACAAATAGCACTAATATATTACTATAATGCTTCATTTTCATTAAGACATCTGCCAAGTTCTCAAAATCCTTTTTCCATTTGGGACTTGACTTATAATTGCATAATCCCTTGGGGGAATGTCAATATTATTTTAATCAATTTTAACCACAATACACTATGGATGATTACATTGCAATGTCATTTCCAAAGTTACCTCCTCCTATTAGTCATCTGCAAAGAGAGAAAATGCTATGAATGTTGGAAAAGCAGAGACCAAAAACAGCCGGCTAGAAGCAGGCATCTGTTTTCCTAAGAAATGCCAGGGAAAGTATGGGCATATTATATATTCACTCTCTCATTTTTGGTCAAAAAGAATTTTAAAACCTCAATTGCATTTTTTTCAGTACCCCTCTCCATACTTGTAGACCTCTTATCTGTACACAGAAATTCCCCATGCTAGTTTGACATCCATTACACATAGCAAGACTGATGATACCTGTGTGTTGAGATTTAGGCTGATGGAGTTGTGGCTGAATCGGTAACAAGGTGTATGTCTACATTGTAGTATTAATGCAGTTTGACTCCGCTTTAAATGCCATGGCTCAATGCCATGGAGTTATGGGAGTTGCAGTTCTGTGAGGCAACAGTGCTATTTAGCAGAGAAGGCTAAAGACCTTGGAAAACTAAATCTTCTAGAATAGTTGTTCTCAACCTGTGGGTCCGCAGATGTTTTGGCCTTCAACTCCCAGAAATCCTAACAGCTGGTAAACTGCCTGGGATTTCTGGGAATTGTAGGCCAAAACACCTGGGGAGCCACAGGTTGAGAACCACTGCTCTAGAAGGAAGCATAGAAACCACCTTTGAAATGTCTTCTACCATGAAAACCCTATGATGAGAAAATACAAAACAAAACAAGAGATATTGCCAGAAGATGAATTTCCCAGGTTGAATGGCACCCAATTACTTACTGGGGTACAATAGAGGACAACTATGAATAGCACTGTAGTGAATGATGCAATTCTCTCTCTCTCTCGGCATTACTTCGCGAACGAAGATTCAGGAAGGACTCATCCCACGCTTTTTACAAGCGCGTTGATGACTAAAAAGGCCAATCTGAGATAGGCAAGTTCGGTTGCAGAAAGCGCAGCAGAAAGTCTCCTTGGGTGATGTTTTTTCCAAGTTGCGGTTCTTTCTGCGTTGTCGTTTCTCTTCGAGACCCATTCGGCGTGTCTTCTCGAAAGAGGCCGCAGCATTGTGGATAGTGCTTCTCCATGCCTCCCGATGTGAGGCCAGGGTGGACCATTGTTGGTGATCAATCTGGCCAAGCCTGAGATGTTGTTTCAGGGAGTCCTTATATCTCTTTTGGGGGGCGCCTCTCTTGCGCTGACCCGTGGCGAGTTCACCGTAGAGTAGTATCTTTGGGAGGCGGTGGTCCTCCATCCTAGAGATGTGTCCTGCCCAGCGCAGCTGTGTTCTCAATAGCATGGCCTCAATGCTGGTGATCCCTGCTTGCTCAAGGACAGCAACATTCGTCACATAGTCGGTCACATAGACGAATCGATCTGTCACTTTCAAACTGGTATTTACTACATTTCCCTTTATTGACTTGGTCTCTCAAAGAGGCTGTTTTTGTTCGCAGTTTCTGTAGGACATCTGGCACATTTCTTTTGCCTGCCAGGCCTTAAACCTGCTGTCTGTGCCCAATGAGTGATGCGCGGTTCTCATTTTCTGCAAATTTAATGCAATTTCAAACCGGTATTGAAGAAAGTGTCTTTACTGTGCATATAATTCCAGTACTTAGGAAATCCTGGAGCCCATTTGAGGTCTGGATAGTGATGATGCAAATCACAGAGCACTGATGATGCGCATTAAAGGCTTGCTGTTGTGGGCATTTGATGTCTGGCTAACACCGTTTGAAGCTAGCTTTGAACTACATTAAATGTTCAGTGTAGATGGGGCACTAGATTTGCGTATTGCTAATTCTTTTGAACATGATATTTTTGAGCTTTTCCTTCTGTAACTGAGCCTCATCAGCCATCATACTCCCTGGCCCATCATTTGCATTAGTTGCAGCACATATTTTGGAAGGGATACACAAAGAACCCATCCTTAGCAAAAGGACCTATCTTTGTTGAGAAATTGCAAGGCACCGCATTATATAGTGTTTATGATGCAATTAGAACCAAGTCTAAAGGACTTTCAGCTGCTGTTGTGCTCAGAAGGGAAAGGAAAATCTGAGGCTGCACACACATATTATAGGAACATGATATGTAAAAAGCATGAATAGGGGATGCTAGACATAGTAAACAAGAAATGGGATGTATAAACATTGCACTGCCTTGGGGTGAATAAACTAAAGTGGACAGGAATGAGTCATTATGAGTCACAAATTTATTTATCAAGGTATTTCCTTCCAAAATGAGCATCTAATAAGAAATGGGATGGCATTTATAATGAGGAACAACATAGCAAAAGCAGTCAAAGGAAATAATACAAGGCCTGACCAAATAATATCAATACAACTTCATGAAAAACTGATCAATATAATCATAATTTAACTTTATGCTCCAACTATTGAGGCAGAAAAAGAAGAAACTGAAAGATGCTGGAGTCTAGAAGAAAAATGATCATGCACCTAAACAGGACTACTTGTTAATCATAGGTAATTGAAATACAGAAATAAGAAACAGAGCAGAATGAATGTTTGTAGGTAAATTTGCTCTAGGATCAAGAAATGAAACAGGAGAGCAAATGATGCAATTTTGTGAGGCCAACAAATACTTCATCATTATGTGTACATGGAATCATCTAATTGCTAATATATAAAAATCAAATACATTCCATAATTGGAAGCGGAAGAGGGAGAACCTCCATCCTCCTAGCAAAAATAAGACCAGGAGCAGATTATGACACAGACCATGAACTGCTAATATCGAAAACTGGAGTAAACCCAAAGAACAACAATAAACAAACCATTGTGTCTAATTGCAAGTCAAGCTTGAATAACATCCTTGTACAATTTAAATATAATGTAGAAAAGATATTTGCACTATTAAGCTTAATTGGCCAGAAGATTTAAAAAAATCCAACAACTCTGGGTTGAAGCCAGGGACATTGTGAAGGAATGCAAAAAGACACTCTCAGCAGCTTTCTGCCAATGTAGAAAGCCATGTTTTTGAATCTGCAAGACCTGAGCAGGGCAGTTGAGGATGGTGTGACTTGGAGGTCTCTCATTCATAGCTACACCATAAGTTTAAGTTTATTTGATAGCAGCTAACAACAATAATCCACTCTACCCAGGAGTCCCAATGATTTGACTTGAAAGTAGAGCAAGTCATGAGACACCATATGGCAATTGTTTCCGGTAACAAATGCTGGAGGGCAGCAAAAGCAATCCCTCAGCTTTTCCTCCTGAGGCCCTTCCCCATCATTTCTCTCATTTTGAGGACACTACTGTGTTGCATACGCCATGCCTTGCATACCTTGATGCCCTCAAGTGTTGTAAAAGATCCCACAACACTGCTACACTGAGATTTAGTTTTCAGTTCAAGTGGTGAAGGTGATGAAGGAGAACCATGTTCACCCTTGTCTCACCAGCAAAGTAGTTTAGCATGCTCATTGGGATGAAGAAGACGTCACTGTCAAGCCTAAGAAAACTTCACTGACCACATATTCCAAGGTGTTATTCTGATAGTACACCACATGGGAAAGCCACTCATAAAACTGAAGATCTGGGTTTACAACAACCCCTTTAACAGATTCATACACTAGGGTGAAGCTAAGCTTCTTTGATTAATTGTTACTGTTGTTGTGAATGCACAGTAATTTAATATGGCGCTGTTTCCCACCACGGATGGGCAAGCTCTGTCACTAAGTATCACCTGTATAAATTTTATTCTAACTGGCAGTAGTAGTAATACTCTGAAGTGAATGGCTTGAGGATTTTTTATTGAAATCCAACAGCTATACACTGGAGAGAAGGACTGGGGTTATCTGAAGAAAGCAAGGATCCAGGAATGAGGAAATGGACATGCATACCAGAAATAAGCAGCAAGATTGATTAATGAATGAGAAAAAAATTTAGGGGCAATGTTTGGTTACCCAAAGTACACATTTCCTGTACATATTTAACACAGCAGCTCTTACACAGTCCCAGACGCCTTTAGATACTGACCTTGGCAATATTACAGCCGTAATATTTTCCTAAGGATGACTTCTTCCTGAACTGAGTCTCCAATATATTCTGAACAAACATGCTTTCCTCACCAACAGGCATACAGTAGCTATCTTCTTTCTCCACCTGTTTTTTCTTGAATGAACACATTTCTTGTGTATTTTAGGCCTTTCAAATGCGATGTGTTATGCACACATGATTCTACTGAAGAAACCATAAACCATTTGTTAATCATTGCCAGTGAGACAAGTGCATTTTCTTTACAAATTGCAGTGCAGAAGGAGTGAGGTATTAGCATGGAGGTAATTTAAAGCAGCATGTTTAATATGCTCAACATATTTGGAATTATTATACGTTGTTTGTATGTTGTGCAATAGAGACCAGGACAGTTCGGAAAACAGAAAATCTGATTCTACCAGCTTGCTGCAGAAATAAATCCTTGAGTGACTCAGGATGACATTTTAGATACAGACAATTTGGAGATTACTGGAAGTCCATTATGTGGCCCTCAGTCTAAGAGAGAGGCAGTGGCATCACAAGGGTTGTGTTACGATCTTATCACAAAGGCCTGGTGAACTGTCCTGCTTCATTTGGCTACATGGAGGAAAGAAAGGGGCCGCGGGGTGAATCCATTACCCCACACAGCTCCATCTCCGCAATGCTTACCCCATCATACATGGGAAACATCACCATTCTGAGGAGGATCTGTACTGGCTCCTGTGTTGTGAGGGAAGCATCCAATGATGCTTCCACCCTAGTCACACAACATCATGTGATGGCTGGCGTAGGGCTCTATCCCCAAAACAGGCTGGAAGCATCCTAGGATACTGAATTTGGTGAGTGTGGTGACGTCATTACAGTCATGGTGTTATCCATGTGGACCTCCTCCCACACCAGGCTATACAGAATTTTTGTACTAATGTTACTTGTAAATAATACTTCCCAGGTATCACTGACAGAGGCAGCCCAAGGTAATTTTACATGGTAGGTGAACATTATTTTGGTGCGCCTTCCCCCCCCCCCCCCCAACCAAAAATGGAGCAGGTGCAGAGGCGAGAGTTACCAGCCAGTGCAGAGGCGGAGTTTCCAGCATGCGTGGAGGCTCCACGCATGCTGGAAACTCTTCCTCCATGCCTGCTGGAAACACAGCAGGCGCAGAGGCGGAGTTTCCAGTCGGCGGTGGTGCACCCCTGCGGATCTGGCGTTCTCGGCAGGCACCTACTCCGCCGAGTGCGTTAATCCGCCCCTGATCACTGAATATAATGACAAAGGGAACATCTACACAGTGGAATTTTGAAATCACTATCTACCATTGCTCAATGCTATGGAATCATAGGGTATGTAGTTTAATGAAGCACCTGCACTTTTTGGCAATGATGGCTAAAGACTTTGTAAAACTGCAACTTCCATGATTCCATAGCTTTGAGCCATAGCCATTAAAATAGTGTCAAACTGCATTAATTCTACAATGTAGATGCAGCCAAGATCAGTGGGTAAAAAACCAGCAGATTGCTCCCTTTTAGTATTATCAGAAAGGTTGTGAAGAACAAAATTAGAACACATTGTTAGTCTTTTCTGACCATCAACAAAGACCGTTGCTTAGTTTTGAGGAAGTACATTCTGATGACCAGAGCACTTTTTGCTTAGGAAATTCTTGTGGGTTTAATATTTCAAAAATGACTGAACTATAATGAAGCCAAGAACCATCACCTTTTAGAGCCCAACAGAATTTCTCAAACCACTAGAGCCCAATTGAGATATCACTAAAAGGGTTAAAGAATTCTGACTCTTTTATTACACGAATCCTGTCACTGAGATGCATTTGGAATTCCCGTTTAAAAGACATGTAATTGCTTCAGATTCTTTATATTATCATAACTCTTCAAAATTGATTGGTTTTAGGTTTATGGAAAAATATGCAAATGTGCAGGGAAATATGACACACATTTCTCATCGTGGAAATAAAAGTAGTTTGCTGAGAATCCATTTGATTGCATTTGATTACTGAACAAAATGTAATTATTTAATGTCTGGAGGTTTCTGGAGGGGTATACTGTACAGGTGAAGTATTTGGGATACTTGGTTTTTGTTTGCCCGTATTTGAGTGGTTTATTCACACATATTTTGACAGGCCAAAATATTATATAAAAACTCATGTAAGATTAATGTTCACTGTGTCTGAGCCTAATGTAACCTAGTGAATATTTTAACTCTGAAAAAAGGTCCTTCACTATAGGAAAGAGAAGGATTTTCTAAATAGGGAAAAATGACACAGAAACTGCAGTTGCTTGTGATTGTAAAGTTGCTCACAATGGAGCATTGCTTTTATTGCCATAGAGCAGTGGTTCTCAACCTGTGGGTTCCCAGATGTTTTGGCCTTCAACTCCCAGAAACCATAACAGCTGGTAAACTATTTGGGATTTCTGGGAGTTGTAGGCCAAAACACCTGGGGACTCTCAGGTTGAGAACCACTGCCATAGAGGTTGTGAAATCTGGACAGTGGAGAAAACATAGGAAGAGTTCTACAGATATCATGTTCTGGTTTTTTTAAAAAACCCACCAGTAAATGGGTCCTAGAACAAATCAAGCTCAAATTCTCCCAAGAAACTGAGATGACTACCTGAGACTGTTGTACTTTCATGAGAAGACATGACTCACTAGAAAAGGCAATAATGCTTGATAAGACAGACAGGAGGAGGAAAGAGGAAGGCAACATTACAACTGGGTAAGCTCAATTAAGGAAGTTGTTGCTGTTCATAATAGAATGATTTGCAGATCACTCATTCATAGAGTTGCCATGGGTTGCAGTCAACTTGACAAGCATTAACAACAGCAACAAATGGTGTGAAGTAAAGGGTATTATATTTCATTTCAGTATATAATGTGCCTTCAGGTCACCCATTGACTTATGGCAAGCTCATGAATTTCATAGGGTTTTCCTGGTCAAGGAATGGTTTTGCTAGGTCCTTCCAAGCAGGGCCAGACTAAGGTAATTTTGAATGGTAAGCAAACACTATTTTGCCCCCAAATCAATCATATATATATATATATATATATATATATATATATATATATATATATATATATATGGGGTATTTTAGACTTTTTTTGGCTGTTTGGAATTGTATGAGTTGAAGTCCAAAACACATGGAGGGTTGAAGTTGGCCCATGCCACACACACACACACACACACACACATATACTTCTTTCTCACCCTTTTCCCTGCTCTATTCCTATTATCTTTGTGTGTGTGTGTGTGTATCTATACATATCTCTATATATAGATATTCCCCTTCTTTCCTTCCTCACCCTTTTCCCTGCCCTCTTCCTATTCTCTTTGTGTGTGCGTATCCACACACATTTCTATATCTCTATCTATCTATCTGTATCAGGCCTGGGCTAACTTTGGCCCTCCTTCCAGGTGTTTCCTAACAGCCAGAATTGTAGGAGTCGAAGTCAAAAACACCTGGAAGGAGGGCCGAAATTGGCCCAGGCCTGTATGCGTGTGTGTGTGTGTGTATCATACATTCTCGAGTATAAGCTGACCCAAATATAAGCCGAGGCACCTAATTTTACCACAAAAATTGGGAAAATTTATTGACTCAAGTATAAGCCGAGGGTGGGAAATGCAGCAGCGATGGGTAAATTTCAAAAATAAAAATATATACATTATTATTAATTTATTATTAAAATTACATTAATTGAGGCATCAGTAGGTTACATTTTTAAAAATATCATATTTCAAAGTAAAACAGTAAACTAGCTCTGTAAATGGAACAGCAATATGATATCAACAATCATTCAGGGCGACTTCCAACATAGTAACAGACAAACATTCAATGCCTATATAAACAAAAAAACCCCATAAAAATAAACAAAATGCAATAGTAAACATTGTACAATAAGTTAAAATAAACTCTTGCATTAAATAATTATCATTAAAAGCAATTAAAAACCATCTGAGGTAAAGTGTTATATCAGTTCCCTTTTGCCTTTTCTCAAGCTTCTATTGATGCAGTCTAGAAAGGCATTGGCCTTTTCAGCTGCAGCATCACACTGTTGACTCACGTTCAGCTCCTGGTTGACTAAGACTCCTTTCTTAGAATAGTAGAGTTGGAAGGGGTCTCTAAAGCCCATCTAGCTCAACCCTCTTCATTCTGACTTCATGTAGGGAAAGCACAGTCAAAGCACCCCTAGCAGATGGCCATCCAGCCAGAATAATAATAATATTAATAATAATAGAAGTGGAAGGGAACTCCAAAGGTCATTTAAACCAACCCCCTTCATTCTTGCTTCATATAGGAAAAGCACAGTCAAAGCACCCCTGGGAGATGGCCATCCAGCCATCATCATCATAGTTGGAAGAGACCTCATGGGCCATCTAGTTCATCCCCATTCTGCCAAGAAGCAGGAAAATCACATTCAAAGCACCCCTGACAGATGGCCATCCAGCCTCTGTTTAAAAGCCCCAAAGAATAAACCTCCACCACACTCCAGGGAAGAGAGTTCCACTGCTGAAAACATCTCACAGTCATGAAGTTCTTCCTAATGTTCAGATGGAATATCCTTTCTTGTAGTTCGAAGCCATTGTTCTATGTCCTAGTCTCCAGGGCAGCAGAAAACAAGCCTGCTCCCTCCTCCCTATGACTTCCTCTCACATGTTTATACATGGCCCTCATCATGTCTCCTCTCAGCCTTCTCTTCTTCAGGCTAAACATGCCCAGCTCTTTAAGCCACTCCGCATAGGGCTTGTTCTCCAGACTCTTGAGAACAATGTACACATTATATAAATGTAATATTCATTTGTGAGATTTACATAACTCAAAAACCACTGGAAAATTTGCTGCCAGAAGACACCTACTAACACCCAAGGAGTGGCCATCACTCAAAAAAATGATTTTGTCATTTGGGAGTTGTAGTTGCTGGGACTTATAGTTCACCTGCAATCAAAGAGCATTCTCAACTCCAGCAATGATGGAACTAAACCAAACGAGGCACACAGGACTCCAGAAAACACTAGAAGGGTTTGGTGGGCATTGAATTTTTAGTTTGGGAGTTGTAGTTCACCTACACCCAGAGAGCACTGTGGACTCAAACAATGATGGATCTGGACCAAACTTGACACGAATATTCCATATGCTCAAACATGATGGAGTATGGGGGAAATAGACCTTGGCATTTGGGAGTTGCAGTTTCTGGGATTTATAGTTCACCTACAATCAAAGAGCATTCTGAACCCCACCAATGACAGAATTGGGACAAACTTCCCACACAGAACCCCCATGACCAACAGAAAATACTTAATGCCATCCAGTCCAACTCCCTTCACCAGGGCAAGAAAACATCATCAAAGCCCTCCTGACAAAGAGCCATCCAGCCATAGATATAGATAGATTTATATATGATTCACACCCAGAGAGAGATATAGTATCATAGATTTGAAAGGGGCCTCTAAAGGACAGTTATATGTGGCATGTTCCAGAGTAGGCAAACCAGACAATCTCGCCATCAACACCAACAAGGAAATAACAAGAAATACTGTTTACCCACAAGCATAAAGGCATTACATATATTAGAAACCAACGTTTTTTTTCCTTACTTTATTTTCCAGATCACCAGACTGGCACGCAGCGGGTGTGTGTGTGTGTGTACACAAATATGGGAAGGAGGGAGGGAAGGGAAGGAAGAGGGAGAGTGAAAGGAGGGAGAGGAAGTGGGGGAAAAGAGAGAAGAAAGGATGAGGAGAGAAAGGGAGGGAGTGGGGGAGGGAAGGAAAGGAAGAACTGGAGGATGAAATTCTCTGCAGGGATGTTTGACTTGGATAAAAGAAGGGAGGGAGGGGAGGGAAGAACAAAGGGTATGAACGAAGGTTAGATAAAAGCTTTATACTAAGCGCTGGGAGAGAGGCGGTGGGAGTGAGGGTGGAGAGTGAGGAAGCAAAGGAGGAGGGTGGGAAAGACGGCGAGAAATGGGAAGGAGAGCTCCCTCGGCGTGGGCAAGGCTGCCTTCTCGTGCTTCCAGCTGGGCGCAGAGGGCATGGGCCTGGAGGAGGGCAGGCAAAGCTTCCTCCTCTCTGGCCTCGTGGCACTGAGCTGCTCTCGCCTGGCGGGAAACGGAAGAGCCCGCGCCGTCCAAATACGCATGAGCAGAAGGGAGGCGGTGTGCCTCCAGGCTTGAGCGTGCGATCTGCCGCTCCTCCTCCCCTCTCCTTCCCTCTGCCCAGCCCTCCTTCTCCTCCCTCCCTCCTCAGGCACTAGCACCAGGCCAGCAGCAGCGGGGACAAAGATGCCCCGCAGCGCAGCGTCTCAGTCCACTTGGAGTCGCCTCGCGCTGCAACAAAGGTGCATGCGTGGAACCTGGTGGCCAGATGCGCCCCTGGCCACTTGCGCCCTGAGGCGACCGCTTACTTGGCCTCCACTAAGAACCGCCCCTGCTTCCAAGCACCTTGGATTCATTGGTCTTCCATCTAAGTACTAATCAGGGCTGACTCTGCTTAGATTTAAGGTTATACTTTGTTGTTCTTTATTCGTTTAGTCACTTCTGACTCTTTGTGACCTCATGGACCAACCCACGCCACTCTTTGTGACCTCATGGACCAATCCCTGTTGGCCGTCACCACTCCCAGCTCCTTCAGAGTTAAGCCAGTCACTTCAAGGAAGCCATCTATCCATCTTGCCCTTGGTCGGCCCCTCTTCCTTTTTCCTTCCATTTTCCCCAGCATCATTGTCTTCTCTAAGCTTTCCTGTCTTCTCATAATGTGGCCAAAGTACTTCTAATATCCTTCCCTCTAATGAACAGTCGGGCTTTATTTCCTGAAGTATGGCCTGGTTGGTGTATTGGTTTGAGTATTATGACACTGGTCATTACATCATACTTCATTTATTTATTTATTTATTTGAAACTTTTATATTCTGCCCTTCTCACCCCACAGGGACTCAGGGCAGAGCACAACATATACACAGCAAACATTCAATGCCAGGACATAAAACTATAAATATATGATATCAATGCTTTTTAAAAGATCCCTATTTTTTACTCCTGCTGCATAGCCACTGAGAATTTTTCAAAGGTCTGCACCATAAATATCGCCAGAGATTATCTTACTTCCATTCCTGATTATCATAATCCTACAGTATAACAGAAAGATTGAGGTCTTTTGGAGGAAGACGGGTTAATCCATTGAGTCTGAGTCTCAGACAAAACTTTTTTCATAAACTAAAACTGAGTATATTACAAGTTATTCCAAATTTTATATTTATGGGGGTGGGAGAGCCTACAAAGTTTCTGACCTACAGAAGTGCATTTGTTCATGCTTCATTCCAGTTGCATCACATTTTTTTATCTTTGGGGAAGAAGTAGAATTAAAAATAATCTATTTCAGGGGGAGAAAATTTGATCAAAGAAAAACAAACAAGAGATATAGGAAAAGAATGTTGCTTAAAACTAAAATGATAGAAGTGGAGAATCCTTCTTGAAAAATGGAAGCTGTAAATTTTATACAGGGTGCAGTGTCTTCTACATTGCATAGATTAGCCCGAGGGGGGGGGGGGGGAGGAGGAGAGCATTATTGGTGTGACCGACAGTGATATGTTGATTTATTAATGGCTATCAAAAATACTGACTTCATATGGTAATCCATAATTTGATACTACCGAATCATTTTTAACAGAGTTACATAGATATCAGAATGGGCTACCTTGTGTCTGCTCAGTCTGAGTAAACTCATGGCCACTTCAAAGCTTGGTACACTCAGTGCAATGGTGGTCCCCTGGAATATCTTGGGGGACAGACAGCTCCATAACACTGAGAGATGTGGAAGAATTTTACTTGGTTTCTTAAATTTGTTAGGTAATCTGAAATGTTTTCAAAGTCCTTCATAAATTTGGTCTACATGTCAGCAGTTCATATGTGGATCAAACAAAGCAGGCACATTTACCCAATCCAGCAGGTAGACTTTTGAATGATTATATTTTTAACTCTGACTTTAAACTCCTGCGTATTTAGTTCAATTAGTGGTGCAGATATTGCATGATATTTTCCATATCTAGAACAACTGTTCCAAGAAGTAAATCAGCTCTGAGATTTAGTATGACTTTAAACTTGGATTTAGCTCTCCAAGGGCCCATCCAGACTGTTGAACTTTTTGCAATAAACTTCCACAATAAAAAGGGGGCTGTCCAGATCAAATTCCTGCCAACCCATAATTAATTAGCCGCAAACCAGGAAAACTTACTCAACCTCCATTACAGTCTTGTCAGAGCTCTCCCAGCACGTAGGAATGACGCACCAGGAGTGCGGGGGAGGGGGGGAAGCATTTGGAAGAACATCTGGACACCACATCAGAAAGCGCACAATGACTTTTAGCAGCCCTAAGGTAAACCTATCACAGGGTTTTCTGGGGCTGTGTGTGTGTTACTCGTCATGTCCAAGTGAGGATTTGAACCTTGGTGTCCAGAGTCATAGTCCAACATGCAAACTCTACTCGTACCATTCTGGAGAGCTGAAGTTTGCACATGCCTGCTCTGGAGACTTACAGTTTGTTTGATTTAGTCTTCTTTGATGTGCAGATAATAACCTTTATTTATAACCCAACTGTATCTCCCAGGATGGGCTCAGGGTGGTTTCTAAACAAAAAAGTGGCAAACATTAAATGCCACAATGAAAACAAACCAACCAAATCAAACCAATAAATAAACAACATCAATATAAACTTATAATGACTAACTAATAAGTAAATAAATTAGAAACAAACTACTCGGTGGAGTAGTTTAACCATCAAACCCTATCTCACTACCGTACTATCTCCCAACTTTTTATACTGTAAATAAAAAAATTCTATGTTTTAATTGATAATACGAACACACACTGGCATATAAAATAAATTAAAAACAAAACAAAATAATTAATTAAAAAGCATAATAAAATCCAAGTGGCAAATAACTTGTAATGTTGTAGATAGGATACAGTTGCTTTACATTGTTTGGTATATATATAGGTTGCCTGTCATTCAAAATGAAATAAATCCTAATAGTAAAGACTGGTAATCTTACTATTGTCGACTGAGATTTCTTTTCCTTCTTTAGAGATCCGCTAAAAATGTAACGAGAAGTCAACCAATAGTTTGCTTCTGATGCACATGTTTGTTTAGGAGTTTTTATAACCGTTCTTAAGCATCCTGGTATAATTACTTAATCTTTCCTTCTCATATACAATTATCACCCTCTCCCAATTAGCAACTCAGTTATAATCTGCAAAATCACTTGCATTAAAATAATCCACATGTTGAGTCCCTTCTCCCGCCCCCCTCCCAATCCTTTCTCAAATGAAGACTGTGTCCCACACTGTTTCTTTCATCTTTTGTAGTCAAATTTCTGCTCAAACAACATCCCATCTTTGTATTGAAAGGAAAAAGCTATGTGAGAAAACAGGATCCACCTTTAACTGCCTTGGCTACATTCGATGACATTTTAGTTTTTGTAGTTTGGCCAGATGCATTACAGCATTCAGGATTCCATAAGATAGATCCATGGCAGTTAAAGTAGAATCATAACTGTTATAACTGTGTAGTGTGAAGGGTCTCCTGGCTGCCAAGTAAGAGGCGTGGAGGTCAGTGACTTCCTTTTTAGGAAGGACAATGTTTTAAAGTGGAGCACAGCTAGTCTGTGGATGACTTGATTCTCCTATCTGCCCACTAGTTTCTCTTTTTTATTATAATATGTTTATCCACCTATAAATATGCCATATACACAAAATCGATCGTTTCGATGGCTCTCACTGAAATATTTCACCTCTTGAGGAAGGGAGGGAACAGGAAACAATACACATTATATATTGTATTGTAATATATTGTACCAGTATTTTTTTAAAAAAAAAACTTCTAAAATCAGGACAGTAAATAAAGAACAACACTCAGAAAACAGGGGAATTCCAGAAAAGAAACCATTAGGGCCAGGTAACACTTCCCAACAAAGGATTCCCCTAGGCAGCAATCGGCCAGGTTTTGAAGCTTCCAGGTTATTCAATGCTAATCAAGCTGACCAATTGCAACATTCACACTTACCTCCAACAGACAAGAGTTCTTTCTCCCACCCTGGACATTCCACAGATAGGTAAAACACCACAGACTTCATAACCTCTGAGGGTGCTTGCCATAGATGTGGGCAAAACATCAAAAGATAATGCTTCTGGAACATGGCCATACAGCCCGGAAAACTCACAGCAACCCAATATACTCAATATATTGGTTCATGATTACCCTTTTTCATGTTGTTAGTAGGTTATTAGTTGTTGCTTTTTAGTTTAATTTATTATGTTAGTCAGAAGTTAATTTATTGTTGAAGGCTTTCATGGCTGGAATCACTGGGTTGTTGTAGGTTTTTTGGGCTGTATGGCCATGTTCTAGAAGCATTCTCTCCTGACATTTCGCCTGCATCTATGGCATGCATCCTCACAACCTCTCAGGATGCCTGCCATAGATGCAGGTGAAATGTCAGGAGGGAATGCTTCTAGAGCATGGCCATACAGCCCAAAAAACCTACAACAACCCAGAAGTTAATTACTTTTAATTACATAGAGACCCTCCTCTTATATGTTGTTTCAATATATTAAAATTATGTGTGTTAATTAATTTTTTTAAAGAAACAATATACAGGATTGTGATTTGCATTTTTAACTGGGAGTTTGTGTAGATCAATATCTTTTTTATCATGGCTTTGTCTGTCTGTCTGGATGAAATAACTAACAGATTATTCCTTGGTCCTGCCCTTACAGGAATGAGTTATGTTTCCCTTGACTTCAGCATCAATTCTGACTTTAAATACTTGGGTGAGGGATTATGTCTGCAATTTTCTGGTTTCTCCATCAACTCATCTCCTTGATGTGATAATAAGTCCATGTGTTAAGCTAGAATAAAAGCAATTTTCTCCTGATGATATTCCTCCCCTCTCTCGTCTTCCCACCTGAAATGGCATTGGTGCATGTACATCTTAATTCATGTTTTAAGTATACAAGGGATTGTGTTCGTGTTTGGCAAAATGATTTATGTGTGAATTCTTACTGAGATGCATTAGTTTTCTTCAGGGCTCTCATCAGTGCCTGATATCTGAAATAAAAATGAAGGTATATATTAATCTTGAAGAGTCAACTTCTAACTAGTCAAGTTTGATTCAATGTATTTAAGGTCATTTTCCCAACTATCCAAACATTAAGATAATTCAGAGCCTGAGTTATTTCCTAAGGCAAAGCTGTCACAGGGTTTCCTAGACAAGATTGGTTCAGAGGGGGTTTCCCTTCCTTTGAAGTTGAGAAAATTTGACTTTCCTGAGGTCATGTAACAGGTTTCCATCACTGAGCAGGGATTCAAACCCTGGAATCCAGAGACACAATACTCAAACCATTACACCAGTAATGTTTCTCAATGCTAAAACAAAATTTATAGTGACAGATCAGTTTCCAGAAACAATATGGATTAGAACTTTTGACACAAAATATTAAGCTGAGCATCAGTTTGATCTCAAGACGGATAATTGTTTGTCCATACAACTGGATAAAATGTAAATTGTAGGATATCTGTACAGTAAATAGCCCCCTGGGAACTTGATTTTTAATGGGGGGAAAATACTACTAGAGAAGGTGTCTCTCTAACATTTCAGTCTTGATGTGAACTTCCTTCTTCCTCAGCATGGCTATTATTAACATTTTCTAAAAAGTCAAGGAAAATCCTATATTTGCAAGTTGTCCCAAGACATTTCATAGCCTGGGGCAAAGAACAAGATGATGTACTTATTCCATATACAGCATAACTTCTGTATCTGTGGACTTGCTGTAGAAATGCAAAACTATGAATAATAGCAAACCCTATTGAGATGAACCCTTCCAATGGACACACACCATAGAATTGCACTGGAAAACATAGAAAATACTTTGAGAAAACACCTCTCTCAAATTTCTAGGTCCTCCAGATTGACTGTATGGCCAACACCTGGTAGAAACACACAGGAGGACCTAGAAAATGCCTAGAGGGAACATATATTTTAACGTGGATAAGTGAAACCTGGGTATTGGTCCTGAGGATGCGGGGATCATATTTTACGGAAGCTGATAGAACAAGCAATCTAATCTGCCAATATAATCAACAGGATATTGTCCTTCATTTCATCTAATTTCATGCATATAGTTTAAGAAATGCAACAAAGGCAGTGAGTTAAGTGCATGTGCACTTGCACGCATGCACACACATAAGCACAGTTCACCACACTTTAGTAGGAGAGTTTATTTTACAGAACCATCTAAATGCAAAATACACTATTCATCCAGGCCCAGGTAACTTAGTTGGACATGCCTCTTCAAGCCAATGTGGTAGAATGGATGTGTATCTCCAATGTAGAGCCATACATTGTTATGCACAGCTAGTTGCACATGACAAAAATGGGATTCAGGGCATTTTGTGTGGATTCTGCACTTTTGCTGGTACTAATGAATTTCTCCTGAAGTTTTCCCAAGAGAAATTGACTGTGTGAGATAGTGGAGGGTTATAAATGAGTTTGTGGGAACGGCGACCACCTATTAGCAGTGCTTCTGTTTTCACTTAGCAAGGGTTTTGTTTTCAGCATGCTAGGTGCCCAGCATTCTCATTTGTATAGTTCTTCCAGGTGGGGCTGTATTGTCAAGCATTGCCTGGCAGATTGACCTCCCTCTTCATGGAATGAATTTATTAAGTACTTGGGAAAAGGTACTCAGCGCTCTAAAAGATTCTGTTTGTAACTTTGCAGCCCACAGGCAAGACAGAGTCCCTCTCGGAGAAAGAATGGATGTGCCATGCAGCTCTCTATTAAAATAAATTTTGTATCTGGCAGGCCGTAAAGTGCTCAGGCATCATGAAAGCTATTTCGCAGGATTAAGAATTATTTCCTGAATAGCCTGCACAAACAACAGTAGTTCCAGTCTAAGGCACTTCGCATGTTTCAGAGCGAGTTTTAAAGTATAAAAATGAGGCTGGAGAAAACTGGAATCCCTGAGCTGTGACACCGGTTCTCGTAGCCAAAGGCAAAGCGAACCAAAGGAACGAACTGTCCTCTTCCCCTCTCTGCCCTGGTTTGATTTGCAAACCATGAAGGGTTAATACAGTCCCTCGGAATTTATACTCTTTCTGGCTTTGGGTTGCCAGCTGTTGTGACCACTCAGCCAACTTCCATCTTTATTTTCCAAACCAATTTTCCTTTGACATGTTAGACCGGCCCGTTTTCCTGTTCCACTGCCTGACTCAAAATGTGTGAATGCATTTTCCCCCATTGTGAGTTAGTATGTTTTGTTTTTGAAGAAGGAAAAAGGAGGAGGAGATGGAGAGGAGGAAATAGAAATGACAGTGAAATGGACATTGAAAAAGAAAAAGACCATGTGACAGAACATAAAGTTAACATAAAATGGGTCTCAGGTTGGAAAGAGTTGAAAGCAATTACCCTTTCATCCTATCTAGGCCTCTGTAAATGTTGACATTAGTAGTGTTAATAGCTGAACTAATCATTTTTCAACTCTCCCTATAGGTTTAAAAAAAACAAAAACCCTTCATTTCTGTGGAAGAAAGCCAAGAACCCCGGCCCTTGTTACCAACATTGAGGAGTGTGTGGATCCCTTGTGTAACCGAACCAGCATTTATGAAAGGAATGCATATATCCAAAGGTATAGAGGCATTATCTGACACACATGAACCTATAGTTTAGAGTGAGAGAAACATGAGAGGGGAATGGGAAAACATCTCCACGTTGCTCAATGAGAACTAAATTTACCAGCTGATAGTAGGAGGGGAAACTGGAAAACTGGTTGAGTATTGAATTGAATTTGCTGGGGAAGGCATAGATCAGGGCTGTCCAACAGGTGGCCCAGGGGCCGTACACAGCCCCCCAGCCTCCCGCAAGAATTTAATTAATTTAAATATATATATATTTTTAAAAAATATTTTTAAAGGAATTTTTTTTAAAAAATGGCGGGGGGGAGGAGGAGGCGGGGCAGGAAGGAGGAAGGGAGCCAGCTCCTCCTCCCTACACCGCCCCCTCCGTCCCTCTCTCTGCGCCGAAAAGGAGCAGTAGGCGGCGCGAAGGGCGGCGCGTCACGCCAGGCCTCTGACGCGCTGCCCTTGGTGCCGCCTTCTGCTCCTTTTCGGCGGCTCCCCCTCCCTCTTCCTCTGAAGCCTCTTCTCTTTCCCCCCAGGCGCGCCGCTGCTCGGATCCCGGGTGGCGGCGCATCCGGGGGGAAAGAGGAGAGGCTTCGGAGGAAGCCGGCTGCCTTCTTCCTCCGTAGCCCCTCCTCTTTCCCCCCAGGCGCGTTGCTGCTCAGATCCCGGGCGGCGGTGCGCCCGGAGGGAAAGAGGAGAGGCTTTGGAGGAAGCCAGCTGCCTTCTTCCTCCATAGCCCCTCCTCTTTCCCCCCGGGCGCACTGCTGCTCGGATACCGGGCGGCGGTGCGCCTGGGGGGAAAGAGGAGAGGCTTCGGAGGAAGCCGGCTGCCTTCTTCCTCCATAGCCCCTCCTCCTTCTCCCCGCTCGCGCCACCACCCGGGATCCAAGCAGCAGTGCGCCCGGGGAGGAGGGGCTACGTGAGCGAGCGGCCCCGCCCCCGCCCCACCCCGCGAGCGGCCCTGCCCCTTCTCACTGATCACCAAGGGCCCCCCAGGTGATCAGTGACACTTCTTCCGGCGCTTGGGTCGGAAGAAGTTGGACAGCCCTGGCATAGATGACAGAATCAACAAACTTCTAAACTCTCTATGACAGTTCTTTTGTTGCAGGTCCTGTATGTGTAGATCTCCTTTTCACTAAGTGCACCAACACTGTATAATTAATACACATAGAAACCACTTTAAGTGCCATGACTCAATGTTATGATATCATGGGAAATGTAGTTTGGTGAGGCACCAGCACTCTTTGGCAGAAAAGGTGAAAGATTTTGTAAAACGACAGCCCTCATGATTCCATAGCATTGAGCTATGGCAGTTAAAGTGCTATCAAACTGCTTTAATGCTACAATGTAGATGTGCCCACTGAAGTATTAGAGTTTGTGTGGGCTGAACCACCTCGTATTAATAACAGGGCCTTACATGACTGAAGCATCTCCAAACTCTGTGCTCATAAGAAAGAATGCCCACCCTAGACATTCTATAGATATATGAACCTCATTTGCCTAGTTTATAACAGACCTCTCAACCTCTGAGGATGCCTGTTATAGATGAGGGTGAAATATCAGGAGAGAATGCATCTGGAACATGGCCATACAGCTTGGAAAACTCACAACCACCCAGTGATTCTGGCCATGAAAGCCTTCGACAACACATAAGGAAGACAGTTTGTTAGGAAGAACATGCATTTCAAGAGAACTGTCCAGGGAATATTTTTGTCCAAAGTAGAGTGCTTGCTATTTAAAAATCCTCAAGTGTACTCTAAAACGGTGCAACCCAGATAGCCCAGGATTACCACTTCAGGCCAGAGATCTTTGCTGATATGATGAACTTAGATGTACTATAAACCAGCCTGGTTGTGATCCTGTCTTGCAAATAAAAATGAAAGGTTGGTACTGAAGGTATCAACTGGAATTTTTTAAATAGTGCATAATCAAATGGGCCAGGAGGGGGGGATTGGGGATGAAAGAAATGCATATTAAGGACAATTGCCAAAATTCAAAAGCTACCACCCTGCTCACTTCCTTCCAGTACTTCATGACTGCAGGTACTTTTTAAAAAAAAATTCACAAGTTATTTTGACATGAGATAAGCAATTCTTTTCCAAAATGAAAAAGCAGTAAGTGGGTGAAAATGACGTAAATGAGTCAAACGAGGAAAGGATTATGGTGAAAGACAAAAAACCTTTATCCTAATAATATATTTCAGTTAGTTGTACAACAACAACAATTTTATTGATTAGCCAGAAGCCATATCAAATACACACAGAACACGAGCAGTAGCATCTGTTATCAGCTTGTCGGAGCCGGCCAGCAGAAGTGAGACTTTTGCTACAGTTAGTTGTAGAAAAATTACTATTTCTACAGAACTAAAAGAAACATCCAGTGGCCCATCCACTCCCTTGCTGCGGCAGCTTCACTGACTGCCAATTAGTTTCTGGGCTAAATACAAAGTGCAGGTCAGTACCTTTAAAGTCCTAAATGGTTTGGGCCCAGACTATTTAACAAACCGCATATCCTTGTACAAGCCTGTCCGGGCCCTTTGATCAGCTAAGGAGGCCCTGCCCCTGTTCCAAGCACAGCTGGTGGGAACGAGAGAGGGGGCCTTCTTGATGGTTGCCCCTCACTTGTGGAATGCCTTCCCCAGGGAGATCAAAATGGGCCCCCCTCCTTACTCTCCTTTAAGAAACAACTTAAAACTTTTAATGCTCCCAAGCATATAATGAGGAGGGATAAATTCCAGAGCACGGATTAACCGAAATGGAAATGGAACTGATATGATGCTCTACCTCAGCTGGTTTTTAAGGGTTATTATTTACTATAATTGCTTATTTTAATTTAGACTATAACGTTTATACACTATTGTTCTTTGTATAATTTTCTATGGTTTTTGCTTTATATAGGCATTGAATGTTTGCCTTTGTGTTGGAAACCGTCCTGAGTCCCCACAGGGAGATACAGCAGGATACAAATAAATTTATTATTATTATTATAATTATTATTATTATATTGTACATAATATTTTTTCCTCTTTCACTTAAAAAACTGTGCGAATAAAATAATTAGAAAAGCTTGGTGCATTCTGGTTGAAACTTAACACAAAATGTTTCTGTGTACTCCAATATATGCCAATAAAAGGCCTTGAAGAGATGAATGCTTTTTGGTTGAGAGATACAACCTCATCACATGGACAAAATTGCCCGTCTTATGACAATTTGACCTCACTTCAGGCACAGAGCTGGCCAGATATCATCACACAATGTAGATCTACTTCTCGAGGGGCTCCGTACCTGAAGTGAGGTCTAATTGTCATAAGAGGCAGTGCTGGGAACATGGGAAGTTTCTTTTGTTCCATAGAGAAGAATGGGGGGAATCTGGGTGGTGGCAGTTCTTTCCATGGAATGAGATAAGGCATGATGTGAACGATGCAGGTTCCCCCATGCACCATACCAGATACTCCATGATCCACAGTGAATCCCCCTGCTATTGCCCAACTTAGTGACTTCAATGTGATGAGATACTTAATATTCTGTCCACTACCAACCATGAATGGCAGGGCCGTAGCCAGGATTTTGATTGGGTGGGGGCTGAGTTTGGTTCGGGGGGGGGGCTGAGACTGGGTGGAAGAGGGTCTACCCTAGCAAACCTTTTGTATTGTTATCCCAATAACCCCATTAATGTGGGATATAATGAGCATGGTAATCAGATCATGATATGAATAAACATAACAGTTTAAATAATGTACCAGTAAGGCCTTCTCGCGGACCACCCTGAGAATTTGGGGGGGGGGGGGGCTGAAGCCCCCTTAGCCCCCCCCGGGCTACATGCCTGATGAATGGGGTCTTAGCTGTACAACACATTTTTATTGTGCAAAATATAAATGCAGAAAACTAGAGTTGCAGCAAAAATGGCCATCTCCAACACTTTTGTTCTCTAGGACTTTGGGAAGAGCAGGAAATTCAATTGTAACTTCTTGTTACCTAACTCTTGTCAGGTAGAAATGGAAGTTATTTACAGTGGAATGCAACACTTTTGCCAGCAATTGGGTGCAAAATACCCACCCAAGTCCTCCTTGTACCTGAAATTGTTAAATTCCACCTGCCTCCCTTTCATAATGCAATGTGGAAATACAGTATGGTTTCCTCCCATCTTTTCAAGCTCTGCACTTTGATGGATTCTGGGAACCATGCTCTCTTTTCAAAGGCGAAATGCTTCAGAAAAAAATTGAGACCAGCTGCCTGCCACCATATTCTCAAAGGGCTCATTCACTATCTTAGAGTGAGGCAGGCGGCTCAGGCAAGTGATTTTGAACAATGTGAAAGGGCAGAATATAGCTATGTAATGTATTTATGAATGCTGTGTTGTGTTGTGACTGGTAGGGAGAGGTGTTTGTGGCTCTCTACCTCATGTCCTAAAATAGTCTGGCTGGCCTTGGCTTGGCACATATGGGAAGAGTTAAGCAAGGGCGCCATTTTGTGTTCTGCCTCAAGGAGAAAAATGTTGTGGGCCAGATCTGTGCTCACATCATTTATTATTTTCACATTATGAGACAAAACTGTTGACAGTGATGATTTTTAAAGGATCGGCTATGCTGTCCTGACTAATCAGATGTGGCTTTCTTGTGATTTACCGGCATGGCAAAACTCCAGGTACACTATTGTTTCTTTCTGCAGGCACTTTAGCAAACCCTGCAAATAGCTCACTGGAGGAAAGTTGTCACATCCACTGATTCATCAACACTCCTCTCCCCCCCAGCCTTTCCCCAATTGCGGTACCTGTGCCATCTGCGTTTAGCACTTACAAAGAAACCTCTTTGCAACTGCCATACAAATCAGGGGCAGGCTGAAGGTCACACTGAAGGGAATTTCAGGACACCAAGAAGATGTTCAGCCGCACGGTGGGAAGCAATAACAGCATCCCTACACAAGTTCTCTAAAATCCCAAGCTGCTCCTCCCCAGCCTGGAGCTGCTGAGGGTCCACTGGGGAATGTGTATTATGCCTGGGTTAATTTACTGATTAATCTCTAGTCAGTGGTTTGTGCTTTCCCCAGATGGCCAATTAAAATTTACAACTGGCAGAACAGTGCCCTGTTGGCAGGCTGCTGTGGGGGCCAAAGCTGGAGGCGGTGACAGAAGGCATGGGCCTGATTTCTGCCTTTTTTCAAAATGAGGAGGAGGAAGGCGAAGAAGAGGAGGAAGACAAAAGGGAAAGAGGAGGAGGAAGAGGCTGCAACAACCAGCTTTAATCAGGACTAGTTCATAAGCCAGGTTTCTGCAAGAAGTGTGGGGTGCACAGCACAGTTTACATCTCCAGTGCTATTTACTTTCTCTGGGCTGACTGCGCCGGTCTTCCAGGCATGATCGGTTTTACCAACAGCAAATATCGCTGACAAAACCAGCCAGGGGGCACAACTGATTTAACAGCTTTTGAAATGTAATCGTCTTTTCCCTCTCCCCCTTCCCTCCACTCTCGCCCCCTGGCCCTGATTTGTGGTCTCCGTGGATTGATAGTCTAATATCATTCACTTCTTTACATAAAACATTCACAGTTGTTTGCGTAAATCAAAGACAAAGTACTGCATGTGAAGCCGATCATAAGTAATGCTGTGATACATATAAAAGATAACATATTTTTATAGCAACAGCATACTGAGGGGTGGTTGGTGGGGATGGAGGAGGGGAGTTTAACAGTTTTTTGTCACTTTGTATTCTTTTCCAAGTTGTATGGGAATGTGAATGTGAATAAAATATGGGACAAGCCACTTCTGACAAATTTAAATGAAGATGTGCCCAATTGTGTGTGTGTGTGTGTGAGAGTGATAAACATGACCATGCTGAATCAAACAGGCACTGCTAATTTGGAATAGAAAATCCAAAGTAATTTTTTGATCTTGGTCAGATAATTTTTTGAGTAGCCCATATCAAGTACTAATGGTGTATGTGATTAAGGCAGTGTTTCCCAACCTTTTTTGAGCCGCGGCACACTTTTTACATTTACAAAATCCTGGGGCACACCACCAACCAAAATGACACAAAATGACACTCTAACACAGTAATACATATAGTTAATATGTTTTTAAATGTATTTATACACTCAGTGTGAAACTTGGGCCTGTTTTGATAAACACAACATAGATATCCTGGCAGGAACAGCAGAAAGACACACAACAGCTCAACAGCTGTCAGTCTCTCTCTGTTTTTAGTTTTTATCGCAGTCAAGCTTGAGAAGCTCATCTCACAAGATATGTGGTTGAAAACAGGAGCAATGTCAAAATAGCTGCTGCCATTTTGATCCGGGGGGGCAGCGTGAGCGTGTTCAGGAGGGGAGGGGAGGGAGGAAGACGTGGGGCGAGTCTGCGCAGTAGCTCCCGCACGGGTCACGTCTTCCCCCCTCCCCCCTTTCCTCCTGAGCAAAGCGAGGCAAAGCGAGCAGAGCGAGGCTGGGAAGAAGGGAGCCTGAGTGGAGAAGAAAAAGTGTTCGGCAGGAGGGGGAAGAAAGGGTATTGGAGGTTCCAATTTCCCACGGCACACCTGATGATTGTTCATGGCCAGGGCAAACTGGTTGGGAAACACTGGATTAAGGCAATTTGTAATATTCCTTTGCTTGAATATTTTGGAGATAGAATATATCCAACAAAAATGAGCATATGAAATGGCAGTTGTTTTACAACATCTTTAGCCTTCTCTATCAAATAGTGCTGGTTTCTCACCAAACTACAATGCCTATGACTCTACAGCATTGAGCCAGGGCATAAAAAGTGGTGTCAAATTGCATCTATTCTAAAGTGTAGATGCATCCCAAGTTGTCCAGTTGGTGAGGGTGGCCTGGAATGTATTTACATTTCATGGTAATGCATTAGCTGTACATATTCCTAAATATGAGTGAAGGTAACAGGCTTGCATGGAATTACATTGAAAAATGTTTCAAAGGCTTCAACCAGTTCAAACTCCTGTGAACAAACTGTTTATTGGGGCCAATTATAGGAACCCCATTATATCTTTTTAAGAAATATCCTCTCTAAGAATTTGCTAGGCCTTCCAATAAAGCTCAATAATAACGTGTAGCAGAAGCATAGCATTGAATCCTTGAATTTTGTCTATATTGCTAAAGGGATCAAACTGTATACATGTATGTGTGCATATGTGTTTATATCCTTTGTTCTATTATACATAATATGAAATGTTCTTTGTTAATTGGGTTTTAAACACTGGAACGTTAGTTTGCTTCTGGCTTATTTCCTCAGCCACCTGTTCTGAAAGAAGCACTGACGAAAGAGATGGTAAACCAGGGGCTTAATGTCTACATGGACATTGTAACCCAGGCATACCATGAATTTACTCATGGCTATTCCCATCATGTTGCTGCATTTTCAGTATATATAGGGTATGGGAGAAATCGAGTTTGTACAGCTTAACCACTCATTAGAAAATGTAGGGACACTGCAGAGTTTGCTTGTAACTCTCAAATATCACCACAGCTTTGGGGCTGTGTGGACAGTAGGATTGGGTCTGCTTTGGACTGGTCTGTTGTCCACATAGGGCACAGTGCCTGTATCACTACACTCACTGCTCCCAACAGCTGCAGAGCTCTGTGTGAGCTTTTGGTCATTGAGGGCACCCTGTGCTAAAATCAGCAGAGATGTTTGAAACCAGGAATCATAGTGGACAGATTGGTCCTCTTTTTTATTTTGGTCTTATGGGCACCTCTGCTAATGTTGGCATAAAGCACCCACAACAACAAGGAGCATTCACAATGCTCTGTGGCCACCTGGAAGTGACAACAGTGGGACTGGTGTAGTCTTGGCTTGGCTGGACAGTGTAGACTTCATCTTGTCACCATCATAGATTCAGGAGGATTCAGGAGGGTTCCTGTAGCTGCCCCTGGAACCAGTTTGTAGCATTTCTACTCCAAGCTGGCCCCAGCCAGTGTAAACATCATCATCATCATCATCATCATCCATTTTATTTATTACCCACCTCACCTGATGGCTCAAGAAAGGGTACAACTAAGTCAAAACATATGAACATAAAATACATAGATGAAACCACACCAATTTTAAAGAAAACATACACCAACCACATATACAAAATTAACATACGCGAGCAGCAATAGAATGTAAATAAAAGTTAATCGCTGGGTAGGCCTTCTGGAAGAGGTGAGTCTTCAATTGGTTCTTAAATTTTGACAGTTTGTTTATCTGTCGGAGCTCTTTTGGCAGGCCATTCTACAGTCATGGGACAGCCAAAGAAAAGGTCTTCTTGGTGATGGTCACCAGCTGGGTGCTGTCTGGATGGAGTAAGTGTCCTCCAGAGGACTTAAGTTGCCCAAGAGGCAGATTGTGCAGGAGAATGTGATCCTGTAGTTAATCTGGATCCAAGCCATGTAGGGCTTTAAAGGACAAAACCATCAAATTTGTACTTTGCCCGGAAACTAATTGGCAACCAGTGGACCTTGTCCAAGAACCGACCAGAAACAGGAAAAACAAGCCATAGTTTTAGGGGTTGCCTGCTGTGAAATAATGTGATTTGAAACCATGCCCAAAATATAGGTGGCTCGTGCTTTTTAGTCATGACATTGCATTAAGAGCACTGCCCGCCAACAAAGTAGTGCTTCCTAGCAAGAAAGGAAGAAGATAACCAATTTCTGGCTCTTTCTGGAAATGGAATTCTAACATGGTTGGTTTATTCTGGCAAAATTTTAACCATCTTTAGTTGGCACACATTACAAACTCTAGAAGGGAAACTAGCTTTGGTTGACCTTCTTTCCTGTTTCCACACACAATCCAACCTATTGAGGAGTGGTTTATGTGCCATCTCTCTCCCCTTTAGTCATAAAACATTTGTGTTTTTGAGAGAGGATGCTGCAAGATAGTTGAGGGAAATGGTGACAAGCCATGGGAAACACTTTTATTATTCCTCCTGCTCCTCACAGGAGGGTAATGGAAAGACAAAAATGTGCAACATAGATGCCTGAGACAATATCCAGTAATGTCTGACTAGAAACATAATGCCATGTTCCATTTATCATATAGTTCTTATGTGGGAAATCTCTCTCAGGCTGTAGAGTATTCTAATTCTTACCTTTCTCCAGAACATAACACACCTGACAAAGACAAAGTAGAAGAAAATGGTATGTATGAGACTTTCAGCCGAAAGGTCAGTCTGCATAATTTGAAACTCTGCTGCCTGCCTTGCCACAACTTTCCCTGTGGATGCAAGAGTTAAAATAGTTAATTTGATGCTACCTCTTTTTTCAGTGGCCAGTGAAAAATAAAAAGTGTGAAATGCACACATTTTGATATGCTGTAACCTAGGCAGTTCGAAAATATATTTACATTTGACTCATAATGTGATTTAATGCTTTGCATCTCATGATCAGCCACACAGGTAAGTGTAAAGATGAGTCTCTTCATTCATCCAGTGTATAAATATGTGTTGGATTTGCTATTTTGCGGGTGGAATTCTCATTAATGGAAGTCCTTCCTTCCTTCTCTCCTTCTTTTACTCTTTTTTCATTAGTTTTCTTCTCCCTCTCTGCTTAGGGTTGGCAGATTGAAAACAGTCCATGTACCATTAATGGTTGTGTAGAAGTGGAAATTTCAGCTTGTCGTGCAACCAAATAACAAGCAGCAGCTGAAAATTCCTCTTCTGCACAACTATTAAAGGTATAGGAGCCCAGTTTTCACTCTGGCAGTCTTTCTCCCAATGAATCGTTTTGCTGGGTTGTTGTATGTTTGTCGGGCTATATGGCCATGTGCTAGAAGCATTCTCTCCTGACGTTTCACCTGCATCTATGGCAGGCATCTTCAGAGGTTGTAAGGTGTAGTGATAGTTTTGCTATCACTACATAGAACTCCCACCAGCAATCCATTATCCCACTTTGGCACATAACCATTTACTTCATCACACTAGAGAACGAATCCACCTTAAATCAGGTTTCTGCCTCCTGCAGAATTCTGGGGTTTGTAGTTTAGGGAGGAGCCTTTAACAGACTCACTAAACTACAAACCCCAGAATTCTGCAGGAGGCAGAAACCGGATTTAAAGTGGATTCAATGTCATGGGAAAGTGTAGCAAAACATAACACATTTGTGGGTGCACCTACACTGTAAAATTAATGCAGCTTGATACCTCTTTAACTGCCATGCCCAATGCTATAGAATCTTGGAAGTTGTAGTTCGGTGAGATATAGAAGGCGTGAAAGGCCTTGTAAATCTTCATCTCCAACTCCAACTTTCTAAGCATTCAGACAAGGGAGTGAAACTTGTGTCAAACTGCATTAATTCTTCAATGTAGATTCATCCTACATGGAACAGAGCTGCATTTGGGGCAGGGACAGGCATAAAACTGGTTACCTACTAGTTTTCAGCCTTTACAACCTTTTATGTGTTGAACATTGTGCTATCTACATTATTAGAGTCAACTAAATAAATATAGTAAATATAGAAATAACTATAATTTCAAGGCTAAAGACAATGATTCCTCACACTGATGGAAAAGTGTACTTCAGGGCACAGAGTTATAGAAATTCTGTATCTCTTATGTATAATGTAGGCTGTTGAACCTTATTTAGCAAACATAATCATGTGAGCACACACATACAGAGCCTAGTGTTTGCCAAGTTAGTGGCATTCTCTCTCTTTTACTGAGAGCAATATGCCCTCAATTAACATTTTTAATTTAACTGCAGTGGGTCACAACCTGACCTGCTACCACTGAACCAGAAAGAACTTTTCACCCACATGGTTAATGAGAGAGAAATCTCAGAGCTCGCAAGCCAAACTAGAGGATTTTTTTTAAAAAAAAATCTGGAGATGGTGTGGGGGCAGGAGTCAGTCAAAATCGGTACAGTAAAAATCAGAAAATGATTTTAAGTGGGTTTTTCCCCTCGTCAAAGTTAACATTTAGCAGAGGACTAATTTGCTGGAAATCCCTAATGTTTGCAATCAATGGTCAAGCTATAAAAGCAGCATTGGTAGAATGTCTCGTGTTCTACTCAATGAAAATTTTACCTTTAGCAAAGACATTTTGGTGTCCATAATCACTATTTTTCCACGTTGAATGAGCTAAATTACTACAAATCTCTGATTTGAAAGAGAAAGTGTGACAAATCAAAGGCAATAAAGTCTATAATGTAATGGCAATACTAGCCGGGAACTTGGTAGACCTTTAGCTTAGCATTCTGATTTCAAGGTAGTTTAATGTGCATTTATTCAACTACATGTGGCTGGTTGAAAATGTGCCATCGGGTTACTTTGCTACATCAAAACCTATTGCAGTTTGATTGCGCTCCCATTTGATTGCCCTTCCACACAGCCCTATATCTCAGAGCATCAAGGTAGAGACTCCCACAATATCTGCTTTGAACTGGGTTATCTGAGTCTACACTCAGATGTGGAATTTTCTGCCTTGATATTCTGGGATAGAGGGCTGTGTGGAAGGGCCCTGAGTTATCCTGGTTGACTTTTATTGCTACGCCTCACTCCAACACATCCAACGGTTTGTGTGCTGCCTTAATGGCTTAGTTTTTATTCTTGAATATAGTGTTAAGACCAACTTAGTCCTTGACAACCATACCTAGTGCCCTCTGATCTGATCTGATCCAGAAACTGCATGACTTTTGTTACATGGAATTAGACTAAACTCAGGGGATAGAGTTGCAGGAAACAATTGCTTTGGACTTCATGCATGTTGGGGACCTTACATGTGAAAGTGAACACATTGGCATCACTATTGTCACTCTTTTCTTTCAGACTCCCACTCAGACTACATAAACCTAATGTAAAAAATTAAGCACATAACAAACTGTTTTGTTGACAGCATCCTTTCATCACAACAGCATGATTGCAGCTCTCAGTAATGCAATCAGGCTGATGTATGACTTCCCCGAACTACAAATCCCAGAATTCCTGGAGGCCTGGGAGAGCTTTGTTGGGCCCTGCTGCAAGAGAGACCCTGGGCCTGAGCACTTGCTATCCAGATTTGCTGTTTTGCTTGACCCTGAGGCTTACCCATGAGGAGACCTGCAGCCACACCTTCATTACACGTTAGCACTCCTGAACTTTAAGATCTTGTGTTTTAAAATTGTGGCACCTGTACCCTAATCCTGTAGCCTTCTACACTAGCACTTTATATTGCCTTACCCCATGGTAATAATGCATAAGACCACTTTTACTAGCACGGTTATGTTTGGTATGTGGGGGGAGGGTGATTGGAAAATTATGCTTTAATCTGTTTTATTACATTTATATGTTTTAACTGTTTTATAATTTGAAATATTATTTTTATTATTTTACTATAATGAGGCATAGAATTTTGCCATAATTTGTTAGCCGCTCTGAGTCCCCTTCAGGGTGAGAAGAGTGGGGTCTAAATATAATAAATAAATAAATAAAATAAATAAATAAATTCCAAGGATACAGCTGTGGCAGCTAAAGTGGAACCATAGCAATGTGTAGTATGAAAGGACCTCAGTTGACCTTCATGGCTGACTGGAGATCTGAACCAGGATTTCCAGAGTCTCACACACAATCCAAGATGCTAAATACACATGAGATGTTTCAAATGAACATTTCAATGGATCCTCATGGTAACAGATGCAAACAGCTGGTTAATCTCATAGGAACCATGTTGACTGTTTCCCTCATTTAATCCATAGAATGGGGATGGTATAAAAGATAATTTCCCAACTATGCCTAGTATCCTATGAGGAACATATGTGTGTGTAATTGAGAGTTACATGTCTCTATTTAAATGTTGCACAAGGAGCTAATCACTAATTCCCTGTGCAATATCTACACATACAAACAGCAATTATGAAGGTGTGGATTTACAGACATTACCATTTACTAACTGGTGTATATGTGCACTGTGAATCCTCGAGATGTGGGAAAGCTACCATACTCCTCTTCCTCCAGTTAACAGAAATTGCAGAATTGGGTTCCACATGGTTATTTTTCTCCTTTCACCCAGTCACTAAATGACCACAGCAATGTTTGTTCGTTTTGTACATTTGTACCCCATCCTTCTCACCCCTGAGGGGGGACTCAGGGCGGCTTCACAACAGGCACTCGTTCAATGCCATCCACATTCATAAAAATACATTTTAAACATTTCATTAAAACATTGCATTAATAAGGCAATTGGTTAAAATCACACAGGTTCAAAATCCAACTCTGTGTCAGTCCATTGTCATTCATATCACTTGAGTCTTATTCTTGCTTGCTGCCTCTATTGTTCAAATGCTTGGTCCCATAACTAGGTTTTGAATTTCTTTCTAAAGGACAGGAGGGAGGCCAATTTGATGTCACTGGGGAGAGAGTTCCAAAATGTTCCTCAAGGTTTCACAGCTACATACTGGGGGCACATCTACACTGACAGACAAGGCCATAGCCAAGATTTTGATTCGGGGTGAGTTTGGTTCGGGGGGGCTGAGACTGGGTGGAAGAGGATCTACCCTAGCAAACCTTTTGTGTTGTTATCCCAATAACCCCATTAATGTGGGATATAATGAGCATGGTGATCAGATCATGATATAAATACACATAACAGTTTAAATAATGTACCAGTAAGGCCTTCTCGCGGACCACCTTGAGAATTTGGGGGGGGGGGGCTGAAGCCCCCTTAGCCCCCCCTGGCTACATGCCTGCTGACAGATGATGACACTGGCAGAGGAGGAAATTATTTCAACCTGCAGGTGGTTCCATGTGGAGACTTGGGTTGAGGCTTGGGTGGTTTTTATACACTCCAAAGAGGTGTTCCGGGATCTGCAGTAGCCATAGTTTCAAAGCTATGGAGAAATCAGCCTCCCCCTCCCCGCCACAGACACCCCATCACAATGTGCATGTCCACATTGCCAGTGCCCGTCCCTTAATTGGTTTCATAAACATGCTGATGTGTATTACAGGCTCTATTTCAGAGTATCCACTGACTTTGGGTGCATCTATGCTGTAGAATTAATGCAGTTTGACAACTTACTGCCATGGCTCAGTACTATGAAGTCATAGGAAGGTAGTATCACAAGGTTTATAGCCTTCTCTGTCGTATAGTATTGGTGCCTCACCAAACCCCAACTCCCATGATTCTATAGAATTGAGCCATTGAAGTGAAAGTGGCATTATACCACATTAATTCTATGGTGTAGATATAGCCTTTAACTTGCTATATTAAAACACTACATTTTCAAACTTCCTTCAATCCACATAAAGTGGTCAGCTTAGATGTGCCCTTATATGCAGAATCTCAACTCGGTAAGGAAAAATCTCGTTCATACTATAAATTAATCTTTCAAATGATAATCACACAGATTAGATAATCCCATTGCACATGTTTTTTCTTCTACTACTGAGTCTTAGCTGGGTTTACATTTTCAGGTCAGGTAGGAGAAATCACTTTTCCCCCTGGCACTAAAGATTGTTACTGCACTTCTATTCAAAATCCCGAAAAACAGACTGAAAATTGATTACCACAATTTTATAATTAGAATCAAAGTAGTTAATAGCTGGGTCAAAAATAGGACTTCCCAGTCCCTGCACAGCTGGGGCTGGGAAGGAAAGTAGATCTGGCCAGATCTACTTTCCACAGGGGGCGGGGCTAAGGAGCCAGATTCCTCCCCCTCTTGGCTCATTCTGAAGAAGGCTTCAACCCACCCTCCCACCGTTAACAGTATAATTCATAGGTGGCCAACAGGGGCTGGGTAGGAATTTTCCCCCCTCTGTGCTCTAGGGTTTCCCCCCACTTACCCTATACTGTTTAAAGGCAAATTGGGAGTTGTGGTGTCATTAAATAGGCTGCTGCAAAATTAGGAGGTAATGACATATTTTGGCGTACATCCAAGACACCCTTTGTGTGTGAGTCACAAACGGAACGCCTCTGTGGTTTTTATATAGCTAAGTGAGGGCATACGTGGATGGCCTAGGAATGGGAGATTCTGACCTCAATTTCCTTGGGGCAGAATTATCCATTATGTTTCTCTGCAAAGTTGCCCAGGATTACTTCACTTGGGGACCTGGTATTTCGCCCATTTTCAGCCGAGGGGTAGGTCGGGAAGGAACACTACCTCAGTTTTAGTCCTCACCAAATTCTTATCTCACTTTAGGATTAGATGAAAATACAAGTTTCAAGCTTTAAATAGGTAACATTCAATAAAGTTGCCCTTGGTTTACTCCATACCTGTGTCTGTATCTCTTATTTTGGGGATTGGCTGGCAAAAGAGAAAATTTCTCCCAAATTCAATCTATATAAATAAAAATGTAATGTTCGTTTGTGGGATTAACATAACTCTAAAATCACTGGATGAATTGCCTCCAAATTTGGCCACAAGATACCTACTAACCCAAGGAGTGACCATCGCTCAAAAAAACTCCCCCCAAAAAACAATAAGACCTTTAAAATTTAAAAAAGGAAAAAGAGAACACAGCACATGCATGCAACGCCCCCGCCATGTGGACACAACTAGTGCGAGAGGCAACAACGGCCAACCCCCCCTCACTGCTGGATCAGGGCAGGATGCAAGGGAGGCTAGGAGCACCAAGGAGGGCACCTTAACTCACCTTCCCCTTGGCGTCGGGTCCTCTGGATGCAGGGAAATTTACACTTACCATCATGTTGGGTCAGTTTCCCCCATCCTCGCCAGTATTCAATGTTGGACAGGTAGTGTTCTAAGATTGGTTCAATTCTGTTAGTGGTGGAATTCAGCATGCTCATTGATTGTAGGTGAACTAAAAATCCCTAATCTCAAGCACCAGCCTAAGCAGCAGAGGCGGAGGCAGAGAGACCTCTTCCTCACCTTCTGCCTCGCTCAAGACCTGGCAGAAAAGCCCCAAGGCTGCCTTGAACCAGGGAGCAGGAGTAGGAGGAGGCCTCTCCATCTCCACTGCTGTGCTGCTGGTGTGCGGCGCTGGCTGTCATAGTGACTGTGCCTGGCTGAGGCCTGGCCCGCCTTGCCCAAGCATATTTCCTGACAAAGATGCCTCCTCCTCCCCCTGATTGCAAGTGAACTATAAATCCAAGGAACTCCCAAATGTCAAGGTCTTCCTCAAACTCCACCAGTGCTCAAATTAGGACATATTGAGTTTGTTTGGATTCACAGTGCTCTCCGGATGTAGGTGAACTTCTTCTTCTTCTTCATCATCATCAGAGGCTGAATGGCCATCTATCAGGAGTGCTTTGATTGTGTTTTTCCTTTATAGCAGAAAGGGCTGGATTGGATAGCCCTTGGAGGTCTCATCCTACCCTAGGATTCTATTATTATCATTATCAACATCATCATCATCATTATCATTATCATAATGCAGAGGATGAATGTCCATTTGTCAGGAGTGCTTTGATTGTGCTTTTCCCTTATGGCAGAAGGGGCAGGATTGAATGGCCCTTGGAGGTATCTTCCTACCCTAGAATTCTGTTATTACTAATACTATTATTGTTGTTGTTATTGTTATTACTAAGCAGACTTTCTCATTACTTAATTTTCTCATTACTTAACTTGCCCAGCACCACCAGATAGAATAGAATAGAATAGCCACAGCCCTCCATCATAGATATATTTTATATATAAGAAGGAAAATCTAATCTGAATTCAAACCTAAAACCTAAACATGGTAGATGTTTCAGATTAAGCAAATTGAATAATTAACTGTTCCAGAAATGTAACCAGTACATTGATATATAATCTGAAAGAAGAACTCATCAGACCCTTGAATCAGGGATGCTGTTTCAAGCCACTTCTTTCCATAGGAAGGAGTAATCATGCATTTCTATAAACAGGGATGACAGCTCTCTGCTAAGTGTAATATTATAGTTGGAACAAACCAGCAAAGAAAAATGGCTTTTCTTTATTCCACAATGCCTCTATTATGCTCTATCTGTCATTAATAAATTGAAAAAGAAACTTGCAAAGGGGAAGAGTTATGCACTTCTGTAAAGAGGGACAACAGCTCGCTGCAAAGAATAATATGTTGCTAAGGACTGCTCATCAGAATGCCCCTTTTCACCAAGGCAAGCTCCAAAACAGAACGTAGACTGTCATGGACCCCATCACAAGTTGTTTTAAGCCAAAATAACTGGCCCTTAGCAGTATTTTGGCTAAATTCAGGATTTCTCCCTGTGATTACAGATCTGCCCAATTTCATGATTGCCCTGTAGTTATGTGATGGGGGGGGGGGGGAAGCGAAGACCAGAAACTGTCTGATGACAGCCGTGACTCTCAATAAATTTACGGTGGCTGACCATAAAATGGGGGGACGGACTGTAAGTGTGATGAGGTGGCAGCACTCATGGCCATTTATGAAAGGTAATGGGAAATACAGGTAGCCCAACAAGATCTAATGGCCAGACATTGCTCAGCCATGTAACTGGTGTGACATGGGTTATTATCTTTGGCCATGTTGGCCCCTCCCACCTGCTTTCTTTTTCAGACTTAATGCTTTTTATCTCCACATTTTATAAAGTAGAATTAATTTGCTCTCACAGTGTCATCAGTGTTCCTTTCTCTTGGTCTAGTTTAGCATCATTCTAGCAACCTTTATATGACCAGAATTTTCATTGAGTTAGATCTGACACTTGTTTTTCATTAACCTTTGGCATCTAAATTCAAAAATGACCCCAGGGTTTTTATTATCATGTCAACTATTTAAGGTACAGGGTATCCTCCCTGGAGGAAATTGAACAAGATCTAAACGAAGAGGACGAATTAGAACTAAACACTAATGGCGAAGAAAGCTTGACGGAGGAGGAGGAATTATAAGCAAGCATGGAGGTAAAGTGTTTTTCCCTTAATGTAAACGGGCTGAATGTGCCCGAAAAAAGAAAACAAACATTTCACTTTTTAAAGAAGCAAAAAGCGGCTATTTATGCCCTTCAGGAAACCCATATAAAAAGCTCTAAAAGGGAGCTAATAGAGAATAATCATCTGGGAATGCTTTTTTACTCTTCAGTGGAAAAAAAACATAGAGGGGTGGCACTGTATATTAAAGCCGACTTGAAACCAAACCTGGAATTTAAGGATAAAGAGGGCAGACTAGTGACGGCCTCGATAACAGCAAAAGGGAAAAAATTCTAATTACCTGCTTGTATGCCCCTAATGGCCCGAAAGCTAAGTTTTTTGAGTCATTAAATGACAAAATGCTAAATATGGAATGTGATAGTTATGTGATATTAGGGGATTTTAACGGCATTGTGGATGCGAATCTTGACAAAAATTATAACAACTCCAAAAACAAAACCTCCGCAAGCAAACTCCCCAAATCTTTTTTTGATATTATTGAAAACTTCCAGCTGAAAGATTCATGGCGATTTCATGAAAATAATACAAAAGATTTTACTTTCTTTTCGGGAAGGAGGAAAACATGGTCTAGGATCGACATGTTATGGGCCTCCAAAAATATTATGGTAAACAGTATTAAAGCAAAAATTCATCCAAGACTTATATCAGACCATGCCCCTATCGAATTGACTTTAAAATTTGGTAATAGATCGGGCTACTGGAGACTAAACGATTGGCTTTTAAAAAACGAAGAGCAAATAGAAAAAAATAAAAAATTACTGAGAGAATATTTCGAGCTAAACGATCAGCCAGACATAGAACTCACAAGTGTATGGGACGCTAGTAAAGCAGTCATGCGGGGGTATTTTATAGCTCAGCAAGGATATTTAACCAAATCTAGGAACTTAGAAATAACCAATCTACAAAAGGACTTGGAAAAAGCAGAAAAGGCATTAAAAGACAACCCTAAAGATAAGAACATTAGGAATAAGCTACAACTAATAAAAAATCAAATGAACCTAGTAACAATAGAGCAGATTGAAAGAAAAATAAAATTTCTAAAACAAAGAAACTTTGAATTGGCAAATAAACCAGGGAAATGGCTAGCGCACCTATACAAAAAACAAAAACAAAAGAATATAATTAACAAGATAAAAAAGAGGACAAAGAAATTACTAATGATAAAGAAATATTAAATGAATTTAGAAATTTCTATCAAGATCTGTATAGAGAGAAAAATAACAATAAAGAAGCCATTCAAAACTATGTGAGTGGAAAAAAATTGGATAAAGTGAATGATATGATAAGAGAACAATTAAACAGATCTATCTCGGATAATGAAATAGAAAAAGCGATTAAACAACTAAAATCGGGGAAAGCTCCAGGCCCAGATGGGTTTACAGATCAATACTACAAAAAATTGAAAGAGGTTCTAATCCCATATCTCAAGAAAGTAATGAATAACATCATGGATAATGGTAAAATCCCAATGTCCTGGCTAAACGCAAATATTATAATCTTTCCTAAAGAAGGGAAAGACCCGGAGAGAATGGAGAATTATCGCCCAATATCTCTCCTCAACTTAGACTATAAGTTATTCACGAACATCCTTGCAGCGAGACTCAAAGAATTCCTTAATAGCTGGATATGTAAGAACCAAACAGGCTTCCTACCTAAAAGACACATGAAACAAAATATTAGGACAGTAATAAATGTGCTGGAACATCTCGACAAAAATATTGGCACCAAGGTGGCGCTCGCCTTTATCGATGCTGAAAAGGCATTTGATCAAATCAATTGGGACATCATAGAGATACTTTTGAGAGAGTTAGACTTAGGTCTAAATTTCACCACAGCCATTACTAGCATTTATAATCAACAAAGTGCCACAATCAACTTAAATGGATTAAGATCTGAAAAGATAAACATACAAAGAGGTACGAGGCAAGGGTGCCCCCTCTCCCCTCTCATATTCAATTTTATTTTGGAATTACTCCTAAGAAGTATAGTTGAGGACAAAGATTTGAAAGGACTAAAAGTAGGGAAACTAGATTACAAGATCTATGCATTTGCGGATGATCTTGTATGCATAATTGATGATCCGGCAGAAAAAATAAACGATTGGCTAGATAAAATTGAGCAATTTGGGGAAGTTTCGGGGTTTAAACTTAACAAGAAAAAATCAAAAATCATTACAAAAAACTTGAATGATAAAGAAAAAAAATTAGTGGAAGCCAAATCAGGGATGGAAATAGTGAAAATAGTAAAATACCTAGGCATTAATATTACTCCAAATAATTGTCAATTGACAAAAAATAATTATGAAAAAATTTGGACGGAAATAAAAAGAGATCTTAATAATTGGAAAACTTATAATTTATCCCTTCTTGGAAGAATCTCCACAATTAAGCTAAAAATATTTCCCAAGATAAATTTTCTATTTCAAATGCTCCCCATCCTAAAAAATAATTATATGCTGAAAAAATGGCAAACCGAATTAACCAAATTTGTATGGGCAGGCAAAAAAGCAAGAATTTAATCAAAAGTATTACAATTAAAAACGGAGAATGGAGGTTTAGGAATGCCGAATCTGGAAAAATATTACGAAGCCAATTGTATTGAGGCATTAAAATACTGGGTGGAGCTAAAAGATAAAGAATTGCTTAATTTGGAAGGCCATGACATAAAATTCGGATGGCATGGCTATCTAATATACGATAAAGTAAAACAAGATAAAGGATTTAACAATCACATCCTAAGATCTCCATTATTAAAAATTTGGAATAAATATAAAAAAAACTATATACAAAAATACCTCTGTGGACATCTTCAAGTGAAGCCTTTAAAGTCAAAAGAGGGGAAGACGAGGATGGATTAATTTACAAGAATATTTTAGAAAAGGATGGAATTGATACCAAATTTAAAAAACTAGAGGATTTAGCACAATACCATTTGAATTGGTTTCATTATCACCAAATAACTAGGAGATTTAATGAGGACAAACATATTGGGTGGGAATGGAATCCTCCGAAAGGGGAAAAACTATGGCTACAATCTAAAAGTAAAACAGTGAGCCTAGTCTATAAACATCTATTAGAATTAGAAGGGGGGAAATGCCCTACAGAGGAATATATATATAAATGGTCGGCAAATATTGGTCACAATCTTCCGAAGGAAGAATGGGATAAAATTTGGAAAACGAAACAGAAATATACTTACTCGTACTATTTAAAAGAAAATATGTACAAGATGGCATATAGATGGTATTTAACCCCACACCAGCTTTCAAAAATCTATAAGAACAATAGTGACTTATGCTGGAAATGTTCCCAAGAACGAGGCACCTTTTTTCATCATTGGTGGACATGTAAAATTGTAAAAAACTTCTGGAACTCAGTAAACAAGGTGTTACAAGAAATGTTACATATGAGTATCCCAAAAAACCCAGAATTTTATTTATTGAATATTTCAGGGTTACAACTAAACAAGGAGTTAGAAAAACTACTCACTTACCTCACTGCGTCGGCAAGGATTGTGGTAGCCAGATACTGGAAATCTACAGAAATGCCGGACATAGAAGAATGGCTAACAAAATCCTTAGAAATCGCGGAGCTCGACAAACTCACATTCATGCTCAGAGACAACTCTTCCAAACAATTTAATTTAACTTGGGCTCTCCTTATTAAATATATGCGAGAGAAGAAAATGATAAATCTCAAAGGACTGTATATCTAATAGCTTATCTCCCCCCAGATGTTTTGTTCTAAATATGCTTTCTTAACCGAGATGTGAAGTCAACATCTCTTTTAATTGTAGTGTGCCTGTATTGATTGTGCTTGGTATGAATGATGTATGTATCTCTATATATTGTACGTCTTTTTCTGCTGTAATAAAGATTTATTTTTTTTAAAAAGGGTATCCTCCCTTTGTCCCAAAAATCATACAAAATGTATACCCAAAGGAAAATGAAAAAAAATTACCTGAATATACTTGCTGCTTCTGCCAAGTTTGCAAACTTTGTGTTTTCTTTTGCTTGTTTTTTTTAATGTATGCTTTTACTAAAGAGAACTAAAGTGCAATACAACTGTTTGGTTTGCTCCTGACATGATAAATAATCCTGAATATACTGTTTATTTCGTGTTATGTCCTTCAAACAAGGGCTATATATTGTTACTATAAGTCAAATTGTGTACAAGTAGTAGAGGAGAGCTGTTGCAGCCTAGACCTGGAGGATCCCTCAATAAACCACCACGCAGCGGTCGTGATTAAATGCTTTATTTAGAATAGGTAGAAAAGGAAAGAGATAAAAATATAGTCCACCGATGTTCCCAGCATCCAAGTATTGCAGCGCAATAGTCCTTAAAGAGTTCAAAGATCCAATAAATGAAGAAATAGTCTTGAAACCCCAATGGGCTTAAATCCGGGATAAGTCCTTGGCAAACGAGGGCTTGGCTGAATACTTGAGTACCGTGATGTGGAGGTGCTGCGGCCTGGTCCTGAACTTGAGTTCCGTGGAGCTTGGGAATGGAAGCTTAACGTTGGCTCGAGATGCTGAGCACCAACGAGGACCAACTTAAATAGGTCCCCCAATGTTTTGGTCTCGGAGGCGCTGACTTCGGCATAATACTTTCTCAGGGACAGTTTGTGGGCTTGACTTTCCCAAGCCTCCCGAGGAAGGCAAATATGTCAGCTCGTTAGTGGCTTCACCTGGAGGAGAGGGGGGAAGCGAGGCTTTGCCTTTCCAGGGCTCCTTATCAGTTTGGGAAGAAAGAAGGCTGCGTCTGGCCTTGACTGCTGGCTGACTCGGAGGCCTCTGCAAAGGTTTTCTCTCAGACTGGGCTGGTGACTGAGATTTAACATGGCTTCTATCTGGCTTGGCTATGGAGTCAGGCTGGGGCATGACAAGAACTCAGACTCACTTTGGAATATGATTCACTAAATAGAGTAGCACACAAACTCTCACCACATTGCCGCATGCATAACTGAATAACCTAGACAATTATGAACCTTTCTTTGGTCTCAAAGGTTAACCCCACCCCTCCCTACTCAAGGGAGGTTTGTTCTCAGCCAATAGCACTAGTGCTTCCCTCCATCCAGCCTAGAGTGGTTGCAATAACGTAAGCTGTAGAGAAAAAACTTGACATGGTAGACAAAATTGGTTATGGAACTTGGCCATCCTGGGGTGAATATGAGGAGGTTTTGAGGGACAGGACCCTGAGTCCATTCACCTCTCCTAGAAAAAGTTAGAAAGGAGGGTGAGAAAAAAGGGAGAATGTAGCAACGTCTTAAAGATGAACTGGTTTTTATTTTCTCCTCCTCCTCCTCCTCCTCCTCCTCCTCCTCCTCCTCCTCCTCCTCCGTCTTCTTGAAAGTTAAGAAACAAGGAAGGGTGGCTTGTGGTGCTTGGTATTAACCTGTATACATAACTGTAACCAGTCGCTACTTGAGGTGATGACCCTTCCATGATTTTGAAATAGTATTTCCCTTCTCCAGTTTCACCCACGCTTCCCAGTTCTGGAGACTCTGAATAATGTGGGTCAGCAAGCTATGGCCAGGTGAGGGAAAAGATGGAGGACACAACTTTGGAGGGGGGAGCAATGTATGCTTTTACTAAAGAGAACTAAAGTGCCTTCCACACAGAAAACCTTTGGATACAAGCCACGCAGCTGCTTTTATGTATAATAAATAAACAGACTCAGTTGAAGGGGCGGGGGAGTTTTTCATCCATCTCCTCCTCTATTTCCAGGAGAGCTTTTCTCCAGTGTGTTGCCCAGTGTATTATGAATGTATAAATGCTGATTCAAGTTTTTTTTAAAAAAAACACCCCCCCCCCCCCAAATGATATACAGGCTTCTCTAAGGATTTGGAGCCCCCGCACTCTGCGTCAACTTGTTTCCTATCACTTCAAAGATGTATCAGTTCTATCAAATCATGTGAGGCTGAAAGATAGCTTTCTACATCTATCGGAATGGCACAGAAATGGCCATGGAGCTTTGAAGAAGGTGGGGGGGGGGGGAGCCTGAAAACTGCATTTATTCATTGAAAAAGAAATTAGGCTTCAGTGGGGGAATTTCTGAAAAGCGGTCAGCCCTTCTACTACTGAGCCAAATGTCTTTATCAGCCATGTAAATGCAATAAAAGGATATATGCATAACATTATAGGCTTTATAGCCAAGCAAGGAAGAAAACGATATAAAAGAGCATTTCCGTCTTAACATTTTGTCTTCACTTTCAGCACAGGTTAAAAATAGAGAGGTGTGCGTGTGTGTCTGTCCACATGTTGGAGGGAAAATGTGTATATTTGCCGCGTCTCCTCCTAATGAAGTATATCAATGCGTATTATGCTTGACTTTCCCTGAGAAATGGACAATTTATAAATGCTATTCACATTTAATTAGTAGTCATTTCTTCTCCATAAGCATATTTACGTGGGTCCTTTGTTCCTACGGCAACCCAGTGAGAACTCCTGCAATAAGAACAGTCTAGACTAATCTAAAAAAGAAAGAAAGAAAAGAAAAGAATGGAAGAAAAAAGGAATGTAGATTAATGAGCAAGCTTGATATTAAGATTATACTGCACAGACCAAGTACTGAGACGACAGGGAGAAACCTTATAAAGAGCCTTCAGCCAGAAATCTCTTCTATCAAGAAGCCTATTTATAGCAATTATGGATTTTATTTATTCAAGTATACCTATAGTACACAGAAGTGTGAAAGTGTACTCATTTAGTAGTAAGTTCTCCTTAATTGGCCATCAGTTCAGGTACAGGTTTTTAAAGGGGGAAAATAATTGCAATCCATTTCCAACCTTGTTTAAAACATTTATCAGGGGAATCGCTGAACAATATTCTGAGCATTTTTTTTGTATTTATGGATGCTCCCCTTACACATATAGCTGTATTTTAAAGCAGGCTAAGTATTTAAATTTACTTAGAACATTAAAACCAGCATTGGGGGGAATAAAGATTTGTATTTTTTTTTTAATTAACACTTTCCGGGCTTTTGTCTCAGAGGTGAAGAACAGAATGCTATTTAAAGGGCCATTAGAAGTCACCATTAGACATAAATAACAATTGTGAATAGTGGAAATAATTAGGAGTGTTTTTTTGTATCCCAGGTATTTGTCTGTGGAGATTAATTTGACTTTCTTTTTTTAAAAAAAAGTGCCCTAGCTTCCAGAAGAAAAGAAACAATTGGTGATAAAATCTCCCACACTGGGGCCAAACCATGATTTTATTTAACAAACCATGCCATTTTCCTCTTGTGTTGTAAGTCTTCAGTTCAAAAAGGATTCTGATCCTGACTCTGTGATATCTGTAGCATTTAAACATCTCTGGCCTGTCTTGTTGTGCAAAGTCTTGAGTGTACCCACTTACCTGCTCTTCTGACTTTAATATCATACATTAAATTTCCTTTTGCGATATTTAATATCTGTGGTTATTACCAGGTATTTCTAAAATGTGGATATTATCTACTTAATCCCCATTGTTTTCTCCCTGATCTCACCACTCAACTCTCAGCCTCTTTGCCTTTTGCTCAGGTTGTTTTTGTGGCGGTTGTTTGGATCAGCAAGTGGATCTATTAGCCATTCCATCCAATTAAGACGGATCTTATCTAACGAAATGGTTCATTTCTGTTAAGGGGGAAGATAATGCTGGTTAAACCACCTTTGCAAATAGAATTAAGCAATCATAAACATTTATTCAAACCAATTAGACTTGTCAAAGAATCTTTATTTTAAGACTTTACTTTTACTGCAGGATACGTACTAGATACTTATTTTAAAAACTAAGGGACACAATCCAGTTTTCTTTGTGTTTTTAATGTTGAGGAATGAGCTCTAAAAGTCAATCTCCACTCATTTTAAGCAGAGGCACTCAAATCTACTTGCATGTACTTCATTGAATATGCAGTCACTATGAGATATGATGCATAGCATGAAATGGTACCACAACTGCTGTACTTTTGTAGGGATACAGGTTTGGAAGTTTTAGATTCTGCCCTATGAAAGTGGTGACTGGATGTCCTCCATGGTTTATGTATTTAGTATAATTTATTTACTTTATTCATATCCCCCGCCTTTCCCTCTATGGATTTCTTCAACTACTGTGGTTCTATATTGAGAGGGCATTTACCACATCTATGTTTTGCAGTTTAAGTGTACATAGACAGGTACATGTGTGGGTACAGCTAAACTGCCAAAATTGGATACAGGTACACTTTTCAGGAAAAAGGGTTGTCAGTAGCTTCATCATGTTTAAAGTACTAAATTTCCAAACTATATAATGTGTACAACTGCCTTCAAAATTATTTGAAAGGTAGAAAGACATATACTGACTGCATGCTTTTATATTTTAACTTCCATATAAATCTCATCCCATCATAACTGCACAAATCTCCAATTCCTCAGAGAAAACAGGTATTCCAGAAAGTCCTTCCCCTTCCAAACAAGCAGGCAACAGGTCATTTTCAAAGAGATTACTGTGAATTTCTCCCCTCCCCTCTGACTATCCATAAACCTCAGACAGCTTTCATTGACTGCATGTTCAATAAATTAATATCAACCAGTAATCACACTATGGTGAGCTTATTTCCCATATAATTTGTGACCTGAACCTACAAGCCTTCATGTTCTTCACGGCTTGTATGAGGTGCATCTTAATACCAAAAAACAACAACTTAAATGCCATTTCCCTGGTTTTATGAAAAAGCAATATCAGAGAGTAAATAGGGCAAATACCAACAAGGAAGGGCACACCAGTTGAGTCAAACAATAAATTCAAATAACATAGCTAAATCTACCAGAGGAGGCAGTGTTTGACTGAAGCTTCCCCCAAGGACATTCTTTTGGGAGAGAAGACAAGGGGGTGGGGGGAGAGAAAGAAGGGGGGAAAGAAAGCACTTATAACTATGAGATAAAGTGTTAATAATAAAGGATGGATACTAGTGTAAATCCCATTTCTGATTATTTCCATGTAGAATTATTTTTGCAATTTGAGCAAAGGCACCATTTTGACCACAGTAACAGAGCTACTCTGGTTGTTCTTGTAATAATAATGACCACTAAATTAATTCCTCTATCAGCTCCTTTTTGGATTAATTTTTTTCCATAAAGATCTCAGTTCAGTTAAATAGAAACCATACGATTAGATAAAACTCTTCCTCAAGATCAGGGAGGTTTATATCTTTCTCCCTCCCCACATTTTTTAAAAAAGGAAACCCCATAGATAATTATTTGGTGTTGTAATTTACGACTCTCTGACAATTAAGATCTAATTTGCCTACCCTTCTGAAAATCATCACAGCCATGCATTTTGTAACCTTCATCACAATGTAAATAACAGTGCCAGTAATTTGCATGGATGGTGTTTAAACCTGATGCACAAAGACCCTTTCTGCCACAAACGGCAAGTGCTGAAGCCCAAACTCTTTGCTCTTAAACAGAAGGCACAAAAAACGGAGGATGAAAAAAGGAAGGGGGGAAAAGGAATTGAGATTTGCAGATCTGATAATGAGCCAGTTAATGACATAAATGATACCTCAAGAACCTCACTAAACCATCCAGGTCCTACAATTTAATCTGTAATAAATACTCCTGCATCATTGCGAGATGGCTGCTCATAATGGCAAATGAAATATGCTGGTATGATAGGTACAATAAATCTGGATTTTCCTATGGTTCCCTCAGGCTAGAACAATATGTAACCAGAGTGCGCACTGTCAGGATGAGCAGATCTCAAAGCCATCATAAAATCTAAATGGGGACTAATTAGGAGGCCCTTCCCTTCTAGAGTTACTATTTCTATTGACATTTCCCATGCATGAGCCCCCCCATAACATCATAAGTCACCAAGATAAGAACTCCCTAGATTATAGGGAAAAAAGCTTTAATGGAGAAGTTGAACTCAAAGGCAATGCATAAATTTTCCTTTTGATACTACATGAAGTCTGTGTTCAGTACTTTCTTTACAAACTTTCATTCCCTGCACTGGATACTTCTTAGTCTTATGGGGAATTTGAGTGGAAGCAAACTTCATCTCTTGTTTTCATTATAGACATGAGACATGAAATACTATAGGGAAAGCTGGCATGGTTCAGCCATTGTTTCTAATGATGTGTTTGTTGTTAATTCTTACTTTTAAACTTATGTAGGGTAAAACATGTGACACTGTTAAGATAATGTAAAATGTTTGCTATTAAAATGGGGAAAGTTAAAGCCAATTTGACACTTGCTATATGGATGTTGGGCTCTCAGAGTTGCTTCAATTGACAATGTTTATGCAAGGGCATTGTAGGGGGTTTGTATGATGTGATTTTTAAGGATCAGCAATCATGGAACATTGAAACATTTTTGGGCACATATGTACAGGATCCATCAACTGAAACAACCCTACAGGTGAGAAACGTAGTATTTCGCGATTAATGCCCTCCTCTTCACTGCTGCTTTTTAGAGCGTTTTAAATCTGGATGGGAAGAGTTAATTGGGACTACCATGTATAATCTGAAGTTGCCCCTTTCAAATTTTCCCCTCCCAAAGCCTCCTATCAGTCAGGTGACATTTCCATCATCTAACTGACAGGAGGAACACTTGAGTATATTTACTAGAACTTTCTCTTACTGTCCTACTAAAAAGAGCCTGAATCAGCTCACAAAATGAACTCACTTTCTCTACACTGTTGTAGGACTCCATGATGGACATCAATGTCACCTTGTATCAGAAGCCTGTGGACTGCTATTCACGTGTATACAGTTCTAAATTCCAATCAGAAACATGCTTATATACAGCTATATGTCCACAACCAGGCACAGTCATACAACTGTTTAAATCCAGCAGATAGAGACTCACAATTTAAATCATTAGAACAGACAATCCTTAATCAACAATAACCATCCAATGAGATGGTGGGAAATAGGTCAGCAAGGTCAATCTGGCATTCAGACACAATTTACCACAATTTAGATCTACTATAGAAAACTACGACTTCATCAGACAGATGCGAAATAGGCAGCATGCACTGGTTTGCCTTCCCTTTTAGAACGGAGCCCACCAGCTCCCATCCCACAATGCACTGCAACTTCTAGTGGGGTTCCATCATAAAGAGGAAGGTGAAATGGCACATGGCACCACAGTGGCAACATGGGAGGCTTCTTGTGTTGCCTTGGATCAATGGGGGAAGCCAGGTGGCAGATGCTTCCCCCTGTGGGATGGGGACCTGGGTGAGTCATGCGATGCAGGGAGTTCTTAATTCTTATGGGCATTGCCAGAATTGCCATGATCCGTAGTGATTCCAGAGGCCTATGTGAAGAGGTCCTTGGTGTCACCAGCTAAAAGCACTCAAATCTATAATAAATTACCTGCAGTTCATTTATGAACAAAAACAGTTTCATCTTAACAGGTACATTGTGATAAGCATAAGCCTGGGTGGCAGATAGACCCTTCTGCAACAGAAAACATCAGAACAACCAGAACAAGCTAAGAACGGAAATATAAATACTTCATTTAAAGCTAAAAATAACTTTGTCTTCTCCCAATGCTATTTTTTTTATTACGTTAGAAGCGGCTTGAGAAACTGCAAGTTGCTTCTGGTGTGAGAGAATTGGTCATCTGTGGAAACATTGCCCAGGGGAGGCTTGTGAGAGGCTTCTCTCCTGTCCCTGCATGGGAAGCTGGAGCTGACAGACGGTAGCTCACCCCATCTCTCAGATTTGACAGTTCAGCCAACACAAGGGTTTAAACCATTGTGCCACCATGGCACCATCCCCATGTTATTAAAACATCCTATTCCTTTGTATGTGGCCAGTCAGATGATGAAATAATATTACTCATGACATCAGGAATTCACATCTTTCCTTATTTCAAAAGGTGTCATGAATGATCAGCAATATTTTCTGCATTCCACAGAGGTGAAGCATGCCAATCTCTGTGCAGGAGAAAAATGGACGCAAATTCAGTGTTCGAATGGCACTGAAGAAAACTACTGAAAAGCATATTGGCTTCCTGGCCCATTATATCATGGACTTTAACATGGCCATCCCAGACCAAGGAGAATTCAGGTGGAGATTACGGAACTGTAGGTTTTAAGAGGCCCAGTTCTAATAGTCTGTACCTTAATTTAGATTGATTTTTTTTTTTACAAAAAATGCCTACACTCCACTTATTAATGGGTTTATCAAAGCAAGAGTGATTAAATAATTTATCAAAGTCATTGACTACTGGCATTACATATGGCCACTGTTAGTCCTATAAGAATAATGTCCTGCAATTTCCGTACTTCATTTTCTTTTGACCTTATGTACATACACCTGTAAATATAACCAGGAATGTAAATCTTTGTCCTCCTTTCTGTTTTATACCTAATGTGAGAGAAAATAATATTTTTGCACATATTTTGTCAAGTAGTCATATAATCAGTATGTTCTGAGAGAATATTTTCAGAAATCCGCCTTTTTAGCACAAAATTGTGGGTTTTTCTTGACATAATCCTGCAGGGTTATTATTGAAAAATAATATTTTTAATGCAAAACATTTCACAGTTTTTGTATACAAAACATATGACATTTTGAAAACAAACATCCAATGTTTGAACCAATTATAATCTTTGTATTAAAACCAATTTCCAGAAATATATCTTTTAATGCAAAAATGATGGTTTTGATAATAAAAAACACAGTTTGTACACAACTGTGCCAGCTGCCTTTTTTGGTACAAAATTGCAATTTTCTGTGCTGATTAGCATCGGGCAATAAATGAATCATTGACTGCATGCATTTAAAGTCAGGGTTGCATTCATTTTAATCTGCTGGTATAATAAGTATTCCACGATCCCAAATACAATGATAAAAATATGGAAGTTGGCCTTTCCTCGCATCAAATACAGGTATTTTTTATTCATTAAAATTGTAGGCTCTATTGCACTTAAAAGAAACTCTTCCTTTTCTTCGGAATCCTCAAAGAGCCATTTTCATTGAGGTTTGCAGTAAGTTTGAAGAAATTTAATTGATTAATTAATGCATTTATTCAGCCATTTAAATGATCTCTCTCTCTCTCTCTCTTTCTCTCTCTCTCTCTCTCTCTCTCTCTCTCTCTCTCTCGTGGAGTGGCAAATTCACCTGAGAAAGAAAGTCATGTGAATACCCACACTTTATCTGTTCTTTTTTCAGTACTGTTTTTTTTCCTCCTGGGCTACAGCCCTTTTGATGATGTTGTGTAGTGAGGTGTCATGATGACAACATAATGCTATATTAGCAGGAAGATTGACTCTTTATCTCTCAGAACACAATTAAATGAAAAAGTGCTCATATGGAGTTCCCAGAATGTGGAATGGTATTTTAAGCAACCCACTTTTTAGTGTTAATGTTTGCTTTTTAAACAGTCATCAATTACATAATTCTTTACAAGTACAGGTTAAGTGTTCCTTATCCAAAATACTTGGAATCAAAGGTGTTTTGGATTCCCAGAATTTTTTTCCAGATATTTTTCTCATTGCAAGCTAAAACCTTTTTAGCTTTGAAAGCAGGAAGTTTTTAAGAAGGAGCCATGAAATACTGCATGGTGTTTGGAATTGTTTTTACAGTTTTTTACTTATTCATTTTAATGAGATGTCAACTGAATAGTTATAACATGAATTATAAGATGTAATTCTATTTTAATTTTCTATTTTGTAGGTTTGTATAAGCTTTAAGGTTGAGAACTGCTTTGGATTTCAGTTCTGAGAGAAAATCAGAATACAAATAAGTTATTATTAGCAACACTTTTACTGTTATTGTTCCTGGTCCTGGTCCTTCTCCTCCTTTTGAGATACTTGTATTTTTATATGCATTCCTAATGAGATATTTTGAAGATGGGACCCAAATCTAAACCTAACATTCTTTTATGTTTCATATATATCTCATACACCTACCCTAAATGTTGTAGTTGAGCCTGAGGCTTCAGATACTACTGATAGTATGGAGTTGGGTGGGGCTGAGTCTGTGGTTGCAAACAGTAGTGTGGAGATGGGTGGGGCTGTTTGTAGTCATAGTAAGGGCACTAAGAGGGGGGAAAGGCTTACTCGGGAGCAAAGTGAGGAGGATATGTTACAGGATATGTTTTGAAACTCTACTTGGTCTGGCCCTTTACGGAGCGTCTGTTGCGACACTAAAGGTAATTGTATACATTTTAACATTAATTTTTGTGCATGGAACAAAGTTTGGGTACATTAAAGCATCAAAAAGCAAAAATGTCATATTCTGCGAACAATTTTGGATTTCAGAGTATTTCGGATTTTGGATTTCTGCATGATAGATGTTCAACTCATTGTCTTATTAACATGTCAACTTGTTTGTTTGTTTGTTTATTTATAAAAATTTATCCAACTCTATCAGAAAATGCAATAGCAATGATTTAGATGTAACTAATACCATCCAAAACAACTATTTGTCACCCAAGGAAGCAAGAAATTGCAGTTACTTACTGCATTACTTCTGAGCTCCAGGAGTGTAAATGACTGTCAAGAAAGCAACTGTTTTCCAGTACTAAATATGAAGGTGATGAAACACTGATAGCTTATGAAGTAAAATTGTTTGATCAGCTATGAAAGTATTGGAGTAAATAGATAATGTTACCTATTTAAAATATTTGGTTTATATGGGGTACAAATGACAAATTTCCTTCCAGATCTGATGCAGATGATTATTCTAAAATAAATATTAAGATACATTAGCTCACTACCATGTGTGAGTTTTTTTCTTGCCTTTCTGGACAAGAAAAAATATATACTCTTGTGGAGGACAGCATATGCATGAAGTAATGCAAAGGACTATGTGTAAGTGTCTACATGAAGACTGTGACTGTTTATGTTGAAGTTGCTGTATTTTGAGACTCTGTTACTCAAGAGTAAATTTTAAGTTCTTCACTCATCTATTTTGTATTGCTCAATTTTGGATTAAGTTTTCTGCTGGCTTGCTGGCTGGCCCGCACGAATACACAAACCATAACAATAACCTCTTGAATAACTTCTCTCTTCATTATTCTCATATTTATTCCCACTGAACTGGATGGACTTTGTTTTTACTACAGATTTTATCAGTGCTGAGTAAAAATGGTATAGATCATCACTTAGGAAATACAGGATCAGGTCCCTACCAAATTTTGAAAATTCTTAAAGTGATTTTGGGTCAGTTGTCTCAGCCTGATTTATCTTACAGGAGACTTTCAAGAATAAAGTAGAGACGGAAGGAGTTCTGTATACAACCTTAAGCTAATTAGTGGAAATACGAGATATAAATGTAACCCATAAATAAATATGTAGAGGACCACAGGTTGCCCACCTCCGATATAAAAGCATTACATTTTTTAAAATACAGAAACATATATAATTCCCAATAGCTTAGATCTTAGATGACATTTATCTTCACTCACAAGGGAAGACCTGGTAACATCAATTAGCAGAACCCTCCTTACTCATGAAGGAAAATGTCATAAAATCTCCATCCATGCCATCTCATTATCTCACTATGGGGGACATTAATCTTTATCTTGAGAATGGGACCTACTTTGAAAGAAGGTTTGGAGAATGAATCTCATGCCTTCCAACATTTTGCTATAAAAGAGGAAAACTCTAGCTTGTCACGTGTGTATATTCATACAGCCCCTACCTGAGCCTCATTCCCCTCTCCACCTTATTGTCACACATTACTGTAAACTTCTTTCTGCATGCTGAATTGATCCACTCTTCAATATACTATCCCTTATTGATTCCTGATGATTGGGGCTCTTGCTCATACAGTAGTTATAAGCTGAAGTAGAGCTGATGGCAAATAACAATAGACATATACAGGAAACATATGCTGTATTTCTTCAATAGTAAGATACCATCAATTTTAAGACACACTCTAATTTCAGTACCACCAACAACAATAGATAGTCCTGGATTCATCGCTGAGCCTGGAACCCCAGGTTTCGGCGGTGGCCAGGGGAGCTTTTGCACAGTTAAGACTCATGCGCCAGCTGCACCTGTACCTTGGGAAGTCTGACTTGGCCATGGTAGTCCACGCTCTGGTTACATCCCAAATAGATTACTGTAACGCGCTCTATGTGGGGCTGCCTTTGAAGACGTTTCGGAAACTGCAGTTAGTCCAATGGGTGGCAGCCAGATTACTAACAGGAGCTACATACAAGGAGCACCCCACCCCACTGTTGTGTCCGCTCTACTGGCTGCCTGTCCACTTTTGAGCTCAATTCAAAGTGCTGATTCTGATCTACAAAGCTCTATACAGTTCTGGCCCAACTTACTTGTCGAAGCGCATCTGCCCCCATGTCTCTCCCAGCAATTTAAGATCTTCCAGGGAGGTCCTGCTCTCGCTCCCACCAGCATCTCAAATGCAGCTGGCCAGGACAGGGAACAGGGCCTTCTCGTCAGTGGCCCCCTGCCTGTGGAATGCGCTTCCAAGTGAAATACACTTGTCCCCATCTCTCCTGGCATTTAGAAAGAAGCTAAAATCTTGGTTTTGGGACCAGGTCTTTGCAAAATAGCTTAAGCAACATCTTGACTGGAATGGATTAGTGATGACGACAGTGAAGACGATATGGCTTATTGTTCTTATCATTTCGAAACTGTGGACGGAGTATTGTTCTGATTTAATTGCTGCTTATTATTGTTTTCATCTTACTGCTATTGTTTAACATTGTATTTATGGTCTAGATTGTATTGATTGTGGCATTGGATTGCCTTTGTTAGCCGCTCTGAGTCCCCCCTCAGGGGTCGAGAAGGGCGGGGTAAAAATGATGTAAATAAATAAATGAACAATAAAAATACAACTATGGTGCTAAAATGCACTTCATTTTTCAAAATGTTTATATAGGAAAATGTGTCTTAGAAATTGAGAAATACAGTGCTTAATTTATATAGTATCTCCTTGACTGTTCAAACATAACCCCAGCCCAATTGAAAAAATGGCGAATGACTGGAATTGTTGTGATTTTAAAAATGTGTGTGCAGCAAAAGTTTTGTAACAATGTAACCCATACCCATAGTTTCACTTTCCTGCATCCAAGGAAAATGGTGATTCTATAGTTTGCTGGACATTAGCATAATACTGTGTTGGAGGATCTAGTAAATTACTAGAGTAAATACCTTTCTAATAATCCCTAGGTCCTTTGACAAAGTTCTCTGGCATGCTAAGACTGGAAGTGAAGTAATTTAATGGTTTCCAGTCATATCAGCAGTGTCAGATAACAATGGTCTGGCCAGGCAACCATCCCTTGCACATATGCAGGTTTTACTGTATTTCCACAAGCAGTGTCCCAGACCCACATCTTCTTCTCTGGAAGGTAGGGTAGACCATTGTGGTCCTCCAGATGCTTTTGGATTTGCCACTGGTCGATGAGATATGGTGAGGGAGTTTTAACCAGGGTCCACCTTCTTGTACATGTGTTTGCCTTTCCTAGCAGTATCTTTATTTGACAGTTCTTTCTGACACCAGTTGTAAATTTGGTGAATTTCAACAAATAATTATAATATAAAGATACAAAATCCTATTAAACTGTTTTAGCCAGTTTGCCAGGGACTCAAAACAGTCCTCAGGTGACCTAGAAAAGAAAGCTAGACTCTATAGGATTTGTTCCTGCAACCTCCAAGCAAAATAATATGATTGTGGGAGCAACAAAAAAGTCTTCCTACTGCTAGCCAATCTAGGCATCTGGCTGCTTTAGGCACCAGGGGCATTTGTTGTATGTTGTACCATGCCAAACGCTTGCCTTGATCTCTCTCCATGATGTGCATGACACTGGGGATGCTGTGGGGATGTGTTCTGGAATGCAGCTCTCTGAAGTCTCTTCCCAACCCACAAGAAGTCAGGAATGGGGGGAAAGTAGAAAGGAACAGAAGAGTCCCTTCCTCAGATCCTTCCCCTTCAGGAAGAACTCTTTCTATGATAAGTGAGAAGATTTGAGAAAATGCTGTTGGCTCAAAATCAAACCCCATCCTTCCCCCATCACACAGATCTGCTGGTGAACATCTGGGAAACATGAAAAAGTCCCCCTCCAATCCTCTCTCAAGGACTATTTACACATTAGTTTATTTTGCAGCCAGTCCAGACCACCAAAACTCCAGACTAACTATACATTATGTGCTGGACCTGCAACAGCAGTGAGAAGGTGTCTATATGGCCAGCCAGGCCACAACCAGTTTGACCCTGCTGGACCATCACCTTATTTTCCCTGTTGCCATCGTTGCTGCTGGATAGTCACATAACTCCAAGAGAGCTCCTGGCCAGAAGCGGTACCTGTGCTGACTTCAGCAGAGACCCATGGGATCATCTTAGGGGAGGGGGGTCAGGAATGACTTCTGGATCACTTTGGATTTTGTGGTGGGTATAGACAAGCCCTCAGTGATCGTGCTGACATTAACTGTAGGCAGTAGCATCACTAATGAAGAATTTGAGAAAATAAGTTAAAGAGAGTTATAGCACAATCCTATACAATGCATTGAAAGTCCAACTTCAATTTAATTTGTGTTACAAGCATTTCCTTTCTGAAATAAATGTAATTAAAACAATGATTTAAAAATATTCTGTGACATTAGTGAATGTAATAGTCATCAAAACATCATCATCATCACCATCATCATCATCATCATCGGGGAAATACATTATCTTCCTGAAAATTATTGAGTTGAGCAAACAAGCATTTTCAGGAAAGCGGCATTCTTGGAGGATGAGTCTAAATACCCTTTTCTCAACTTTGTGTTTACATAGAGTTATACAGGGGAGATAAGCCTTCTGAGTATTATTAGAGGGCAAACCAGAAGCAGCTGAGTTTATGAAAAAATATCACAAAAATGACTTAGAGGATAGAGATCTATATCCTAAGTCAACTTCAGCTCTATTTCATTTTTTAAAGGGGAAAAAATCATTGATGGGTGCAATTTACTTTCATTTTATACCTTTATTTTGTTGATGGCAGAGAACTGGTATTTTGATTTCTGAGGAGTACAAATAAATAAATAAAATGCAATCTTTCCCAAGCTGTGGGTGGTCAGGGAGTGTAGGATTTACTAGAAGTTCTACTCTGGTACAGTTCTGAGTAACAGAAATACACGAACTAGCAAAAATAAAACTGCAAATATTATACTGTTGTTCTACATATCTTAAGTGTAGTTGCACTTGGAATATAATGTACAGTCTCTTGACTAAGAATGTCGTAGCACAGGAAAACATCCAGAAAAGAGCAAGCCAGATAACCAGGGTTGAAACATCTCCTCCATGAAGAAAGACTACAATATTTGGGTCTGTTTTATCTAGGGGAAAAATGAAAGCAAGGCAAGACATGACAGCATTGGTGTGAAGGAAGTGAATAGAGAGTGACTTTACTAAATGCTGTAATATTAGAACTTGGAAGCTTTATTGTGCGATATAATAGTAATATATAAGTAATAAATAGAATAGAATATTAAGGACCAGTGAAAGGGAAAACTTACCAAGAGCTTTACTGGAACAATTACAGAAAAAAAGTCAAGGAAGAAAGGTCAAAGGTTTACTGTTGAGCATTACTACAAATGATTTAAATAACTGATAGATGATGAAGACACTGAAATAATTCAAGATTTTCCACATCTTGGCTCAGTTTATGAGAATGTAGACTGCAGTCAAGAAATCAGAAAAATATTAAAATTTGGAAATACAGGAACTAGACAAGATCCCAAAATGTAGAGTTAGGATTGTATTGTCGAAGGCTTTCATGGCTGGAATCACTGGGTTGTTGTAGGTTTTTCAGGCTATATGGCCATGTTCTTGAAGCATTCTCTCCTGACGTTTTGCCTGCATCTATGGCAAACATCCTCAGAGGTTGTGAGGTCCTCCCAACCTCTGAGGATACTTGCCATAGATGCAGGCAAAACGTCAGGAGAGAATGCTTCTAGAACATGGCCATATAGCCCGAAAAACCTACAACTACCCAAAGTTAGGATTGTTCATACCATTGAAGTTCCCATTTCTATGTATGGTTATAAAATCCAGATAATTATGAAAGCTGATAAGAAGAAAATAAACTCATTTGAAAGGTGGTGCTGAAGAAGAGATACTGTAGGATGCTAATCATACCTTTCTCTCAATTTGTTCCTAGAGCAAATCAATCCTGAGCTCTCCCTAGATGCCAAGATGACTTAACTGATACTATTGTACTTTGGCCATATTATGAAAAGACAACAATGCTCGGTAAAGTAGAAAGCAGTAAGAAAAGAAGAGGACTGCATTACATTACATTCAGCATCAATCTGGAGCAAGTGAATAGAGAGAGGCTTCACTAATAGCCATAATATAGAACTTGGGTCAACCATGGAAGCTGAACTGTGTGATATTCAGGACAGGTGAAAGGAAAAGCATAGGTTCATTGAGAAATCCATGGACCTGAGTCTGCAAGATTTGAGCCAGGCTGTTGACAGTAAATTAACATGGAGGTATCTCATTCATAGGGTCACCATAAGTCAAAGTTGACTTGATGGCAATTAAGACCAAGTAATTAAAAATGAGGAATTTTCTAACACAGCTGGTTATAGTGGCTGTTACACTGAATACTTCAAAGCAGAAAAAGGAACATTCCCAGGGGATGGGGCTTTCAGTGCTGATTTCACTGTAAGTCACCTGGTGTATCTATAAGTTGGTATAACATATCTGACAAATAAATAATGGTCAAGATGAATGTCTCTTTCCATTAGCAGCAGTGGCAATATACTTCTGATATCAATTGCTGGAGGCATATAGCTAGGAAAATACTGTTGAACTCACATTTTGCTTCCAGAGACCAGTATGTTAACTAAATGCTGAACTAAATAGGCCTTCGGTCAGCCAATGCAACATGACTCATCTCACTACTCAGTTATATCACTATGATTCCACTTTGACTGCCATGGTTGCACATTATGAAATCCAGATGTTAGTAGTTTTATAAGGCATCATAAGATTTCTCTAGCTGAGGATTCTAAATACTCCTCCCAAAATGACAACTCTTGATATTCTGTAGGATATAGCCATGGCTATTAAAGTGGGATTAAAGTACTTTAATTGGTAATATGAAAGCTCCTTCAGTCCCACACGCCTGATAACTGCCCATCAATGTTTAATCATATAAATATAATAATAAAATAATTTTAAAAATCTATAATATAGAGTCTTCTTTCTGGTCTTTTGTTCCATGCAGAGATCTTTTAGCACATGTAAACATGACATCACACACACACACAACCACCATCTCCACTATCTGCAGATTTGACCCTGTTTCATATTATGAAATTGAGGTGGTCCAGAGTTCCAACACCTCTGTCTATTATTTCACTCTAAGGTACATTATGGCTCTATAATTCCTAGAGATCCTTGGGGGAGAAACCATGACAGTTAAGCTAGCTGAAGTGTTGCGTAAACATGCCCTCAGTCTAATAGGAGTTCACCGCCACAAAGTTCAACTGTGCTGTACATAGAGCATTTCCCTTTTATTGAATGCACTCAGGACCATGGCTTGTATAGAAAGTTATGTCTTGATCTAATATCAGTCAACATCCACTTTTACTTTCTACATTGAACATGATCAAGGACAAGGATGTTGCTCAATATATTTATCTTTTTTGCTGGCCATTTATAATAACTTCCACATAGCATAAGAAGACATATTTTTCATTATCAAATTGTCTCAGAGTTAGTTAATTAACAAATTCATACTCATTTTGTATGATGCTCTCTTTAATAGAGTATTATTTTTACAGTTCATCTCATTTTACACACAGGATTATAGTTAGCAGATTACTTTAATTAATGTGAAGCAGTCATATTAGTGCTTATCATTTCAGCTGTCGTTCAATAGATCTGCCTTTGGCTGAGGGTTTACTGGGGGATCTAACCCTCTCCAACAATTTAGCTACTGGTATATGTATGTCTTCACCATGAAAAGACACTAAAAAGACATATTGGACAACAAGAAAGGTTTCACATCACTTATTTCTCATTGTAACTGTGATACTTCATTGAACTAGGTGAGATGGGTGGGGTAGAAAGTATTTTATTTATTTATTACTTTGATTTTATATACTGCTCCATCCCAACAGGCTCGGGGCAGTTTACATAAGGCAACATTAACAATAAAATACACTAAAAACAATAAAAACAATACTAAAACCAACAGTAAAACAGTCACCCCTAGTACACCTAGTTACATTGGGTCAGTTTAGATTGAAAGCCTGCCGAAATAAAGTTGTTTTGCAGGCTCTTCGGAATGCAGGCAACTCTCTAAGGGCCTGGACCTCATCTGGCAGGGCATTCCAAAGAGTCGGGGTGGCCACCGAAAAGGCTCTGTCTGGTAGAGGACAGGTGATAAGTGCCAACAGAAGGGACTTCCAATAAGTTATGTTCTTTAGACCGTAGTGATCCCTGGGGAACATACAGGGAGAGATGGTCCCTCAAGTACACAGGCACTAAACCTGTTTAGGAGTACCTAAAATACTGTACTTGGCAAGATGGTGAAATGATACTATAATTACGGATAAATTTAAAGATATAAATAAAACTGGTGACACTGATTGATCAAATGGACAATTCCAGCTGGTGGGCCAAAAATAAAGATATACTGTTGAATGCATGTATGCTCCATTATTGGGTGATATTTACATTTCGCTTGCAGGATTTAATCTGACTAAGTTCTTAATGACCAACATGTCTATTCCTGAAAGTTTTCAGTGAGTTTGCCACAGTGGTGTCACTGCTTTTGTCTACAACTCTCCTCTGTCAAACTCATCATTTTTGCCTCTTCGAGAGGTACCATTTAAGAGGCTAATGGCTTTCCGCAGAATATAGATAACAGCATTCAGTGGCAAAGAAGCCACTAGGGTAATGCTGGAGTCCAAGGCGGGCCCTATCATTGGACAGTGAGGATGTCAAATTAGATACTGTGTGCAGGGAGAAAACATTATCCAGTAATTTGGCTTGAGTAACTGGCCAACTTCCAATGTTAGAAAACAGTCTATTCTGGGCTCTCAAAATCATCCTACAACTTCAGTTTAGGTTGTGTATTGGTTGCAATCCCACTATCAGTATTGACAAAAGATCAAATTGCTAATCCAACTGGTTTCTGTATGTGGACAGGCGACGGGAAGCTTCATGTTCTTTACTCCAGGCTGCATAGTGTCTTGGGTTGGGCATGTCTGAATGAGCTTGTAATTTCTACTGAGTGAAAGGGGGCTTATAAATGATACTAAACTTTAGAAATGGAGAGCTATATAAAAATAGGAGACCAACTACCTGACACCAGCTGAAAGTCAAACTGTGCCAAGAATAATAAAGTTCAAAAAATTCCACATTTGTCTTGCTGACTTCCCAGAGCAGGCAGAAGCAACAAAGAGATCGACCATCCTGGCTCTGATCCTCACCAACAAGATCGCAAGGGAGGTGGACGTAGTGGGTACCAAATCCAATTGGCCTCATCTTCCTGGGAATCATTAAATACAGGAAATGAAAAGCTATGTGCAATCAGATGTGCACTTAGACTTTAAAGGAAACAATTCCCAAAAGAAAAAAAATGGAAGACATATAAAGAAAGTGGAATATATGTGTAAGGAATTTTTGGATAAGCTGAAATATGAAAGGAGTACTTATAAGAAATGGAAGAAGATCCATATAGCCATGGAACAGTATAAAAAGTCACTTGCATTTTCAACAGACAACCACCCATCAAAAATCACTCTACAGGAGGACATTGGGAAGTTCTCTTTTTTAAACTATAGATTTTTGTCTGTTTTTGTTGGTTTATTATTATTACTATTATTTCTTTCTTTTTTCTCTCTCTTTTTTCTCTATACCCCCCCCCCCTTTATTGCCTTTTCTAATATTTCTTCCACTTTCTTCTATTGTATGTTATTTATATAACTCTTAATAAAAAATATATATTTAAAAAAGTGACTTGCATTATTAGGGAGAAGGTCAGAAAAACCACAAGTGCATGTACACTGTAGAATTAATGCAGCTTGACACCACTTTAACTGTAATGGATTAATGCTACTGAAACATCACCGTTCTAATTTTAAAAGGTATTTCACGTTGTCTTGCAAAGAGTACTGGTGCCTCATCAAACTACAAATCCCGTACTCCATCACATTGAGCAATGGCATTAAAATGGTGTCAAATGATATTAAAGGAGTGAAGGAGGTATGATGTGGGGCGGATTGGCTCCTGCTTGTCCAGTGTTGATGGATACCTTTCAACTTGTGCAGCCAGAGGATGTGGACAGGATTCTTGGAAAGGCGAGCAACCACATGTATTTTAGATCCTTGTCCTTCCTGGCTGATCAAACAGGCCAGAAAGGGACTGACAGAATGGGTGAATGGGGTGGTCATTGCCTCCTTGGAACAAGGCAAAGTTTCAACTTGCCTAAAGGACACAGTTGTGAGGTCTATATTTTTAAAAGCCATCCCTGAACCCTTCTATAATGGATAATTATTGGTCTGTGTCCAACCTCCCCTTTTCGAGTAAGGTCTTGGAGCGTGTGGTGGCCTCCCAACTCCAGGGATTTCTGAATGATATGGATTATCTAGATCAGTTTCAATCTACAGTAGTTTCAGGCCTGGCAATGAAACAGACAGTTTTGGTCACTTTGGTTGACTACACACAGAGCTAGTCAGAGGGAGTGTGTCCCTGTTGGTTCTCCTGGATCTCTCAGCAACTTTCTATACAATTGACTATAGTATCCTCTGGGACGTTGTAACGGACCCGAGGGACGTCGGGTCACTGTGGGCTTTGGTGAAATCCCACCGCTGCCACCAAATGTAACGACCTAGACACCAATTGTGAACGACCCAGGTCCAATTATAATATCTTGGTCCACCCTAATTAACCAAAAATGCCGCCACCAACCTAATACTATTAGGATTTTAAACTCAAATGTGATCACCAGTTAGGCTCCCAAAGAAATCATTAACTGAGAGGATTCTAGGAGGAAGAAGTACGATGGAGACTTTCTTCAAAATGAACAGGAAAGAATTTATTAAATTAAGCAGGCTTTTAAACAAGGCACAGATCTTGATGGTTTACTTCAACTGAGGCAACGAGCGTATGGTTACAGATAAAGTGTGCTGGAGCGTATGGTTACAGAAGAGGTGTTGAAGATCTAAAGCTTAGATCTTCAACAATTCTAGTCAGTGCTAAAACTTGACTAAGATATTGTACTGTCGCCCTAATACTCCCGAGATATGTTAGCCCTCAGAGCGGTGCCTGCACTGAATGCCCCGGGTATCGAATCTGTCGGGTTGGTGTGGGACGCCCGTGAGAGTATAGCCTTTCTGCTGGTGTACCGAGCGCCCAGCGCACCAGCAGAGAGCCTATCCCTGCTGCTAGAGACTGTGTCGGACTGGGCATTGAGGTTCCCCAGGCTTATCGTCCTGGGGGACTTCAATGTCCACGCTGACACAGCCTCATTGTCACCAGCGGCAGCGGACCTAGTGTCTACCATGGCAACACTAGGGCTCTCGCTCTGTGAATCGGGACCCACCCACCAGGCAGGTCATACCTTGGACCTTGTCTTCAGTGCGGGCGTCCAAGTGACCCTAGCCTCTACCATCGAGGTGCCATGGTCGGATCACTGTGCTCTGAGGATCCGGATTGAGCATGCTCCTCCGCCCTGCAAGGGCGCCGAACAAATTTGGGTTCGCCCAAGGAGACTTATGGAACCAACCAGGTTCCTGAATGCTCTGAGGGATCTGGAGTCTGTCAGCGTCTCAATCGATGAGCAAGTTAACATCTGGAACACTAGACTATCTAACGCTCTCGATGAGATTGCCCCTAGACGCCCTCTCCGGCCCCGTCGAAGTGGGTCTCCCTGGTTCACCGAGGAGCTTAGATCGACAAAACGGGAAAAGAGACGGCTAGAGGGCAAGTGGAGGAGGCTCCGTGACGAAGGCTCGAAATCGGCTTATAAGCTTATTATGGAGACTTATGAGCAAGCTGTCAAGGCTGCAAAAAATTCATACTATGCAGCCTTGATAGCGTCCGCCAGCTCACGCCCGGCTCAATTGTTTAAAGTGATTAGGTCTTTGACGATGGTTCCTACCATCCCAAAAAATGATGATCAGGCCCTAACTGCCGAGGTTTTTCAGAGGTACTTTGCGGACAAGATTTCGGCCCTCCGCCGGGACCTTCCTCCTACTCTTGATACAGTTAGCGAACTTGAGACTCCGTGGCCTCTTGCCGGGCCCACCTTCGACCGGTTTCGACCACTGGACGCAGAAGCTGTTGATAGGATAGTCACTGCAACTAGACCGACCACTTGCTCCCTCGATCCGTGCCCCTTCTGGCTGGTGAAAGCTTGCCTGGAGGGGTTACGTGACCCCCTGTTGAAATTAGTTAACAGCTCCCTTGAGCAAGGAGTTTTTCCAGGGGGATTGAAAGAGGCAGTGGTCACTCCATTGCTGAAGAAGCCGAACTTAGATCCGTCGGTCCCTTCCAACTACCGCCCAGTATCGAATTTGTCGTTCCTGGGCAAGGTGGTTGAAAGGGCAGCAATGGAGCAGTTGCAGTCCTACCTAGATGATGCAACTTGGTTCGACCCCTTCCAGTCCGGCTTCCGTTCGGGGCATGGGACGGAGACTGTGCTGGTCGCTATCACAGACAAGCTGCGCCGCCAACTAGATCAAGGTGGATCGGCGCTGCTCGTGTTATTGGACCTCACGGCAGCGTTCGATACTGTCGATTATGATCTTTTGACCCACCGACTGGCCGGGGCCGGGGTGAGGGGGTCAGCCCTTAGCTGGCTGTCCTCCTTCCTCCGGAACCGGTCCCAGCGAGTGAGAAGGGGTGAGGTTGTCTCCGGGGGCACCCCACTTCATTGTGGGGTGCCTCAGGTGGCAATTCTCTCCCCTTTATTATTTAACATCTATGTCCGACCACTTGCCCGGTTGGCACGCAGCTTCGGGCTGGAGTGTCACCAGTATGCGGATGACACCCAGCTCATTCTGGGGATGGAGGGCCAGCCGGACTCCATTACCCGATAATTTCCATCGTTGCCTCGAGGCCGTCACTGGATGGCTGCGAGCCAGTAGGTTGAAGGTGAATCCGGACAAGACGGAGATCCTGTGGCTGGGTCGTCCGGTACGGGGGATCCGCCTTCCGACCCTGGACGGGCGATACTTCGCCCGTCTTCATCGGTAAAGAGCCTGGGAGTCACGCTTGACTCCGAGCTGTCGATGGAGAAGCATATTTCCATCGTCAGCGGTGTGGCTTTTCACCATCTCCGACAGGCGAGGAGACTGGCTCCCTACCTGTCCCGTCACGACCTAGCCACAGTGGTCCAAGCCACGGTCATCTCAAGGCTAGACTACTGTAATGCCCTCTACATTGGCCTTCCTTTGGCAGTGATCCGGAAGCTCAAGCTGGTGCAGAACGCGGCAGCACGGCTGGTGGCAGGTTCTCCATCACGCTGCCACATCACGCCTGAGAGCACCGGATCACCTTCAAGGTGCTGGTCTTGACCTTTAAGGCCTTGAATGGTCTGGGGCCAGTGTATCTAAGGGACCGCTCTCCCATTACAGTCCACCACGACCACTGCGATCCGAATCCCAAAACCTCCTGGTGGTGCCTAGTCAACGATCCATCCACCTAGGATCAACGCGGAGGAGGGCATTCAGTGCCGCGGCGCGGTACTGTGGAATGCTCTTCCCCCACAGTCCGAGCGCAGGCCAATCTACTAACATTCCGCAGGGCCTGCAAAACCTTCCTCTTTGCTCAGGCGTTCGGTGTTTAGAGATATATGTGTGTTAGGCTGTGCCTAAACCATGCTGCGCACTGGTAATACTAAAACTAGCGGCGAACAGGTGTTTCAAACCAGGAACTTTTCCACACTAAAAGTCCCCTAAGTCTTGTCTGACGGGGTTAGCTAACTACTGCTAACTCCCCAGTCCCAGAGCCCACCTGCCTCTCTAACCCAGAGACTGCAAGGTGTTTTCCAAGTCAGCCCTACTGGCTCTAAACTATAAGTGTCACCCCAAGCTCTCTGGATGTGTCACTATAGAAATAGACTGTATCAGAACAACAGCTGAGGCTTGGATGTTGCTGCTCCAAAACCTCGCTCAAGACTAAACTTTCCTGTCAGGATTTCTCCCTCCTAGACAGCTTAACTCCTCCCTTTCGGCTCTCAGCCAATCTCCTGGGAGACTTTGTAACTAGCCAGAGAAACTCTAAAGCCACGCCCCTGTCTCTGGCAACTACCTTCTCCTAATGGCTGCTGTGTGGATCTCCCTTCCCAAGATGGATGCCAGCTATTCTAGCCAGGGAGCCAAACTGCCACACAGGCTTCAGCCTGCCCAGAATGGGTGAGTCCTTACAGACGTCTTGCTGGGATGGGACTTGGAGGAACAGTTTTATAGTGGCTCCAGTCCGTCCTGGAGGGCCATGCCCAGAAGGTGGTGCTAGGGGACTCCTGTTCGAACCCCCAGCCATTGTCCTTTGGGGTTCCTCAGGGTTCCATTCTGTCCCCCATGCTGTTTAACGTATACATGAAACTGCTGGGAGAGGCAATCAGGAGTTTTGGAGTTCAGTGCCACCTATATGTGGATGATACCCAACTCGATTACTTCTTTCCACCTCATGCCAAGGAAAATGTCTTGACTCTAAACCAGTGCCTGTCATTAGTAATGGACTGGATGAGGGCAAACACATTGAAACTTAATCCAGACAACACAGAGGTATTCCTGATAAGTTGGAAGGCAGATCGGGGAATAGGGATCCAGCCTGTCCTGGATGGGGTCATACTCCCCCCGAACACAAGTGTCCACAGTTTGGAGGTCCTCCTGGACTCAGTGCCTAACTTGGAGGCCCAGGTATCTCTGGTGAAACTTGTACAATAACTGTGCCCATTCCTTGAGAAGCCAGATCTGGCCATAGTGTTCCGCGCTTTACATCCTGTCTGGATTAGTGTAGGATGGGGCTGCCTCTGAAGAGTGCTCAGAAGCTTCAGCTGGTTCAAAGAACTGCAGCCAGGTTGCTCACTAGGGCTGGCCACAGGGAGTGGAAAACTCCCCTGTTGAAGCAGCTCCATTGGCTGCCAATCTGTTTCTAGGGACAATTCAGAGTACTAGTTATGACCTTTAAAGCCCTAGATGGTTCAGGTCCAGGCTACTTGGCTGGCCCCATCCCCTTGTACGAACCTGCCCGGGCCTGAAGATCTTCAGGAGAGGTCCTTCTCTCAGTCCCACCTCCATCTCAAACTTGGTTGGTGGGAACGAGAGAGCGGGCCTTCTCAGTGGCTGCCCCTCGACTCTGGAACTCCCTGCTCAGAAAACCAGAATGGCCCTTACCCTGCTGTCCTTCTGGCAACAGGTTAAAACCTTCTTATTCAGGCAGGCTTTTAAAGATGAAGGTGTTTAAAGATCTAGTCAGGGGGTGCTGTGGTTTTTAATTCAAGGGGTGCTGTGGGTGAGATTAGGGGGCAAATGAGTTTTAAGTGACATTTTAGTATATCTACGGTATTTTAATTTTGGTTTTACCACACTGCTGATATTTAATTGCTTTTTAACTTTGTATTGCAACTTTTAAACTTGCCTAGTGTTGAGCGTTAGCTGCCTTGAGTCCCCATGGGGAGAAAGGCAGGGTATACATAAATATAATATAATTAAAATAAATAAAACATTAAATAGGCTGCTGTTTCATCACCGTCACATGATTGTGGCCGGGGAAGTCCAAATAGCCACAAGCACCTGGGTCCCGGCTGCAGGTGGGGCTGTAGATTCTAAATTTTAGAACGGCAAATTGGATCAATTAGAGCAAGTGGAAGATTAACAAAGTAGTAGGTTATCTGTTTGGAAAATATGGGAAGTCCTGACAGGTGAAAGACTAAACACAAAATTTCCAGTTCTATAGTGATTTTATGATTTTGTAATAAAATCAAATAGTATTGAGTCTGAGCTTTTATAGATGCCTAACCTCGCTGGAGAGCTTTGCACAATTCGGAATATGGGGTAGGGGGGGGGGGGGCGCACAGGTCAATGACAATAGGGCAGCACACCAAACTTTTTCAGGCTTATGTTAATTTTTAATAGCTTAGCTTTTACCATCTTGTTTATTTGTTCCATATCACTTTAATGTTAGCTTTTGGTTGGAGGATAAAAAGCTATTTGGTGAAAACTCAAAATAAATTAATAATATTCTGATCTTTCTCTTTCTTTTTTCTAAACTGTATCCTCTGCCATAGGTTTTGTGGCTCTCTCTGTTTGTCATTTTAATAATTTTCACAAATGATGTGAATTAGGATGGGTTCCGCTCTAAATCCAAATGGTGTCATCCACAGGGAGCTGGCTGAAGTTTCCTGATTATCCTTTCTCCGCCACAGGAAGTAGTTGGAGCAGCAGGGAACCAACTACCAACGTCTGCCGCCTAAGCAGACTCAGGAAAGGAGCCCATGGCAGTGGGGAATAAGGCATCAGTCTTGGTTCCCTTTGGAAACAAATGCTGCCGAGGTGTTCTAACTCAAGAGGATGACAGATGTCTCAAGTAGACTTTCTCTCACGTCTCAAGGAAAATTCTGCTCTTCTGTACAATTTTGCTTTAGACCACACGTGCGCGCACACAAACCCCTCTGCTGTATAGGAGCTGATTCACAGCTTTCCAGCTACAGATGGAATGCATAGGATGGGCGACTGGGCTCATCTAGTACCCAAATCATACTTTAAGTAAAGATCTCATAAATAGTGTGCACTATGTGTGTACATGTGCAAAAGTGGGAGCTGCTGCAGCTAGGCAAGGAAAAGAAAGAACATTCTTCCTTACTTCTACCTTTTTTCTTTTCTTTTCTTTTTTTGCTCCACTGCCCTCTGGCTGATGGCAGCAGGAACATGTGCTGCAAATTTGTAGTTTTGGTGAGGACCAGCACTCCTTGGCAGAGAAGGCTAAAGACTTAATAAAACCACATCCCATGATTCCATAGCATTGAGCCATGGTCATTAAAGTGGCGTTAAGCTGCATTAAAAATGGTTTACTTAAAAGCTTGGCACTTATATCTATTCCTTTCTGGCTGCAGTTGGATTATCTTTGGCTCATTGCAAAAGTATTTGTACATCTACTGTTTTATGTAACATTGTTTGTTGCGATGTGTCTGCACATGGAGACCCATTGGAGCCCCCGGTGGCACAGTGGGTTAAAGCACTGAGCTGCTAAATTTGTTGACTGAAAGGTTACAGGTTCAAATCAGGTGAGAAGCGTGAGCTTCCGCTGTCAGTCCCAGCTTCTGCCAACCTAGCAGTTCGTAAACATGCAAATGTGAGTAGATCAATAAGTACTGCTCCGGCGGGAAGGTAACAGCACTCCACGCAGTCATGTTGGCCACATGACCTTGGAGGTGTCTACAGACAATGCCAACTCTTCAGCTTAGAAATGGAGATGAACACCAACCCCCAGAGTCGGACAGGACTAGACTTAATGTCAGGGGAAAACCTTTATGTGTCTGCAAGTCATCCCCAACTTCTGGTGGCTCTAAGGCCAACCAGCCATAGGATTTTCTTGGAAATATTTGCACATGATGTATTATTTATAGTTTAGTGAAGCAGCAGCATTATTTGGCAAAGAAAGCTAAATACCTTTTTAAAAAACCCCACAACTCCCATGATCCTATAACATTGAATGATAGTTAAAGTAGTGTCCAACTGCATTATTTCTACAGTGTGGGTGCATCCTGAAAGTTCCCCCAGGGAGTTTCCATGGCTTAGTTGGGATTTTAACCATAGTATCCAGAGCAGGGGTGCTCAGAATGGTGATCGGGATCACCAGGGTGATCTTTGGGCCTCATCCTGGTGATCTTCAGGCCCCTGACCAGGTTTTTTGCTGTTGGTCCTCTTCACGCGCCCCTGCACGCTGCAAAGAAGTCCCCCATCGTGGCTCCTCCCTCTCCCTGCTCGCGCACAGCCTCAACGCCCAAGAGGCAGAATGGGCCCCCTCTTTTAGATTCCTCCTCCTCCCTCCGTCCTTCTCCAGCCACTCAAAGTCATAGGAGACCAAAGGGGGCGGGCCTGGATGACGCGATGCATGGCTGGCCCCGTGCGCATGCACAGAAACGCCTATTCTGCCTCTCGGACTTCTCGTGAGTTCTTGGAGGCGGCACGCATGCTGGCGGCGTGGAAATAGGAGCAACGACGGAGGAGGAGGAGAAGGACACTTTGGGGTCATTTCCTTACCGCATCTCAAAGGTGTCGGTCTTTTTTACTTTGGGGTGGGTGCTTGATTGTTCTGTGGCATGTCTCTTTGTTTATTTTTAATGTTTAAAAATGGCCTTTTAGCTCCAAAGCCTCTCTGCTTGCTTTGTTCCTTGAGAAATATATGTTCGGGAATATGGAAATGTGGGAGAAATGGGGTGGTTGGATGCATTTATGCATGCCCCTTTGTTTACCTTGCTGAGTATTAAATGGCCTTGCAGTTCAACAGCCTCTCTTCTTACTTTCTGGCTGATAATATGTGTGGTAAGAGGGCAGTGTGGGTGACATGGGGTGGATGGATGTATTTTATGTAAACTGCCCCGAGCCTGCTGGAAGGAGTGGTACATAAAAATGAATAATAAATGTAAATAAATAAATAAATAAATAAGAAAATAGTTATACGTTTTACATTTCTGGGTAGGTGATCTTTGGGACTTGGTTTTTTAATCAGTAGCTCCCATGCTGAAAAAGTGTGAGCACCCCTGATCCAGAGCCTCCAATAGCATAATCCTATGCACAAAAAGACAGGGATGAGAAGAAAGAATAGGGAGAGAAGCAGAGGATGTATGCATTTGCACTGATGCTGTTATTTAAAGTCAAGGGAAGGGAACGGAGAGCTAGAATTGTGTCCCAATTGTGTCCCAAAATGATGACAAATGCTGTAACCTACTCAGCATATTTTATCCCCTGCCTAGCCATTGCAACTCCCTTCCCAGTATCTCAAGGTTGCCATATTACATGGCTATCAAGGTTTTACTAAAATTCTAAAATGTACCTAGAAGAAGCTCCAAATTATTTCCAAGCCTTTGTCCACCCCATCTCTGTGATCTCACAGGACCCATCCTTTATGGTATTAAAAAGATCCACCTTCCTGTCTCAGGTTTGGTAATTGAAATATCAAGAAATGGAACCTGTTCACCTTAACATGAATACAACCCAATTCTAAAGTTCAACTATGCAAGAATTCATTGAATCTCCTATTTTATATGCTAAAGGAAGAGTGAAAACTCCACTATACATTCCATGAAGCATGGGTGGTGGTAATGGGTGTGTGTGTGTGTCAGAGAGAGAAAGAGAGAGATTTTGCCTTAGCTAAAGGCAATTACTGCTTCTCCCAGGATGTGGCACCATATATATTATCTGTGACTAGCAAATCAGCTGCCATTTTGTTGAATAATCCAGAGTGAATCATAAGGAAGAAGAGCTAACAATGACTGGCATCATTGCTACCTTGTTATTGGGTTCAGCATAAAATTTAGTAGTAAATAGGGATGCTAAATTCATAAAATCCACTGGTAATGCAGTCAGCATTACCTGACTACACAATATTTTCCACTCAATGGAACACCAAATCCTTTATGGAATAATGAGCTAGGAACTGTGCCAGCCTCCAACTAGTAATTCTCTTACGCTCATTTCCTCGTTGCATGCAAACTATGAGAATATCTAAAATACCATAAGGTGAAAAAAATTATTTCATCAGAGATTTGTTTTAAAAAATGAGGGAAAGAGAAAGGGGGAGGGGGAGAAAAAAACCAGTGTCACCTTGCAAATTGATGAATGTAATATCACAGTGAATAGTCTGCAATAATGGCCCAGCTCCATGCGTGTATGTAGAACTTTGCAGGCAAATGAAGTATGTTTCAGTCTGTCTTTTGAGAGTTGCCATTTAAATATCTAAAATCATAGCAAAACCTATTGGCAAGCATCAGTATAAAAGCAACAAAAACAAGGCAATATGGCAAGCAAATATGTCTTAGCGATGTGGAGGAAGGAATGCTTCATTGGGTGAGCTGTAGTAGCAACACTACAATAACCACTACTGTACAGAACAAAACTTCACTGTACCCTTTACCCACCTCTCCATTATTATTGGATACCACTGAAAGTGTAACACATACACTGAATGTGAAACAGAACTTGGAAGTAACCCATTACAAAGTAATCAGTTACGTGTAATTAACCCCCCTCCAATAATTAAGGCATAACTAAACAACTGTGATTGTAACCCAACAAAGTATATAGTCATGTATATTTCAGGTAGTTAAATGGATGTGGAGACTCATCAAATGGTGGAGGAGAAACATGTCTTGGTTAAAATGATAGATCATTATGAGCCTTTTTATTGCTACCTCATAATTTGTTGTAGGTGTTGTACTGTGTGGGAGTAGAGTACATTCCAGTTTCATACCAGTGGCATATAATATTCAGATATGTTCTCCCCAAAGAAAACAGAATTAAATATTTGAGTTATTTTTTGACAAATCTCCAGATCTACGATTTTTAGTGTCCACGGAACATCGGGTCCCATATTTAAAAATGTTGGTGACATGAACATGCTGAATTATTTCTTAATCTACCCCCCTCTTCTTGTAGCCCAAGGGAGATTACAACATAACTAAAACACATAATCATTGTAAACATTCTATAAAATACACATATTAAAACATCTTTCTACAAGATAAATATTAAAATACACAGAACAATGATTAAAATATGTGAGTTTGAAATTCTTCGTTAAAATTAACTGAGTAATCCTGTTGGTAGAGATAGATCTTCAGATATGCTTTCAATTATGACAGCACATGTAGCAGCTGAATCTCTTCCAGCAGGTCATTCCACGGTCTTGGGGTGGCCAATGAAAAGGTCATTTGGGCAATGGTTGCCAGTTGGGTCTTGGCTGATTGGAGTAGCTGCCCCCCAGAGGACCTAGGTGTTTGGGGTGGGTTGTATAGGAGAAGGCGATCCTGTAGGAAAACTGGACCCACACCATAAAGCTTTAAAGGTCAAAACCAACAGTTTGTACCTTGCCCATAACTAATTTAGCAGCCAGGTGGGGCCAGTATACCAAAGATTTCCATACATAGATTATCCATGAATTGGTGTTGACATCTGCACTAGCAAACCCTATATACAAAGGTAACCAGCATGTATTGTCATTTTGGGAGTTGCTAAAGACTTCAGTCCTGTGCATCCTCACCAAGAAGTAAAACCTATTCACACAATTGGATTTTTTCTGCGTAAACTGCATATTATTTTTTTAAAATTTCATGTCCACAGAAATCCTACAACCCAGTTCAAAAATTTACTTTTTCTACTTCATCAATAATTTTAATATATTTTCTTTGATTTCAGATCTGTTTATACCATTGTAGGATGGCCAAGATGCAATTGAATATATTGGCTACATCAAAATTGAAAGAACTTAAAGACATATAACTTTAAAACATTGTTTTTAAATAATTATCTTGTAGGACTGTTGTATAGCAAGAAATAGTATTGAAGATTCACTGTTCAGTGTGCATTAATAGGGTAAATGTTCCATAAGCACTGTATGTAAGAGCATACATCTGCAGTTTTTATTCTAATTTTACTGAAATGCTGTTCCAGAGGAACTAATTTAGCATATGTGTGATTGATGGTTATATGATGAAATAATTTAAATGAGCAATAAAATGGTCAATAAGAAGTAATGTCCAAATTAGAAACTGACTGAATTATTAGCAATAAATAATCTCTTCGTGAAATTCGTATTTTCCTTCAGTAGAAAGCTTGCATGTAGTTATCAGTTTGTCTGTCCATCTAAACTTCTTTTGCTTTCAATTTACAATGTAATATTTTGATTTCAACTTTTAAAACTGTTTTCACAAGTGGGATTGCCAGTGCATGAAAGGTTGATGCTTGCTTAGCCATGATTACCACAAGACCATGAAAGTAGACATCCTTTATATCATATAATGATAGGACTATAATATAAAATGTAGGTTTCTTACAAAAAAATAACAACACAAAGCCTAGGAAACATTTAAAAAAATATTTTTAAGGTTTTGATTACACAAATGGTTAAAAAAGTATAGGTGGAAAAGGGATGAGAAGAGGATAAGGTAAGTGGGTTTGGTTTGCAGGGTGGGGGATTTAAAAAATAAATAGGGAAGGAAGGGGGAAGAGAAGGGGAAGGGGGTTTAGTGGGGTAGGATGTAGGTTCAGACTTCCAATCTTCTTCACTTTGGTTATTAATATTCCTTAGTTCATGAAAGTATCTCATACCAAGTTGGCTGACTCTTTCATGTAGTCCTCCTTAAGAGCATTGTATTTTGATTTCATCTTATATCTATTGTCAGGTTTTCTTGAATCATAAAATTCTTTACTGGTGACCAGTCTGTCTTTGATATCTTCAAATTCTGCTTTATATTCAGCAATTGGGTAAAGCCTAGGAAACATTTATACCACTATATTGGAAAAAGTGCTTATATGTAAGATACTACATGGGTGGGTGGAATTTCTGGTTTTCAGTACTGGGTGTAGACATTCATTAGCATTAAATGCCAATCTCAAAGGTCCCTCTAGGTCAGCGTTTCTCAAGCTGGGGGTCTGGCCCCCTGGGGGGGTCACAAGGGAGATTTTAGAGGGGTCGCCAAAGACCATCAGATAACATATTTCTGATGATCTTAGACACCCCTTTGGCAAAAAAAGCCTGAAAATCTCCCCACTTATCCTTCTCTTCCTTTTTGGAAGAGAATCCTCCCACCAAAAGCCCTTCTTTGCTGTGATTGGCCAGCCTCTCAGCTGGCCTCTCAGCCAAGGGGAGGGCTGTTTCTGAGACTCCAAGCAGAGAGGGAATAGCAGGCATGCTCTGCGCATGGCAGCATTGTTTGCAGGTGAGGGAGAGTGTGGGAGGCTGAAGGGAGACTAACAAGTCCCTTCAAGGCAGTGGGAAAGCACCGGTGTGATGTGGGAGTGAGAGTGGCCCAGCAGCATCAGGAGGAGCAGCAGAAGCAGCTTAGGCCATTTGTCATGCTGTTTATTAGGGGGGAAAGTCAGTATTTCCTTTTGTTTTTTTATATATTGATGCTCTCATTAGAAAATGCATAAGGCTGTGGATGAAACTACAACTCCCAAAATCATGGTTCAATATAGTGGCATTATAATCTGCTTTCAACTGATTTCCATGTCATTTTTGTTCTTGGAACAATCTGAGAGGAGAATATTATCCATTTTTTGCTGTGTAAATTAAACATTTAACTCATATTAAGAGCCTCATGGACCTCATTTTGGGGGAAAGGTATGATATTAAATATACAGTTGCATATATACAAACATAAAATGGCTTTGCCATTGGCAACAAATGAACATCCTGCTATAGTATAATCTTGAGGATTTAAAGATCTGTATTTATGTCAAGAAAGAAGAAGCTATTGTAAAATCTGAGGTAAGACCCTGCTGCTTTGTTTGATTGTCAAAGCTTTGGCTAGGTGAAAGACTTGAGTAGAAATGGTGGTAACTTACTTGTGGGGACTTGTTCTACCACCTCATCACACACAGAGCTTTTGGCCCCTTGCTCCTCTTCAGGGATGGGGCTTGCTGAGCACCATTACATGACACTGGCCATGGCCATTAACTGGATATTGGCCCATTAATGGCCAAAGTGGCAAGGAAGCATCTTGTGACGCTAAGCTAAGTAATTTTTGCGTACCTCCAACTTATGAGGGCAGGGACAGGGCACCAAAGTGTCCTGCATGCCTTCCATTTTGCCAGGAATCACTGGCGGAAAAAACCCCACCAAGATGGGAAGAGGGTTAATCTGTATGATGAGGTCCCTAGTGGGGAATGACACCAAAACTATGAGGGTGCAAGGGGTACAGATTGCGCTGTGTGATACCATCTGAGGGGAGTGACATCAAAATGGCTGTCTATAGAATTTCTGTGTAGGTTTTCAGCAGAAATTATTGAGGGTTTTTTTAACTGAAATATCGGTGCCATGTTGAATCAAGTGAAACTCTCTTTTTGTTCCTCTCTTCCATTCAGTGACCAGATTGCTGGGAAATGTAGTTTCCATAGCTTCCTCTTGTATTCTTCATAATCCATCTTGCTATCAAAACTAGTTCCTATAATGTTGTTTCCAGAATACCTATTCTATATGGGGAGCATGAAAATATAAAGACTCGGGGCGGCTAACAAACTACGGCAAAAATTCAATGCCGCATCATGCACATAACAATAAACATATCATATAAAATTATAAAACTGTTAAAATATATAAACAATTAAAACATGTTAAACGGTAATGCAGATTAAAACATACAAAGTGCCGAGTCATGATTTCCAGACTTCTTAGTTTTTAGGTTAGAATGATATAGTAACTAAAGTCCTCCCTCCCTAACCCTCCCTAACAAGCAGTCACCTGATCCCCCCTCTGCTTGACACAACCCAAATTCCTCCTTGACACAACTTAAAATCACTATCTTACTTGTGGAGAATGTGGCAGCAGTGGTGGTAAGTCCCTATAATCAGAATTTTCTTGACTCACAACCAGAGGTCCAGGATCACATGAAAACAAATGGCAATTCTTTTCTGTATGGGCTGAGCCAAGCTTTTCTATAAGTACTTAGCTGGGCACATGGTAGTACATATTCTGCACATGGAAGTGGGTTTCTGAATACTGCTTTTTTCTCATTCAAAATCTTTGGAAGGCTGATTTTTCTCTGTAGAAGTTTATCTGACTAATCTATCCATACATAGACTAATTGATTGATTGATTGATTTTAGCCAAATAAATGCTAGAGTTTCAGTGGGATGAAATACATATACAATTTATGCATAATAATTAAAGTCTTCAAGTTCTCAAAATAGACAACGGCATTCTATTATAAGTATGAGGAATATACTTATATATGTGTGTATAAATGTAAATTGTTTTTTCCCCTCTTTTTAAAATAGATAAATGGAAGTCCAAAAAGGAAAACTCTTTTCCTGCACAATGCGTCGTGAAGCTGACAAGGGCTTATAAGCCAGGCCTAGCCTGCTGCTTGGGGGAGCTTTATAACTGATTGTTTTAAAACCAAAGTGACACCAGAAAGGGTCAAGTAAATAAATATGCATGCCTCACCAGTTCAAAATAATAAAATTCCAATGTGTGCAAGCCTGCTTGTTGAACATATGTTTGAGGCGCGGCTAAGCCATCTGGCTCAATGTCAAGCATTTACACCAACTGCAGTCTTACACTACCTGACAGCAGAAAAGCTTTATTCCCTTGGTGTTTGGGCACAAATGGAGAAATATTATTGAAATGATTATCTGCATCAAGACTCAGATTTGGTTTGACATTTAGCTGGCTCTGTTTAATCCAAAGGGTTGTCTGAATGAATAAAGAGAAGGGTTCCTTCGAAAGATGCTGCAAGCCGTGGGTGTAAGGATGATGAGAGGTGGGGGGCGGCGACGTGGAGAGGCAGATGATTAATGAGACTAAAGGACTGGGTGGACCTTACCCACCTTCACCCAGACCTCCATGCCAAGTGCCGCATATGAAATCAGGCAAGAAACTTTTGGTGCCTCGTCACGATATTTTCCGTTGCTTGTCTTGGCTACCTTGGGGCCTCTTTTATCGAGCCTTTAGGAAACAAAAGGAAAAGAAGCCCTATAAGCCTTTTAATATACAAAAAAAGCTTATACATAGGAAGCGATATCCTTTTCATGCTATACCATGTTTATGCTATTGTCTGTATTGTAGAGCAATCTACACAACCACACTCCAGCAGGATTGCAGCAGAATAAAATGTGGGCTATGCTCCCCCAGCACTAATCTGAAAGTTCAAGTGATCTCTAAAGAAGAAATGGGCAAGTATATTTGGAGAGGAGAACCCAGTAAAAATGAACCCTGACTATCAGCCCACATGAAATGGATGGATAAACATTTTCCTTACACCGTACTTAGTTAACTAATAGTCTGCTGCTAGAAGATGTAGCTATCAGGTTTTAGACAACTTTAAAAGAATATCAAATAAATTCACAGACCCATATGTCAATGGCTACTACAACACTTTATACTACAGCCAGCATCAAGAGCAGGTTAATTGTATATATCAGTTCTTAGGGAACACAGGCAGGAGGTGCTAAGACAATCTGCCATGGGCCAATTCCCTGGGTTATTGCATGAAACTGGAATGTTTGATGGTAGATGGGCTTTTGGTATATTTCCATGTTTTTCTGAATAACATTATTTTATTGTTTATTCCAGTCTCTTTGAAAACCTTCCAGTATCAAATCCCCAATGTTCCTGCTTTTTAATGGGCTCTGAAGATTTTTATTTTTTTTTACTATTCTCTGTTTGCTTTGGTCTTGAATACTGTTTCATGTTTAAAAGTATAGTAGTGGATTCATAACCTAGAGCTACAGATCCATAACTGATCCATGTTCATAACACTAAGTAGTCACTACTGTGGCACTAATGCCCTGATCCTAAATTATCTCAACCCACTTTAACAGCCAACAACTACAATGAGTGGAGGAAATCTGTTAGCTGTGGATTGGGGCACACGGAAGCTTCCAGTGTGTTCCCATCAACCAATCACCCTGTGACAATCAGAATAAATTTTTCATTACAAGACACTTTCTAGTAGGACGGGGTTAGAAATGTACTTAGAATGGCAACTGAAAAGACTTTATTTGCTCTATGGCACTGCTGGCCATTAAGATGCACTGGGAGTGGGAGGGTCATATCATTTATTTGTGTATTAATTTAGTTGTGTATTAAGTAGCTAATGGAGGATATCAGTGGTCCTTTTAAAATTATTTTGATTTGATCCTCTATGACATTGCACACTCATGCACACTGGCCAGGTTACCCTGCAACAAGGGGGGGGGGGGAACATATTTGGACTCCTTACTTATGTTATATAAACTACCTGGAGAAATTTTAATTTTATGTTTTTAAATATATTTGTTAATGGCTAATCATAGATAATAGGGATAACAACTGGTCTGAAGCAGGGACGCAAATGTTTATAACCTTGGAAAATGGGACAAGGCTACAATCTGTGTTGATGGAAGGATGGACACCAAACATGCATGGGCACACAGCACACACATGTATACACACCTGAATACATACACAATAGAACAAGGCTTTCACCTTAACCCCATTCCCATGATTATGTATAAGATTTCTGGGAGAGAGATGACTTTCTTTCCAAGCAACCCTGATGGGCACCATTACTTAATGTTAATGAGGAGACAGGAGATTTCAACTGCATACTTCTTCCCAGCAAATCCCATGGACAACACTCTTTTTTGTGGTGCCAGCACCAGTGTCAAAGTAACTGAGGAGGGATGCAGTTCTTCTTTGATTTTGTTCTTGAATAAAGCATTGAACAATAGTAACATTTTTTCTCTCTCTGTGAGAAAGACTTCAAAAACTATGCTATGAATATATATATACTGTATATATATATATAATTTGGAATTTGTTCTGTGCAAAATTAGCATTGTGGTGCTATTGCACCGAAAATAGCATTTACTGCATGGGAAGTAGTAGCTCTTCCCCAGCAGAAATTGCTATTTCAGCACAATAATGCCTGTTTTCTATGCAAAACAGCCATGTGCAAAATAATTCCTGAAGTGTGAATATTCTCTTCAGTCCTGGATTCTTTCTGTCATGGTTCTTCAACACACACACACACACACACACACACAATATACATTTTCCACATTTTTCCAAATATTTTTGAATAAGCTTTCAATCCCTAGGTTTCCTCCCAACCTTGGATGTTTTTATTACCACTGTTAATGAAAGTACTGTAGTACTCCAGGTTGTTTCAGACACTTGGACTCTTTTCCAGGCACCAGTATTCTGCATGAAACCACTGCTTTGGAATTTGTTAGGCTCAATAAACCAGATCTGGGTAGATTTTGTCATCCTTGTTGCCATGCACCCCCCAATAATGGTACCAGTATCCTATATCTTTTCCAGTGTTGTAAGCTGATTGATCTGTGGTCAATGTTCTGTATCTTTGAAGTAACAGAATTATCTATGGTAAGATCTGTAGGGAGAGCCTTCATGGTGTACTGATTCGAGCATTGGGCTTTCACTCTAGAAACTAGGATACAGTTCTCCACTCAGTCATGAAAACCCGTTGGGTTTTCTCAGTCCCAAAATACTCCATGATAGGTTGACCTTAGAGTCACCAGAAGTCAGAAACAATTTGAAGGCTCACAACAACAACAACAACAACAACAACAAGACCTTTGTATATGCCATAATTCTTTAGTTAACCACATTGCTCTGTGAATTTGTCTCCACGTGTGTTTTATCTTCTAATATAAGGAACATCATATTGTGACAGAGAGAGCTCCAAAAACACTCTGGGATATTTCCACATATATATCACCATTGTCAATGAATATAGAAGGAAGGATGGAATAGGGAAGGAGGTTCACGTGTAGATGGAAGACCGATCAAAATGCCAGAAACCAAATATCCACATTTCTGGAAAATAGAAAAGTATTCATCTACCAGAAGAGTATCCATGTTTAGAAGAGTCATGATCCGTTTTTTTAAGACCACAATATAAGCCTTTGGTTCAAGGCAAATATTTCTATTTAAAAAACATACTATGGCCCATAGTCCTGACTTTTCTTTTATTTTCTTTTTTGGCAAATTGCAGCTCTGATTGTTGATTTGAATTTGAAATTAATTTGGTGATTTGGATTTAATATGAATGTTAGACATGATTTCCTCTTCACTCTTACTTTTAATTAACTTTTTAATTGAGATTTAAATGAGTTCTAATGAACACAATTGGTAGCCTAATTGATTTGCTGCCACAGCATAGTGAGTGATCAGTATGCAGCCAGCATTTTAATATACTATTCTTGCATGTCAAACAGTTTACAGGTTAATATTTTGGCAGAGGCTGGCTAATGTTCGCTAAACACAATGATTCATTTCTTGATTGTAAGAAACTTTTCATTAAATACATACCATACTCTGTGCTTTTACAACTCCATAGTTGTCTTACATGTAGCATGGAGCCTGTACTTAAATTTAAATCCATTCATACCTTTTGAAAAGATTCGTATTGAAAAAGTAAAAGGGACATTACATAAAAAATAAAGATAATTAGATATTTATAATAATGAAATTGGAACTACCTACTGAATTTTCTTTTAAAAGGGCTGATTGCATGAATTTCTGGAAAATTGTATTCTTTTATTATGTTTAGAACAATGAACAGGGGACTAAATATATTATGACATAGTTAAACACAAGGCAATAATTTCTAAACTGCATAAATTACATGTTTTCCCCTATTATGATCTAGACAGACAAAATGAACATTTTTTGAAAGAAAATGACCGGCTCATGATTAATTGCAAGCTCACAGATTTTGCAGCTTCAAGAGTAAATCAACTGCTAAGAAGTGCTAACTTGCTAAAATATAAACTAATTTTAGTCTCTGGATATTAAAATATAATCCATCTTCCTCCTCCATTGGGAAAGCTAATTAGAAATTGTGACTGGCATAAGGAGAAGAAGCTGAGAACACTAGGATTAAGTTCACTTGCAGGCAATTTGAACTCAGGGAAAACTGTCCAGTTCCTTCCACATTCCATTATGTTGTGTGTGTCTGTATGTCTCTGTGTGTGTTCAGAGCTTGGGTGAAATTAATTAGGGCATATGTACAAAATGTTACTTTTGGGTAACATAGGGGCCTAACAATGTAAATTGTAAGATATGACAACCAGTAACACTTTAAATATAATATAATATAATACACACACAGTGAGTCCTTGGAATACAATTAGGTTCCAGGACTGCCCATGGAAACCCAAAATTTGTGAATAATCAAGTTTCATTACATACAATAGCTAAGTAAAATGATTTCCCTTATATTAGATGGTAAATCATTCAAACAAGTGCCAAGAGATCCCAAGGATCTGTGAAATGGCAGACGGTTACAGCAGGGTATGTGCAAAGCAAAGTCAATCTTGGCTTTTTGGATTCCCCCCCCCCCCAATATTTTGAGTCATGATTGATTGAATCTGGGAATCCAGAAGCCATGGGTATGGAAGACGGACTGAAGTGCCAAATTAGATAAAGCTAGGTATAGATAGTTGATAGAGCAATTAATAACATTTACTCACCCCTAAAATACTCTTGGGACACAATTTTGGAAGATTTGAGCCATTTTGCATTATTTTTAAAAAGTAACCATGAAGTTACTAAATAGTAACATGTTAGTATGTCAGATACAGCTAGTGACAGTTTTCCATGAGTGTAATTGATGTTAGGAATTGAACTCAAAGCACACTTTCATTCTCAGGTGACCTTTTTATGTAAAATTAGACAGCCAGGGGATTAACTATCCAAAGTTTTAGTACTAAGCTTGTGCATTGATTTGTTTTGAGCATGTGCCTTCTGCTTGTTTGGCTTGTTCAGAAGCCCGCTCAGCAGCCATTTTTTGCTTGTCACAACAGAACAGTGGTCTTCAAAAACTGGCTACTTTTGGTTTCTTTCAGTTACATGTGGATTATGGGGAGGGAGGCAGCTGCAAGAAGGAAAAGGTTCTCAGGAAGTGAGGTTAAACTCTCCCTTGATTTGGAAGCAGAAAGGAGATTGAAGTGTGAGGGGGTAAGGCACCAGTTTTCCTTTCTGGGGCTTCCAAATCAAGAGAGAAGGAAGCCCAGGATACCTTCGGGTCAATCCCTCTTTCTTCCCTGGGAAATGGGAAATCCCAGTAAAATGCCTTGGAAAGAGTTGTGCAGTGTGTGCACCTGCCGCTCCTGTCTCCTCTAAAGTAGAAACAGCTTTAATGGAGCATTAAACCCAGGTCTCCTCTACAGACAGAATGGAAAGGATTTCACAAAGAGTAGTATCTTAATTCTGATGCCTTTAATCCAAGTCTTAATTAAGGATATCAGGACAACCAATGCCTAAAATGATGGGAAAGGGAGCCTGGGAAGCCCCCCCCCCCCCAATAATGGGTCGGATAGAAAACAAATATTTTGGCTTCCCAGATTGAAAATGGATTTCAGTCATCTTGAATTCAGGAGGCTCCCAAATAGTGGGTCAGGACCCCTACTGAAATCCGGGACACTGAAACGGATAGTGGTTTACCCAGATTTCACAAGCCTAATTAGTACTACTGTTGTTTGTATTATTTATTTATTTATTTATTTACTATGCTTCTATACCGCCTCTCTCAGTCCAAAGGCAACTCGAGGCGGTGAACAAGCGGCAGCAAGTGCCCATATACAAAACACATCATAATATGATAAAAACAGCCATATAAAAACCATACAAATTAACAGTTAAAAACTACAAAATACAAATCTCAGCATCTCATTCTTAAAATCGGTTTCCGTTACATCGTCACAATATTCTGTTGGTCTCGATTAATTAAAGTTTGTCTGCGAATGCTTGCTCGAACAGCCAAGTCTTGACTTTCTTACGAAATGTCAGGAGGGAGGGGGCTGATCTGATGTCACTAGGAAGGGCGTTCCAAAGCTGAGGAGCCACCACTGAGAAGGCCCTGTTTCTCGTCCCCGCCAGTCGTGCCTGCAAAGCAGGCGGGACCGAAAGCAGGGCCTCTCCAGATGATCTTAAACATCTTGATGGTTCATAGGGAGAGATGCGTTCGGACAGGTAAGTTGGACCAGAACCATATTATTATTTGTTACAGTTACATCTCCCATTTCCTTGAGGATGAAAATGAAAAGGGATAGCCTTGTTTCTCTGAGGAAAGGAATGTTCTGTGCTGTGAAAATCAGGTGGCAATTGAAGAAATTGGAGCTGCATGTGAACATTGAAGATTTCTATAGCACTTTTAGCAAGATCTACTTGTGAGTAGATAGTGTTCAAAACTTGCGGGCATTTGAATCAAGGTAATCCTTGAAGACCTACTTTGTAAGTATAGATAGAATGAAACAAAGCCTTCATTTTGCCCCAATCTAACTTTATGAAGAAGAAAGTCTTTCAGTTTTACTTTTCTAATAGCAAGAAAAGCCTTTCAATTAGCTGTTTTGACGGCATGAACAAAGCGACCTCTTACTTTCTTTTCTTTTTGAAGGCACAGAACCCTTAAGGAACCCTAAGAACACTACTGTACAACCAAGGGACACAATACCACTGTGTGCGTTTGAAGCATGTTTCTCTCCCTCAGGTTTTTGCCACTCCTTTGGAAAAATCTGGGATTCACCCTTCTGACGCTAAACAAGCTATGGGCATAACACGGTAGGGATAATTGCAAGTATTTGTGAGGCTTTATCTTGGCTTTCAAACTTCTGATAGGAGACAGATTGCAAAACAAGTGAATTAATGCAGAATTTAACCCAACACTTTCATCCCATACACTCACACATGCGCACACACATAGCATTGACTTCTTAGCATGAAGAGATGAATTAAACATTTCTGTGGAAGACTAAATGGCTGTTCTGCCTTTTTCATCTCTTCCCCTGAAAGAGCAGTGTTTGGAACATAAAATACCGGGTTGAAGTTCACAATTTGTTTAAATTTGTTCCACTTATGTGGCTTTATACACTGTTTGTGTGAGGTTAACAGAAGGTGATTTGTCAGCCTTAAAATGTTGTTAACGTAACATCCGCTTGGTCATTAAAAATATAAATGGCACTTAAACGTTCAATTACAATAACTGCATTTAAATGTAAATAAACTATCCATTTTTATTAAAAAAAAGAAGAGAGAAGTAAATTTAATTTTGCCTCCTTTTGAATTTATCTCAATTGTCCCCTTTCAAATGCAGGTTTAATTGTGTCCCAATCTGACCCTATTTTTGAAAAGGTAGGAATCTTTTTCTCAAGGACTGATGATTTCCATGCAGTTTTGGCTAATGCTCCTTAGCTTCCTGAAGCTCATTGGAATGAATGATGCAATTCTGAACATACTGGCAGGAAAAGGCCAGAGCAATCCTATGAGAGCCAATGTTGTGTAGTAGTTACGAGTGTTACGAACTTGGGTAATAGGGGACAACAGAAGGTGGTCAATCTTTTTTCTTCAGGCTGCACCTTTTTCAGATTTTGCTTCCCATTGTCTTCAGTTGCAGAAGTGTCAAACTTGTTCTCCCACTGTTTGGGCCTACAACTCCCAGAAGCCCTAGCCAGCTTTCCCAATGGTAAGGAATACTGGGAGCTGAAGTCCAAAACAGCTGGGGGCCCACAATTTTGAGACCATTGAAAGTAAATATGAGCAATGTGTTTGAAAGCTGGGCATGTATAACTTAGAAAAGAGATGACTGGGAGGTGACAATAATAATAATAATAATACCTGCCAGCAGCAAAGAATTGGTGGAATCATAAACCTGAAAAGGTCATGGAAAATGAACATACAAAAATACTGTGGGACTTTCAAATCCAGACTGATAAGGTTTTGGGACACAATACACCAGACATCACGATTGTGAAAAAGAAAAAAGTCTGGATTATTGATGTCGCCATACCGGATGACAGCTGAATTGACGAAAAACAACAGGAAAAACTCAGCCGTTATCAAGACTTCAAAATCAAACTGCAAAGGCTCTTGCATAAACCAGTACAAGTGGTCCCAGTGGTCATCGGCACACTGGGTGCCGTGCCAAAATATCTCAGCCGGCATTTGGAAACAATAAACATTGACAAAATCATGATCTGACAACTGCAAAGGGCCACCTTACTTGGATCTGCGCACATAATTCAAAAATACATCACACAGTCCTAGACGACTTGTGATTTTTTGATATGAAATCCAGCATATAGATCTCGTTTGCTATGACATACTGTGGTTTTGTGTCAGTAAAATAATAATAATAACAACAACAACTTTATGTATGTACCACTCTATCTCCCCGAGGGGACTCAGGGCGGTTTCCACAACTGAACATAAAACATACAGAGTAGCCATTTAAATGTAAATGTAACCTATAAACACAATCCTATGCATCGACACAACTGATTCCACATTATTCTATTGTGCAAATGAGTTACCAATGGCCCTACCTACAAATGTCTGGACACTTTGAAGGGCTGCTTGGGGCTCATGTAGTAATATAGGCTGGGGAATAAATGAAGTGCAGGAAGTGGACCTAGTTAATAGCCAGGATAGGGCCTGGGGCTACTTATTTACAGGGCCTCTTGACAGTTTTGAGGAAAGTTGTGGGCCAGGCCCAATACCACAAAATGGAGGAGGCGCAGAGAACAAGTAAGGTGCTGGCTGGGCCCTAACTGATGGCCAGGCCTTGGGCCTAAGACTAGTTATTATTGAAGGCCTGATGAAACCACTAGGACTTCAAATCCATATGAAAAGAGGAGAGTGATGGGGCCTGTCCTAATTCTCTGGGGAGGGTGTTCCAGAGGCGGGAGGCCACCACCAAGAAGGCCCTCTCTCTCATCTCCATCAGCCGTGGTTAAGACGGTGGTGGGAGAAAGATGAGGGCCTCCCTGGTTGATCGTAGATCACGCACTGGTTCATAGGGAGAGATGAGATCGTGGAGATACAAGTCAATAAGATGGACCTAAATAGCTGGAAAATATTAGAACAAAGTACACAAGAGTCTCTGCAAGTATCTTAATGATAATGCAGTAATCAGTAAGGGCCAAAATAGGTTTGTCAAGCTGCAGAACTTGCTGACCAGAAGATTGGCTGTTCAAATCTGCAGGACAGGGCGAGCTCCCATTGTTAGCCCCAGCTTCTGCCAACCTAGCAGTTCCAAAACATGCAATGTGAGTTTTCTAGGATTGATCCCCTCTCACTCAGACTCATCCCCCCCCCCCAAAACAAAATCCTGGCTACGGCCCTGGAGCAGGGCCTTTTTAATTATCTGCCTTCCCAAACTTCATTTCTCAAAAGTCTACTTACTACCTTGTGCCTCCTCCTCCGTATTCGTTCTCTAAAGGGATTTTGAGATAAAAGAAAGGGGTTGTTGGGAGTTGAATCAACCCAATTTGGGAGGCAGTAACTCCAAAGTTACCTAGTATGTTTCGTATTACTGTTTTTATTATTATTATTTCACAGGCTAGATGGGCATCTGTTGGGAGTGGTTTGTGCTTTTCCTGCCTGGCAGAATAAAGGGGGGGTTGGACTTCCCCCTTGTGCAATTACTTAATGAAAAGTAAAGAAGAATTTGTTACTTCACTATAGTTATGAAACAGACCTCTTATGATACTTTAGAAACACTTTAGAAACGATTCACCAGTGCCCCTTAATTTTGTAATGAGTACTGAAAACTTTTTTTCATGGATCGCATAGACCTATTCATTATATTTAAAGATACATTCCAGTGTGCATACCTTGGTAACTATAGGAAAGCTTCATAAAGAGCATCAGCTCTGCAGAGCCTACAGTCACCATCTCGAAGGAGGAGGAATCGAGGAGTTTTTATGTGACACATCTGCATGATTCTTTGGTAACACGGTGTATACCGTGTGGTTGTTAGATACATTCTCATAAGAGGACATTTGTACCCAGAACCTTTTGGAACTCGAACTTCAAGTGACGAGAGTCCCCTTGGACACGTCCCAAGCTTAAGAAGGTCAATTCCTTGGCAGGTTGGAGGACCTCCACTGCATAGAGTGAGGGCACCCTTCCCACCAGCAACCAGCCACGTGAGACCTCCCTAGGAACCCCAAAGCTTCCTTCTTTTGACTGCAAGACTATGCCATTATAAGACCTCTGGCACTGTACTGCTCCCCCTCTATCCTCCCTGCCTCTATCCTCCGTGCTCGTCCCCCTATCCTTCCTCCTTTCCCTTCAGTTGTTGTATTGTATTATTGTTGTCACCCTGTTGGTTTTTATGTCAAGCTTGTGAACCGCTCCGAGCCTTCGGGGAGTGGCGGTAATAGAAGTTTGAAATAATAAATAAATAAATAAATAAATTGTGGCATGACACATTGGTGTCTTGACTGCAATGTGTAGGTGTGTCATAGAAACATAATGAAAAACATTTGAGTATGTGAAATAAGCAATAAATCATATATTTTTAAAAGATACAAATGAAATATTTTCATAAGATATGTTGTGTATCCATACATTTTATTATTCCAATTATGTATGCATCTGTTTCTCTTATGAGCGGTTAGTATAACCTCTGCTTTGCTAATAAAACTGAATTACTGTGTTGTGAAATGATGCATGCTTAAAAAGCATGTCACCAACATGAAATGTTTGGAAAGCTCAGTTCTAGAGACAGCACATACAGGTAGAGGCATGCAAGAAATCCTTACTGTCTAAAGCTATATTGCTCTAATAACAGATGAGTTATGTGATAAAGGTAATGCCCAGTCATTATTTTTAACGTTATTAGTGATCATAAGTTGCAGTGTGATTTTGCAGCAAAGAAAGCAAATGCTATTTTAGCTTGTATTACTAGAAACATAAGTTGAGGAAAGCATTAGTCACAATATAGTCTGTCTGTGCAGGTCAAACATAATCTGGAGTGCTTATTCAGTTTTGATGACATCATTTTAAGAAGAATAAAGACAAGATAGAGTAGGTTCAAGGGATGGCAAGAAGGGTGATAAGAGTTATGGAGAACAAAGCATTCTCGCCAGAAGGTGTTTCTTTCCCAGATGAATTTTTAAAAAATATAGAGGGTATGTCTATGTGAATATTTGCATAGTAGTATATCAATATTAGCATGTCACCACTTAACAGAAAATATTTGTAATCGTGATAGAGGGAACAAATCAGAGTGGCCATGGCCATATGGATGATATCGAAAAATTGGAAATATAGACGATCCCTTAACAATGGGATTAATATCCCAATATTGACAATCCCTGAGCAATGAGATGAGTATTCCAAGGAAAATACGTAGCTGCTTATAGAGTTATCACTATGATGTGTATGCTGTTGGTGTCATTAATAGAATAACTGGAGGGCCAACGTGGATCAAAAAAATATGATGACAAGCACAGCATTATTTTTTTCAGTGTAGACAAGCCTACTGTTTTGTTCTAAAGTAAGTAAAGTGCCTGCCTGGATTTTTGCTTTCCCACACTAGGAAGAATCTTTTGGTGGTTTTCCTTGGTGCTTCTGCTTGCATTCTGCTTGAAAGAGAATGAATGCTGTGTTCCAGGGCTTTTTTTTCTTTTTAGAAGTACCTAGGAAATTACTGACTCCTTCTTGCCCTGGCAGATGAATAAGATTATCAGGATTTCAAGTTTTGTTTTTTTTTGTTTTTTTTAGGCCAATGATCATAGATGAGAAGAACTGACATGTTCACTTTTCCATAGCTGTCAGCTGACTCTAATACTTGAAGTGTTATATGTTAGAGTATGTGGGTGTAGATATGGTAGACTCCAAAGACTTTCACTACCCCAAAGCATGCTAAAAACTCCACATGGAAGACTTGAAGCACTTCTGCCAAAATCCAGAGGCAAAGATGGCAGAGGCTTTCTTCTTAAAACAGCAGGGCAGTATTTCACAAAGCTTCTTAAGGATCTCCCCAAACTTGGTGCATTCGAGTTATTTGGACCTCATCATCTTTAATCATCAGCCATGGTTGGAATTGATAGGAACAGTAGTTCAGAACATCTGGTGGGATCAGATGGTGTTTGACCAGCACCGATTATATTGAGACTAATGCTTTCCTCAGCTTGCAAAGTAGATATTAGGCCTGATTGATTTTTTAAAAAGGGTTCAAAACTTGTTCTGGATGTAGGGGGTACTGGCGCTTCGAATCTGAATGACTTCCGAAATTTCCCAGCTTTGTTAATGGCGGACATGCATGCGCAGTAGGAAGGGAACAGCACTGGCACTGGGGGAACTTCAGGGGATTGTCCCTCCCTCATTTTTAGACCAATCGTGATGAAACTTGCTACAGTGGTAGAACACATGGACCACTGTTAGCTCACCAAAATTCATAACTTTTGATTTTTGGCAAATTTTCAAAGTTGTTTTTAAAAGTTTTTATAGGCTGACCCAGCTTAAATACAAGTTCTGCCTTCATTTTACTACAGGGCAAGCATGGCTCAGGGACAGCATGCTGGCCTAATAAGCAAAAGGACCAGGACTGTGGGCTCAATTCCTGCCAGGGGAAATTTCTTTAAAGTATTTTTTAAATAATAAAGGAAATATGTTCCTGGTTTGAATTTTGAAAGTGTTTTTCCTGTTTCTTTGTGTGGTCTTTACTTTGAAAGTAGTTATTCTACTCCAGAAACTTTAGTGGCACTCTGCTCATGCTCAAGAGCTCCTTTTGGCTGGTTCCTGCACCTTTAGGCTCCTCAAAAGTCTTGACCTGGGCAAAGGTACTCTGCTCATGCTCAGGAACCCTTTGAGTGCAAAACTCCTGTTCTCTGCACGTTCTCTGGGGCCCTTTCCTCCAGCTTTCCTCCTCAAAAGCCTTGGCATGGGCAACGGCACTCAGCCCATGCTCAGGAGCCCCCTTTTGGCCATTTTCTGCACCTTTATTTATTTAAAACTTTTATATCCCGATCTTCTCTACTAACAGCAAAGATTCAATGCCAAAATACAATCTAAAAATATCATACAAACAATAAAAGATTAAAATACAAGAAGATTTAGGCTCCTCAAAAGCCTTGACCTGGACAAAGGCACTCTGCTCATGCTCAGGAACCCTTTGTGTGCAAAGTATTTTTTTAAATAATAAAGGAAATATGTTCCTGGTTTGATTTTCGAAAGTGTTTTTCCTGTTTCTTTGTGTGGTCTTTAAGTAGTTTTTCTACTCCAGAAACTTTGTGTGCAGCTGTGCTTAGCGACGTCCACCTCATCTATCTTTGCATCGCCTCTCACCAAGAAAAATGGCAAAAAGAAAAAAATTGCTTTGCTGCCTTCTCTTTAGACACCTTTGGTTCAGTTTATTTTATATTTATACTAGCTTGAGGACCCGGCGGTGCCCGGGTCATTTGAGAAGTGCAGCAGGATGTAGAGTGGGTCATGGGGGTTCTGTGTGCCAAGTTTGGTCTTGATCCATCATTATTGGGAGTTGCAGTGGTATCATGAAATTACTGAAGGTAGTGCAAGTCCCATAATCTGTGGTCCACCCTCCCCCAAAGTGTAGTAGGATGTAGATTGGGTCATGGGGGCTCTGTGTGCTAAGTTTGGTCTGTATTGGTGAATGGATGAGGGTTGCATTGGTTTTAGGAAGTGAGTGAAGGTACTTCAAGTCCCATCATCCATGGTCCGTCTCACACAAAACTGCACCAGGATGTATAGTGGGTCATGAGGGCTCTGTGTGCCAGGTGTAGTGTTGATCAGTCATTGGATTAGGTTTGTAGCAGGGTTGGACAGTGAGGGAAGGTACTGCCATGATCGCGTATAGACGCACTGAGAACTTTAAGGATATGTTAATACACTCCACCCTAACAATCCCCAACCTAAAAGCATAATATCACCAGGTTGTAAACCATGTGGGGATTGTGTATCATGCAGACAGGTCTACAGGGGTAAGGAGGTAACCAGCCTCAGAACACATAAACAGTACAAGTTGAGGGACCATACTACCTGTGATTCGGAGGCGTGCGTTTATTGTTTATTTTGCGATTGGAAAGGCTTATGTAGGGATGTCTTCTCGGCAAATACGTTTGAGAATGTCTGAACACCGTTCACGTGTACGAACGGGGTCAGATAACAGCAACCTATACAGACATTTCCTGGAGGCAAAACATGCGCCTGGCTCCTTTAAGTTTACTGCGCTAGAGAAGGTCAGAGTACCCCCCCCATAGCAATTTACATGATTTGCTCATTATGCGTGAAAGATGGTGGATAATCCATCTTCAAAGCGAACATCCCACCGGATTAAATGAGCCTCTCCCCCTATCCGCCCTACTCACCTGAATCAGCTTTGTTTACAAATGTATATATTGCATCGTTGTTAGTTTGTATATACCTTCGGGTCCGCAGGAGATGTATGTGGGATTACAGCCATGAAATGGTATGTTTGTTAATTCTTTGCGGGCTACCTCAATGGGAATGGGTTGCTGTTGTTTATGATTCAAATGTATGTTATTGTTACAGAAGTAATGATCCTCCTGTGTCACGCCATGCTTAATCGTCATTTGCCGCTTGAAAAAGCCCGTGGAGGGCGAAACGGCCGGGCTCGTAATTAGACCGTCGTGGCTCTTGCCTTACACGCCTCCCGGAGCCCACTTGGACGCAAGGAGTGCTGTGGAGTCGCTTGGGTATCATTGTTGAGACCGAGGGTGTGCGGACCCAGTGTGGGTACTTTGTACTTGCTCCAGCAACCATCATTGGACTTTGGACTATAATTCCTGTTGAACTTTCCTCCCGGTCTGGACACACCCCCACCCTAGAAGAACCTTTCCGCGACTCCCAGTCTTCCCCGGTGATGTATGTCGGCTCCACTTGGCGTTGTATTATATTGTATGCATTGACACTGTGAATTTATATTGTGAATATACATGATGCTACAAGGGAATTGAAGCTTCCTATGTGTGTTTAAAGGTACTGCAAGTGCCATCATCCATGTTCTGCCCCCCCCCTCCAAACTTCAGTAGGATGTAGGAGGTCCACCCTCCTTTGATTTGCACCAGGATGTAGAGTGTGTCATGAGGGCTCGGTGTGCCAGGTTTGGTGCTTATTGGTCCTTTTTGTTAGGCTCAGTGGTCTGTGGGAACCAAAGTGTTTGAAAGTACTACAAATCCCATAATCTGTGAGTCATGTCCCCCGAACCCAACCAGGACATAAAGGGGGTTAGGGGGGTTATGTGTACCAAGTTTGGTGCAGGTTCATCACCCGTGCTGGTTGCTGTGGCCTGTGAAAGGGGCTGCCAATCAGAACACTGCCACATATCCGCCCTTCCGCCCTCCGCACACATACATACAAACATTCCGCTTTATTAAGGTATGCAGATACAGATATACAGATTTAGTTTAACAGCAGGACCTTTAACAATATCTATCACTGGGAGCATGTGTGTCTGTGCTTAGCCACGCCCACCTCATCCCTCTTTGCATTGCATCGCCACTCGCCAAGGAAGGGAAACCATGATTTTTAAACTGCTGTAAAACTACAGGCCCTTTTGCAATCTCTACAGCTGCTTGCCTCCAGCCAATGAGGGGAAAGCACCTCGGGAGGGACGGGAATCTAATGCCGATTCCTTTCCAAAAATGGCGGCGGTGTCTTCGAAATGGCAAATTCACTTTCGGGTTGCTTACATCGCTTCAAAACTGCTTCTAAAGTGAATTTACAAGCATTCCAATGAACCTAACCAGGCCTAGTAGATATGGTGTAACAATAGATACAGTGGTCAATGTAAGTATTGATTTAGACACCTGTGAGCATCTAGAATATTCTTCTTGGTGGAAAGCCTATGTTGACTGTCACAATGAGCTCTAGACGTTACCATCAAGTTGCTGGCATTGCATGATCTTTTCTGCAACATTTGGAAGTCCATATTTTTTTGCTCCTGAACAATTCCTTACCATGTAATAGCGCAATAGCACAATTTCATCCATTTGCCTGGCTTATGTCCAATCTGAAAACCTTTTGGGGAGCGGCTTAGAGGTCTAGAAAGAAAGGGGGAGCAATATCCTAGGAAAAGTGTTTTGGCTCTTTGCCAGTACGTGGGTCCCTGGGACAGGAGATAACAAAGAGAAGACAAGTGTGTTAAGCACACAAGTTGTTGTTCTCCCATCTCCAAATCTGTCTACAGAAGAAATCCTTTAGAAAGACAGGATAGCTAAGTTTGGAAAACAATTTACATTAAATGAGTTTTCTTTTAATTGAATTCATTCCGTCTGTGATCAATAAAACAATGCAAACACAGACACATCTTTGAGTTTCTTTTCACTGGGAGGAAAATGTAATCATCTCATTTCTTTCTTTCAAAAATACACAACTCTTTTTCATTATATGCAAATATATTCACACGATTAAAAAAAACAATCCCAAATGATATATTTTGGATGGGAGAAAGTGTGTATGTCAATGGGGAAATGCATTCATAACAAAATATACTAACCATGCACATGCTTTCTTGGAGGAAGGGGAAAAACAGGTTTACAACCCCAATAGGATTTGGATGGGATGAGCATGCTGGCATAAATGGGAGACATGCAAAAAGGTCCAGAGATTCTTCATACATCTGAAGGATATTTCTCCTCGTAGTAGGATAAATGGTAAAACTCCAGAGGGAGGACTTTTTTCAGGCAACCTCTTTCTGCTCTCCACCCTCAGTCAAGTTGAGCCAAGTGAAAAAGGAGACACACCTCTTCCAATTCCGTATTGTTGACACCTATCTAATCAGCTAGAATGTAGGTTGTTAGGAGAGAGAGAGAGAGAGAGAGAGAGAGAGAGAGAGAGAGAGAGAGAGGAAAGGCACGCAAGTCAAGCATTTAGATGCCTGCTTTTCCTTCGGCATCAGGGAGATAAATCGATGCCATGGTATTTATTTCAGACGTCCTTGATGTGATGAGCATGCCTACAAGGGGGGTTTCCCCCTGCTCTCATATCTCTTTTAAAAGATCCTCTGTTTCCTATGTACATGATATCATCTGCTGGGGTCTTTGAAAAGCCTGCTTTGCATTAAAGACAAAGAATCCCTCTCAATTAACACTCTTGGAGAGTTTCCTGGCACCCGGAACATAATTAACTCTTTGCTGGCCTGGCTAATTTCTGCATTTTAAAAAAGTAGTCTGATAATAACAAAATTGGAGCACTCAATCCACAGGGTAGCCATTAAGCCTCCTCCGTTATTGTGCGGGCTGCATTCAGACCACAATTACTGTCAGGGAATTGCACGGGGAGCTGTTCCGTGTACGCAAACAAGAATACCATTCATTAAAGGCCGCCTCTCCAATAAAAGACAATCTATACTTTTTTAATGAATATTTGAGAAAGAGAAATATAATTTTGACTTCAGAAACCTGCAATATGATTATGATTATTCTTTTAATAACAGTGGTTCAGGGATTTCCCTCCCCCCTTCCTTGCCCCTGTACATTTACTGACAGATGTTACAGAAAAGAACAGAAATGAGATGGATAGTTTGAGAGCTAAGGTTTGCTAACCGACAGGGGAAAAGGGGGCAGGAAAAGCAGAATTCATCATAACCTAAGTCAATGTTAAATACATTTTTCACAGTCTAGCTCTTTGAAAAACTGGAAGGCTTTAAATATTATTCCTGGTCCTTTGCAGTCTATCTGAGCCACTCTGGCTACTTAGGTCTGAACAGGGCCCACTAAACAGGGTGTTAGCTGAGTTGCAAACATACTGGTCTCAAATCTATGAATCTTCTCTCTAAATAAGGCTGTTAATATCAAAATACGATATTATGGGCTCCAAGTGGCACATTTATTTCAACATTTATATAATGCCTTGTCTTATTTAAAGCAATATAGAATTGAAGTGTATAATTGATGGTCCAAAAATCTTTCAAATGCCTTTTAGAAAAAGAGGGAAGGGGCAAAAACTAATCCTAAAACCACATATATCTTCTTTTTTAAAAAATCAATGTTATATTCTGTGAACTCTAAGTATAGCCTCAAGGCTCAGAGGTCAACATTAAAAATGCGGTAGTGTATACCATTTCTGCACAGATGTATTCGTTCAATACAACAACATGGACTTTTATTTAGGACCTTGTGGGCAATATTGGAAATAACAATTCTGCTAAACATGGTGTGGATATTATCTTTGCCCCTTCCCAATCTAGATTCTCTGCAATATAGATATCAACAGAAAAATCAGTTTTATATAAGCTGTGTGCCCTTAAGCTTGGACTATTTTAATATAGTTGGCCCTCCTTATCTAAGAATTCATCATCAACAGATCCAACTCTACAGCTTTTTAAAAAAAAATCCAAAAAGCAAATTTTGATTTTCTCATTTTATATAATGAATACCATTTTGCGACACTGTTGTATATAATGGGATTTTAGTATTCATGGAGTTTGGTATCCATGGAAGGGGTGGTGGTCCTGGAACTAAATCTAGCTGATACCAATGATCCACTGTATAGGCAACACAGGTTTGATTCATGTCACTATTCTGTCTACATTTAAAGGAACTATATTTAAAACTAGGAAGGGGTCCTCCTCCTTGCCCTGAATAGCTTTAAAGCAAGATTCCTGGTGCAGTGGATTAAACTGCTGAGCTGCTGAACTTGCTGACCAAAAGGTCACAGGTTCGAATCCAGGGAGTGGTGTGAGCTCCTGCTGTTAGCTTCAGCTTCTAGCAACCTAGCAATTTGAAAACATGCAAATGTGAGTTCATCAATAGGTAGCACTCTGGTAGCAACACTCCATGCAGTCATGCCAGCCACATGACCTTGGAGGGGTCTACGGACAATGCCGGCTCTTCGTCTTAGAAATGGAGATGAGCACCAACCCCCGGAGTCGGACACAACTAGACTTAATGTCAGGGAAAAACCTTTACCTTTACTAAGATTCCTAAACCCTATCACCAAGCTTCCTTTTGGAAGGCTACAGAAATGATGAAGGACAGAAGCGTTTGTTAATGTTGAGTTTCAAGAAGGGAGATCAATGTTAGGATGTCTACTTATTCATTGCCAAAATGAGTGCGCAGACTTGCCTAAAATTTGCATGTGCTGGTTTATATTTACAGACACAAATTTAGAAATAATTAGTCTAATGTCAATGATGTATGTATGCCTTAATGAGGAAGACAGCGACCAGGCAATCTGAATTCCTACATTAGTATTGATGGGCAACTTCGAGGCCCATGGTCACCCTTCCTGAAGTCCTTTATTTTTAAGTTGAACTGTGTGGCCCTTCAGGTATACAATGCCTTCAAACAAAAGATTGCCTTCCGTGAATTAGGACACTGAACTACCCTAACCACTTGTCTGCAGTGGTCTAGGTGGAAAAAAATTACCCCTGAATATTTTATTCAGGAGGCAGTTTGTACATTTTCATAAGCGACGGGAAGAATGAAGGGGTGTAATTACCAGTTGCTAAACTGGGACACTATTTTCATAACACAGAGCCACCGTTATGACCACTAGTCAGAAGATCTCTGAAAGAGAGAAACTCTGTATAAGCCACCTGTTATCGATAAAGATAAATGTATCTGCTTCTACTGAGGTATACTGCAGATAAAGCTCTTGCGATTAAGGTGAGATTCCCAAGGAACAGAACAGGAAATTCCTTAATGAGCAAGAAAGCACCAGCATAATGAGGCAACACTGTTTCAGACTTACTTTTGCATTTCAGACAAAATCAGCATAGTTGAGGGCATAGCTTTAATTAGGAACAAGGCTGAGGAGTGTGAAATCTGGCACTATCTTTAGGAAAATGCTTTGTACATTTTGGAAGGGATATGGTTATTTAATAACAATAACAATAGCAATTATTAATTTACCACTGTTGTTTTGCTCTCTGCATCATCTGGATACTATTAATATGCATCCTTTTCCACCATCTTTTCTCCCTCAGGCAACAGCAATATGAGAAAGGGGTATGGCATAGATGCACCAAGTCCCATCCATCCTGATACACAGGAAACAACACTAAATGATATAATCACCTGTCTCGCCTGCACCCTGGATCTCCTCACAGCAAGTGCAAATACTTCCAGTGTTCAGATTTCAACACAAAACTAGGCAGGTTCTTCCTTTAAATTTACACGAAACATCTGTGGTTGTATCATGTTTTAAAAATCATATGAACATAGTTTATATATGCTTTAATAAGGGTGCCCAAATAATTTATGAATGAATCATCCATGCATGGAGATGTTATCTAAGGTGTCTGCAACTGTTTCTACAGATGCCAGTCTTGTTCCCTCTTCGTAGGTTGCATGTTGGGAAGAAATGGGGAAATCCCACTTGAGCAAAGCAAGCATTCCTGGTGCATGTGTGCCACTCATGCATGGAGTGAAATGTGTTAACCTTTAAACAATTTAGAAGTTGGTGGAGTTAATAGGCAGGACAGATAGTTACAAAGTCCTGATTAACTACAGAATGCGAAGACATGTGAAAACTTGTACATAGCGACAGAAAGAGACAGCCGCTATTGCTTCCCAGGCTGGGAGGAATGTGAAGCACAGGTACAGCACAGCTCTTGGTGGAGCTGGGATTCGGAACGGCAACATTGCCCTCTTTTGGCAAAAGCAAGCACCGTTGTGCTTATTTCTTCTAGGAATTCAAAAGGCCCAAATATCCTAAAGGCACCATATCCCATCTGATCTTGGAAGCTATATTCTGGTTAAATGGGAGTCTGTTAATGAAGGCGTTTGCCAGTTCCTTTCTTCCTGCTGTAGAAAATCCTATTCATAGGGCCCTCCATCAGTTAACAGGCAACTTGAACACACACACACTTCTCACTCCCTGCTCTGCAACTCTTCAGTGGGACTCGTTGAACAGAACGCAGCTGAAAATGACAGCTAAAGTTTGCATTATTTGTAAAGAAATAAATAGAAATGATAAAACCCTATATGTAGTGTTCTTATTACTAGGAGAGATTTCCAATAAATGTGTGAGGAGCAGACTCCTGAATCTTGCTTTGGTTTGCTACAATGAGTCATCATCTGCAATCCTGTCCTTACTTCTTGGGAGGCTGCTTCACTGAACTCAGCATGGCTTAATTGAAAGGAGACATTTTAGGCTAGTGCTTTTTTAAAATAATCTGGTAGAAAGAAATTGTTATTTATTCATTCAGTGGCTTCCAACTCTTTGTGACCCCATGGACCAGCCCACGCCAGAGCTCCCTGTCGGCCATGGCCACCCCCAGCTCCTTCAAAGTCAATCCATCCATCTTGCCCTTGGTCAGACCCTCTTCTTTTTTCCTTCCATTTTCTCCAGCATCATTGTCTTCTCCAAACTTTCCTGTCTTCACATTATGTGGCCAAAGTACTTTATCTTTGCCTCTAATATCCTTCCCTCCTGTGAGCAGTCGGGCATCATTTCCTGAAGTATGGACTGGTTGGATCTTCTTGTGGTCCAAGGCACTCTCAGAATTTTCCTCCAACACCACAGTTCAAAAGCATCTCTCTTCCTTCACCCAGCCTTCCTTATGATCCAGCTCTCACATCCATAGGTTACTACAGGGAATACCATTGCTTTAATTATGCAGATCTTCATTGCCAGTGTGATGACTCTATTCTTAATTTAATAGGCATGGGTGATACTTTTACAAGCTCCATAGTGTAGAAGTGCATAAGAACAAAGCCTTCTCAAACAGCAATAGAATTCTTTAAAAAAATACGGAGTGGGGAAAGAAGATATTTTCACGTACATATTATTACAAAGGAAAGCCTATCTTCCTTTAAAAATAAAGGACAATATTCTTTTTACTTCTGATATTAGATCTTTTTCATATGACAACTCAAAGGGCCACTGAGTTCTTTTGGTGACCTTTCAGAGACTATTAGGTTAGTGTCAGCCTGCATTTGGTACAGTTAGTAACATGGGTTCAATTTAGACTGGAGACAGCATGCATACTCTCTGCTTCCTTTAGAAGGAATCACTAGGAGGAATTTAGCTTTCCGATGTCACAAAACTCGATCCTACACCCAGGTTTGATTAGGATAAATTACAGATGCCATGCTCTTTTAAAAGAGGGATGCAGGGCAATTCCCTCTTTCATGAGCAGCTGCATTATGTGGCAAATTTATGGATTCCTCTAAGTCGCTTCCCTCTCTAGCTCAAGATTTTAATAACTTTCTTGAACCCAGTAAAAACCATCACATAGGAAGGAGACAAAATCTGTTATTTCTGGGAGACAGGTATTCTTTGAAAAGAGAAGGATATCTCATCAAAACATTTGTGTGTACATTTTCAGAGCCAAACTCATAATCCTGGTGCCATATATCTATTGGCCCATTGACATCTGTCCACATGTGATTGGTGGCCGATGAATGTGAACTGGCTCAGTTAAAAACAGTACATTCGATGTGATGGGCGCTCATATGCAAGTTATGCTTGGGTTATTATTATTATTATTACCCTGCTTTATCTTTTCCAAAGGATACTCAAAGTGGCTCAGAATTAAAAGTATGATACCACGTAATTAAAAAATTACAAGTATGATATTTTTAATATTTTTGACATATTTTATAGATTTTCTTCTAGAAAAAAATATTAAAAGTAAAATTTCCACTACAACCAGAATTCTTCCAACCAGAGATAACCAATATAGAAAGGGATGTAAACAAGGATAAACTTTTTACCTATATGACTATAGCGGCAAGAATGGTGCTAGCGAAAGTTTGGAGACAAAATGTAATGCTATCAAAAGATGACTGGATACAGAAAATGCTAGATATTATGAGCATGGATGAACTGACTTTTTGGATATCAAAATCACAAGACAGGTATAGTAAAACAATGGACTGGACTCCTATTAAAGAATGGTTGAAAGAAAACAAAATAAAAATATTTATCTAACTGGGAAAAATAGACAGGGAAAAATACCTTCGCAGAAAAAGAAGAAAGGAGGAGATAATAAATGGAAAGCTTCAGACTTTAAAAAAATCATTACAAAGAAGAATTGAAGTACAAATTAACCCCTCCCATCCCACTTTCCTGTGGCTTTCCCCCCAACCTTCCACCCAAACTCTATCCCAAACCCAAACCCCTAAACCACCACGCTCCAGCAAGATTCCACTCCGCACTTCCCTCCCTTCTTTCCAAGATTTGTCCCAACTATTGGATTTTACCTATTGATGTATATCAGAATATATCTCATAAAATTATATATGTGTGTGTGTGTAATTACAAACATGCAAATATTAAAACAGATTTAAACACAACAGTATTAAAATTCACAGTTAAAATCTATTAAAACTTCGAGGAAAGAGAGCTATAATTGGCCATCTGTATCCATAGGTTGTGCATTCATGGTTTCAACCAAGCAAGGCTGTAAAACATTTTTTTAATGAAAAATTAAACTTTATTTTGCTATGTGCTGCACACTTTGCTGATGTGTAGGCATGCCCTTTGGTAGAGTTCCATCATTTCACAGATTGACAGGTTCTCTTTGGCACTCATTTCCATTGTTTGTCATTTTATATAAGAGATGCCATTTTGCTATGCCATTGTATATAAGGGGACCTGAGCATCAACAAATTTTGATATCCTGGAACCAAACCCCAAAGGTACACTATGTTAAAGCTGACAGGGCATTTCAGAGATGAGTATTCATGGTTAAATGAGCCCTTAACAAATAGAAATGCTTTGAGGTTTTTAAAGAATGCTCTGGCAAAGAGATAAGGAATGCTTTGAACTCAGCAACTCCCGGATTAAACCCCCAACATTGCTACTGTCCTGGAGGGATAGTGCAAGCCAGGACAACTTGTCCTACTATTAGCCACTTGAGGTAGCAGATGCTTGAGGATGAGGACTCACTGTGACAGGACAGGGCTATGTGACCTGCCTTTTGCCCATGGAACTTCCCTCAAAATCCTGTATCAGAGTCAGTCAAAGTAAGACAACTATCAGTCAGATCAGCTTCTGCACATGGAATGGGAGTATGGCTCTCTCTTGCCTTTTGCTTCAGGTAGCAAACTGTCTCAGTCTGACCCTGACAGTTAATGTAGTCAGTAGGCCTGGGTAGGTTCGTTCGGAATCGTCTTAATTCGGAATAAATTTGTATCAAATTCCTTTTTGAAGTGATTTCGAAGTGATTTGGGAATCTGGAAGTATCCTTGCCATTTCGAAAATTTTTCTAGCATTTCTCGTACGAATCAGTAAGTGAGTCGGAAATGATTCAGCTTTTCAAACCAGTATGGATGGATTCCCTTCATTTCCTTTCCCTCCCACATCAGACCTGGGGCAAGAGCCATGTTTAACCCAAGTTAGATGCGGATATCCTTCTCTCCCACGTCAGACCTGGGGCAAGAGCCATGTTTAACCCGGTTTGGATGCGGATGTCCTTCCCTCCCGGGTCAGACCTGGGGCAAGAGCCGTGTTTAACCCAGTTAGGATGTGGATGTCCTTCCCTCCTGCGTCAGACCTGGGGCGAGAGCCGTGTTTAACCCAGTTTGGATGCGGATGTCCTTCTCTCCCATGTCAGACCTGGAGCGAGAGCCGTGTTTAACCCAGTTTGGATGAGGATGTCCTTCCCTCCCAGGTCAGACCTGGCGCGAGAGTCGTGTTTAACACAGTTTGGATGCGGATGTCCTTATCTCCTGCATCAGACCTGGGGGGAGAGCTGTGTTTAACCCAGTTTAGATGCGGATGTCCTTCCCTCCCGTGTCAGTCCTGGAGTGAGAGCCATTTCCGAACTGGGTTAAACATGACTCTTGCCCCAGGACAGATGCGAGAGGGAAGGACATCCTCATCCAAACTGGGTTAAACACTGTTTAACCCAGTTTTGATGCAGATTTCCTTCTCTCCCACGTCAGTCCAGGGCGAGAGCCGTGTTTAACCCAGTTTGGATGCAGATTTCTTCCCTTTGCTTCCCCCCTTTTTTTCTGGAATAAAACAACTACTTTCAAAGTAAAGACCACCCAATGAAACAGGAAATAACACTTGAAACCATTAACGAAGGATTCGGAAGTCTCAGAAGTTTTGGACAGAACTTTTTTTCTGTGAAAATTGGAATTGACTTTAAATCTGAACCACCAGTGCCGGTTTACATCCGAAGTGAGTTTGTTGTTGTTAATACTATTCCAAAGAATTGTACCAGCAAAAAAATCACCAATCCAAGTTCTACCAGGCTTCTTCTACCAATCCTAACCTTTGCAATCTCTCTGCCTTCCTAATTTCATTAATAATAATAGTTTGGCCGCATCAAGCCACACCCACAAGCCCCAACCCCATCTTCTCCATTGCCAGCTGCTTGCCTGCCTGACCTGAAGTCATCCTTCTTTCCTTGTACCTGAGCCCTTCCATTGCCCTTCTTTTGGAGCTTCTGCCACCTTGCCTTTCTAAACCAGTGAAGCTGATGACCTGCTCTGACCTGACTTAAAAGAATATAACATGCCCCCAAACCACTGGTTTTTCCCCCCAAACATGACTAGATTTCCCATAACACATTTTGAACCCCCCCCCCCAGTGGATTGTACAGGAGTGTTTTTCTAATAAGGTGCATGTTGCTTGCTTGCTTGTGGCTGCTAGCCTCTTCAAGTATGTTTTGTAAGAACAAAATACAAAAGCTTTGGAAGACGATGTTGTTGTTTTTTTATTAGTAGAGAAAGTGTAATAGTGGGCACTGGGCTTTGCAATGTGGAAGTGCATCTTTAACATTTGGCAGAAAGGAACGGTGCCCTGCTGCTCCTGGAGAAGTTACAGGGCAGGGCCAGCAGGGGATATCTTTTTGAAAATTGTTCAACAAAAAATTAATTCTAAAAATAAAAAAATCCTAAAAATCAAGGGATGATCCAAACATTCTGAAACTTGGTGGGCTAATAGTGCTAGATTTGTCCTCAAGTGTAACCATTTTCATCCCAATAGCTCTAAAAATGATGGGGAGGGCCCCCCCCACCCCATTGCTGCCAATGGGCTGGATCTAGCTGCATTTTTGGCTACATTGTTGGCATTTTTTGGCTACAGACCAAAAACGGCCATCCAGATGCCCTCCTGTTTTTGGGGGTATCTGGATATTTCACTCTCTCTGACCATTTGGTTGGTGGGAAGCCCACACTGAACAGTTTTTGTAATATTTTACCTACAGAAGAGAAGCAGGACTGCCTGGCTACCTTGTCTTTTGTGTTTATTTCTCCCAGAAGGCTTATAAAGTAGTATGATTTAGCTAAAATTGGGGTGGCTTGGAGGTGGGATTTGTGAATTTCATTCATTTACCTCCCACCTCTAACCCTATAAGGCTAACATTGATTTTAACAGTGTTTTCATTAAAATGGCAAACCAGGAGCTGGGCCAAATTCAGGGAAATGATGACAGTTATTGAACTGATACTGATTTAAAATCAATGTTATAAGTGGTCACCTAGATTGGCTCCCTAGCCTCCCTCTTCCCCCAATGCTAAAATGGCTGTGTGATAATCTGCCTTCAGATGGGAGTGCTAAACCTAGCTATATTGTATCACCTTTATTTCCTGGGATTGTGGAAACCATGGGAAGCAAAAGTGAAAATACACTGGCTTAATCATTAATTGCCTTGTCAGATGTAACAAAAGAGCCATACAATGAAAACACAATCAAATCTATTGGAATTTATCAAACTATGTTTTTTCTTCTTTTCAATGCAGCTTCCCTCTCTGCTTTTCAAAGAGGTGGGAATAATACTGCAGATTGTAGTACTTTCTATTTTGCAACCAACCTACCTCTCTTGTAAAGATTTTCATCAGCTGCCATGGATGTTACAAACCTGAATGATAGCAACTTCCTCTTCCCCGCCCCTCCGCAGTTCTGAGAAGGCATTGAAGCTTCACGCACATGCATTAAACAACTTGGTATCGATGTTAATTCAGAGGGTGAAGCTTCAAAAGTAAGCAATTGAGAGGGGAGGAAGGGGCTGGTCCACATCATTTGTTTTTCTCTTTCTTAGATTAAAAAATGGGAAGGGGAGTGGGATTTTTAAAAAGTTGCTTTGTGCATCTACAAATCCAGATAGTTTTATATGAAAGCAAGACAAATGTATGTCAAAGGCTTTGTCCCTCTGCCCAAGAAAATGTAAGTACAATCCAAACAGAGCTCTGAGCTTGATAAAGGGCCATTTGTCTCTGTCAGTGGAAGTTGAGGGGGTGGGGAGAGTTGTTCCTCTATTAGTAAGACTATGAGTCTTCATGTTTTTGTCTGTGTTGGCTGTCAACATAAAGCAACTCTATGAATTTTATAGGGTTTTCTTAGGCAAGGTGCTCAAAGGTGCGGATAGAAATATTATCTGCTAGACTTACTTACTTGGCAATCCCTCGTTGATCGAGTAAGATTGTCTTCCAGGTTCGCTGTACTGGCGGTGGGTACATAGGTGACTGTGGAGCTCTATTCTTGACCTGCGTGTTCTCCTGCAGTGAGGGCATCAGTTTCCAAGGCGGTCCCGTTCGGAGTTGGCTTGATGTGCCTTCCGCTTGGCACGTTTCTCTCTTTCACCATTCATTCGTGCCTCTTCAAATTCTACAGCACTGCTGATCACAGCTGACCTCCAGCTACAGCGCTCAAGGGCCAGGGCTTCCCAATTCTCTGTGTCTATGCCACAGTTTTTATGGTTGTTTTTGAGCCCATCTTTAAATCTCTTTTCCTGTCCTCCAACATTCTGTTTTCCGTTCTTGAGTTCTTGAGTAGAGCAACTTCTTTGGGAGATGGTGGCCAGGCATCCAGACAATGTTGCCAGTCTAGCGGAGTTGATGGTGGAGGACCATTGCTTCAGTGCTGGTGGTCTTTGCTTCTTCCAGCATGCTGACATTTGTCCACCTGTCTTCCCAGGAGATTTGCAGGATTTTTCGGAGGCAACACTGATGGAATCGTTCCAGGAGTTGCATGTGACGTTTGTAAATAGTCCAGGTTTCTCAGGCATATAGCAGGGTTGGGAGGACAATAGTGGTATAAACAAGCACCTTGGTCTCCCTACGGATGTCCCAGTCTTCAAACACTCTCTGCTTCATTCAGAAGAATCCTGCACTCGCAGAGCTCAGATGGTGGTGTATTTCGGTGTCAGTGTTGACTTTTGTGGAGATGTGGCTGCCAAGGTAGTGGAGATGGTCAACATTTTCTAATGTTACACCATTCAGCTGTATTTCTGGCATTGGAGAGGGATTGGCTGGTGACTGCTGGGAGAGTACTTTGGTTTTCTCGATGTTCAGTGATAGGCCAAACTTCTCATATGCTTCTGCGAAGGTGTTTAGAGAGGCTTATAAGTCTTCTTCTGAATGCACATAGACAACGTTGTCATCAGCATACCGGAGTTCTATAAGAGATGTTGTTGTAACCTTGGTTTTGGCTTTCAGTCTGCTAGAGCAAAGAGACTAATGGTTTCCAAGTATACTGGAATCATGATCCACCATCATATGCTGAATTCCACAAAACAGGCACAAACTCATGACAAGGGGGAAGACTTTATCCATAACGGGAAATGCTCCTTTAAATAAGTGGTGTATCTCTTCATAGAGGTGATCATAAAATTAGTGTTTTGATTCAGAATCTATGGCACGTTTGGAATAAAATGTGGCCTCCCAAACATATTTGTACTGCAAGTCTCAGCAACCTTAGCTAGCAAAACCTTAATGCTGACAAATGTTGGGAGTTGCGATCCAACAATATTTAGAGGGAACATCATTTTGACCATGAGCTAGCTTATTTAAACAGTATTTGAACAGTACCACAGATGTAGTAATGTTCCAAATGCCACAGCCTTTCCATTCTCTAGAGCAGTGTTTCCCAACTTTTGGTCCTCCAGGTGTTTCGGACTTCTACTCCTAGAAATTTTATTTCTTTATTTACTTAAGGTAAAGGTTTTCTCCTCACATTAAGTTCAGTCGTGTCCAACTCTGCGGTACTCGTCTCCATTTCTAAGCCAAAGAGCCAGCGTTGTCCATAGACACCTCCAAGGTCATGTGGCCGGCATGACTGCATGGAGCACCATTACCTTCCCACCTGAGCAGTACCTATTGGTCTACTCACATTTGCATGTTTTTGAACTGCTGGGTTGGCAGAAGCTGGGGCTAACAGCAGGAGCTCACCCCACTATCTGGATTCGAACTGGTGACCTTTTGGTCAGTAAGGTCAGCAGCTCAGCAGTTTATCCTAATGCACCACTGGGGTTACATTTATTTATCATTTATTTATTTTTCAATTAAGAAAGAACAGCTTGAAGACCTTGCATGAAAATTCCGTTTTCTGCTTGGTCAAAGTCTGAATAAATCCAAGGGAACTTTCTCCAAGGTGTATGTATAATTGTGACAGTAAATATAGGAGAATTAAAAACAGAATAAGCATCTTTTGAATCAATATATAAAATAACAACACAGAAAGGTCTATTATCTCACATTTATCAATTATTATTGACTTTAGATATAATTTAACTGTGTGAATTATTCAAAATCATCTTGACATTTTTTAAACTGAAGACATGGCAATTATTTCCATTGACATGTAGCATTTTTGTGCAGAATTTTAAATATACCTGAAGCCCAGAAAACCATTAGGAATAGAAGGAGCGTACAACTCTGCTGCTACGCCAGCTCCATTGTTTGCCAGTCTGCTACTGAGCACAATTCAAAGTGCTTTCTTTAGCCTATAAAGCCCTAAATGGTTCCTGTCCAATTTACCTGTCTGAATGCATCTCCCTCTAGGAACCATCGATGGGGGATGGTCACATCCCCTTCATAGCTGCGGTTTTGTGGAGACAAGAGACAGGGCCTTCTCGGTTGTGGCCCCTTGGCTTTGGAACTCCCTCCCCAGTGAAATTAGATCAGCGCCCCCCCCCCCTGGCCTTCAAAAAGAAAACAAAATCATGGCTGTGGGACCAAGCCTTTGGTTGGGGAGCACTGCAAGAAATGAATAGGGAGTATGTACAATTAACAATTGGAATGGATTTGGACAATGTTTCTGGATTATGTGATCTTAATGTTTATACTAATATGTTTTAATTCTTTGTCTTAATGTCTAAAGGTTCCCTTATGTTTCATGGTTTAATATGGTTTTAATAGTTTTAATTCTTAGTTATTTGTTATTGGGGGGTTTTTTGGTTTGTTTTGGTATTTCACATGTATGTTGGGCATTGACTTTTGCCATGCTTATGTTGGAAACTACTTTGACCCTCCCCCCAGGGGTGACAAAAACAGTACATAAATACAGTGAATAAATTTCATGGTCCCCTAAACTAGAAACCACATATGGATTATGAATATGTAGCACTCAATAGGTTTTGGACTGGGTGTCATTTTACTCATGGTGCAATAGTGCAGTCAAAATACATATAAACCATCCTCGTTAATAAGTAATATACTGTTAGGGTTGTCCAAAATGCAGAACCCAAGGCAAAGTTGAATAGATGCACACACACACCATTACCAGCACCACAATTCCATGGACAAAATTGGTTCCCAGAACTCTGTTTCAAACACTCTGGAATGCAACAGAGAAAATGAGAAACCAGATAATTTCTAGTACAGGCAGACAGACAAACAAACAAGTTGTTTACCAGTTGATCAAAATAGAATTTCACCAAAGACCCCACAGATCCACATCATCCCCTTATCCTTCCAAGCTTAGCTTCAACAATCCTAATTTTGAGCAAAAGAGTCCAATTAATCAGTGGGAATGTCAGATTTCTTAGCAGATTTTCATGATCTATTGTGTGAAAGCTCTTGCTGACACACACACAGCTCCCTGTCTACCATTCCCAAGCTGCTTTATGCTCCTAAAAACATTATTTTCATTTGATTCCCCTTTTGATCCTAAGGAATTTGCTTACTATTACCTGCCAGAGAATCTGTCCTTGTGCAAATTCCTCCTGACAGCAATATGCAAACTCCTATTATGCTAAAGAAGAGGTAGTTCCCTATAGCCATAGATATCTTCTGTGCAAATGTGCTTACTGACCTTCAGGAGCATCCTCATAATAGTGCACAAATTATTTGGGCAGTGCTTTCCTTTGGAATTGGAAGTTGTGTGTATATGTAGGTCCTCTGTAATGCTTTAGGAAAGAATTTTATCTCCCTTCCCTTCATTATTATAGTCCAGTGGGGAGGGACACCTCATATAACTAATATAAATAGAATATTATTGGGAGAGATGCAACTGGGAATAAATTTGCATGTGAGATAGCAGTAAAAGCCATTCTCCCAAATCCCCCAAACCAGCTGTAACCCAGTGTGCCTTTGTTTAAGAGAGGTTCCCTCACAGACATGGATTTTGGCATTAGTTTCTTTGATTTTTTTAAACATCCAAATATCAAGAGATAGAAGAACAAAGTGAGATTCAGACCACACTTTAAATTTATTCGAAGCTGAGAAAAAAGTAGGGAAGTTGAAAAATCATCCAGTTTTTTACCTTTAAAATATGCTTTGTGCTTTGTTGCAAATTGAAAATTCCCTTCCTGTAGCAGCTAATAGAAAAGATTCAGAGGATGCTCAGAGACCTGTTGGGAAGTTACATGTTTGTAAATGGGTTCAAATCTGGGGAAACTAGGCCATTCCATAGCATCCGTATCCATCAGAGGACTGCTGTTACAGTATAGCAGACCCAACAAAGTGACCAATGTATAATGGGACAGATGCACTATGGGACCAGTGCACAATGGGATGTGCGTTGCAGCAGTGCCAGAGTTCATTATCTCAGTCCTAATGTGTATTGGGCACAGTAAAAGTAAAGGTAAAGGTTTCCCCCTGATATTAAGTCCAGTTGTGTCCTACTCTAGGGGTGGTGCTCATCTCCATTTCTGTCCGTAGACACCTCCAAGGTCATGTGGCTGACATGACTGTATGGAGCGTCATTGTTAACAAGTTTAGTAGCTCAGTGGTTTAACCCACTGCACCACCGGGGGCTCCTATTAGGCACAATAAAAGAGTTCTTCGTTCCTTGGACACATGGATATATGTAAATGTATCCAATGTAATATAGGTCATATAGGATTCCAGATAACATCGGCAGTTAGCTTTCTCTTAATTCAAAACTCTTGATTTTAGGGCGATCCAGGAGTAGAACTGCTGGAATCACTTCTATAATGGACTGTTACGTAGACTGAAGATACCAACTAGATTCAAGACTGAACTGTTATTCCATACAGATGATGCTCTGATTTTCCATATGAGACCAGCGCATCAAATGCAACCCTTGGTAAGCCACCATGTAGATCATCTAGAACATTGGTTCTCAACCCGTGGGTCCCCAGGTGTTTTGGCCTACAACTCCCAGATATCCCAGCCAGTTTACCAGCTGTTAGGATTTCTAGGAGTTGAGGGCCAAAACATCTGGGGACCTACAGGTTGAGAACCACTGGTGTAGAATATTGTTATCTGAAAATGACACAAGTGACAATCCTATACTTACACTATTTGTGGACCAAATCTTATTGTGACCTTTTTTCAACTACTGGCATCATTGCATCTCTTTTCATTGTGGATGAGCTTTTATTAAAATGAAAACTTTTATAGGATTAACAAAAAATGTCATGCAGCGTATAATTCACTTATGATATGTATAATTCACAGTCTAAGTGTCAGAAAACATCCTGAGCTGTTGCTTCAGCAGAAACAACTGTCACACAACACTAGGACTAGGGGGCACTCCCTAAAGCTCCAAGGTAGGAAAGTTAGGACTAATAAAGGGAAATATTTCTTCACCCAGAGGGTCATTGGGTTATGGAACTCACTTCCAGAGGAGGTTGTGACAGCTGTCAGCCTGGACAGCTTCAAGGCAGGATTAGACAGATTCATGGATACCAAGGGAATCAGTAGTTACTGAAATGGACATCCAAGTGCCACCTCTGTGTTGATGGAGGCAGGCAGGATTTTCCCGGGTACTGGTTGTGGGGGTCGGGAGCAGGTGAGGGGTTTTGCCCTCCTTTCTGCTAGAGATCCCTGTGTACAACTAGTGGGCCACTGTGTGACACAGAATGCTGGACTAGATGGGCTGAGGCCCGATTCAGCATGGCTCTTCTTATGTTCTTATTACCACTAACCTTGGGAATTGTTACTCTATATTCTAGAGCTCCCAGAATCCCCAAATTAACATATTAAGTGTCTGTGTTGGGGGAGATTAATTGTAGCTAAAATAAGTTAATTTTTCCAGTTCTGTAATGTAATAATGATCCAGTAATTTATCTCTGAAACTTAGGCCGTGAATTATATACTGTATATGTATATAAACTATTTTTGAAAAATTGTATAAAAATTTTCATTTTTTAAAAAAAGTCATCCACAATAAAAAGAGATGCGACAAAGCTAGTAGTTAAATAGTCTTCATTATATAACCTAAATGGCATACCTGGGATCTCGAACTGAAGCATTCTCCCCTATGACATTTGTTATGGGCCTCACTTGTATGTTCTATTATTATGATTTGAAAGACATTACAAATTACTAGGATCAGCTAGTCTAACTTAAGTTAGGTCCTGTTTATCTTCGAGAACCACATCTTCCCCTATGAAGCAGTGCATACCCTGAGATTATTTGGGGAGGCTTTGTTCTCTCTTCCACTGCCATCCCAGGCATGGCTGATGGGGACAAAGGAGAGAGCCTTATCGGCGGTGCCCCCCCCCCCCCCAGCTCTGGAATTCCCTGAATGTTCTGGTGCGCTTTTGATTAGGCAATTCACCAGAAATTGTCCTGTCCCTACTTTAAGCTTTGCATCTTACTTTGACCCTCTTTTCAGCTACCTCGACATGTTAGACAATGGTATTCCCTAGCCCTACCCATCTGACACCGGCACTTTCATGGATTCCTTTAGGAATTACAGCAATCATTGAGCCTGAACTCAGCTATGGTTCCTTTATCATAGCCATATTGTTTTTTACGATGCTGTTATGACTGTGTTGTTTTTATTTTATTCACTGATTTTAACGATGCCTCTGTTTTTAATTTGTAATTTTTGGGCTAGGCCCTTGTAAACCGCCCCAAGTCTTCTTGGGGAGATGGTTGGTGGGGTATATAAATAAAGTTGTTGTTGTTGTTGTTATTACTTTGCCAAAATTCATTTCTTGTTTTTTTTTACCCTCCCAAACAAAAATTAAAATTGACCATACAATCAACCAGTCATTCAGTCCTTTTTTGTGTCTATTCAGAAGTAAGCTAAATGGGTTGAAAGGTCCTTGCTCCCAGATAAATCCTCTTGGAGTCTCAAACTAAAATAATTTACTTGCCAAGAAAGAAAAAGCCACCCCAATGCAGAAGAACTGTATTTTCCTCCTTGAATCTCTGTGTGGAAAATAAGGGTGATTCCATTGCAATGTGACAAATCTGAGGGATGGCAGAAAGCATGTAAATCACATGCGTTATCAGGCTTCATCAGAATGTCTGTACAACATATACAAGTTGAAGGATTAAGTACTGGACAAGCTTTCAGTGCAGGGAAAGTACTGTGTGGGCCTGGCGTGACACTCCGATTAAGACACTGACAAAGTATACAAAAAAACCCATTTGTTGGCATGACATGTCAGATGGATGAAGCATCCGTCTTTGTCCGGGTGAGTTCAGTTTTCTTTCAAAAGGCCGTTGTGGATCTATGATGGGGAGAACAGCGAGGCAAGTGGCACATTTGCTTAATACAAGCAACAGCAAAGCACACAACAATGAAAATCAGAGTGATTTCTATGGCATTGGTAAGCCCAGTGAACAATATGATTTAATACAAGCGGCGTTCCCTTTCATCTCTTACTTCCAAAAGCAGCTCGAATTATGCAGCTAATTCTTCTTCTACCTGTGACTATATTGTGTAGGGAGCTTTACTTTTGTTTGATATTGAAAAATAAAATGATGGAAAATTGGAGCCAACAATGTGTTCTGATTATTCGTATGTTATAGAATATTCTCTCAACGGGATAAACCATGTTTATCTCACTAGGGATAAAGAGGGAGGAATTCCTTCTGATTTATATTCATTCATGCGAGCCACTGCTAAATAGCCACCTTACTATCAGGCCAAAGACAATGCTACAGTTTTATTGCACTTGTCTGTAATTGTGAAATTTTCTTTTTCAGGATTTTACCTAACTGTAGTACGATGCTGAGAAACAACAACAAAAAATGACTGGAAGAATTGTTTAAAAGTATTTTTTCTATCAGAGCTATTTCTGTCTGAATGCACATCCGTTCATTTTTCTTAAGAGAATTTCTTACTGGTTACGTTTCTCCTGGACCTTCTGTTCTGAAAATACCACACTCGAGTGGTGTTAAGATTGCATGTTACTGCTGTGTCTTTTGAAAAACTTTCCTTTGTAAACTGTTTTCTTACTCAATAAACCAAAATAGCAAATAGCTTTACTCAGAAAAAAATGCAGCCATGTTTTCGAGCTTGTATTTCAAATTTCATCATAAACAAGATGAAGAAACATTTTAAAAAGTACCTCCAATACCAAGCAAAGCATCCGAAAGGAAGTCCTTAATATACATTAGTACTCTGTGGTTTGTATAATCACCATCTGGGCCTCAAACAGGTTGCAGGATTTCCAAGGGAATATTCTTTACAGCAAATCACTTCTTTCAATACCAGGTTGAAACTGTGTTAAATTATCAGTGTAGATGGGGGTTCTAAGCAGAGAGCTGGAAGGCAGAAGCTACAGGACAGGAGAAACGTTGTAAGTTCAGTGGATCCCCACATTTGCAGGTTTCTCTTTTGTGGATTTGCTTATTCAGGAGTTTGTGGGTGCTGCTTAACTAACCTCACTCCTTCTGCCGCCCTTCTGCCTGTTCTTCCATATCCTGGCAACAATGCCAGCCCATCACTCCCTTTCCCACATTATCATAGAATTATCATAGAATCATCGAGTTGGAGGAGACCTCACGGGCCAGAAAAATTGCATTCAAAACAACCCCGACAAATAGCCATCCAGCCTCTGCTTAAAAGCCTACGAAGGAGGAGCCTCCACCACACTTCAGGGCAGAGAGTTCCACTGCTGAACAGCTCTCACAGTTAGGAAGTTCTTTGTAATATTCAGGTGGATTCTCCTTTCCTTTGAAGCCATTGTTCCGTGTCCTAGTCTCCAGGGAAGCGGAAAACAAGCTTGCTCCCTCCTCCCGATGACTCCTTCCTATGAAGAGATATATATAGGTGTTTGGCTCCTAAAAACTGTCAGTCTCTCTGACATTACATTGTCCTCACTGATGCTATCTGTATTTTATGGTTGCTGTTTTAATCCTAATGATTTTAATGTAGTCGTAAATGTTGTTATTGTTGTTTTATTGTTTGTGAGTCGCCCTGAGTCGAATGGGAGTGGCGACGGATAATTTTTTTAAAAAATGTTCTTTATTGAGAGGTTTTTTTGATACATATAATAAAAAAACAATAGTTCATAAAGGCAGAAAGGGGGAGACTGAGGGGAGGGAAGGGGAAGGTCGGAAGGGGACAGGGGGGGAAGGGAGGTTTGGGAAAAGACAGGAAGGGAGATAGGTAGGGGGTGGGGGGTGAAAGGGTTGAAATAGAGGTAGAAGAAAGTTATCATGGTTGACTTCCAGTCCAGTCTACAGGGTAAGAATTGACTTGGATTGATCTTCTACTCGAGGTTAGTATTTTCAACACTTCCTCTTCTTGCAAGGGTTTTAAGCTCCTTTTCTCTTTTTGTTGGTTTTCTCTTTAGGATTCACTTCATTTAAATATGTTATTACTTGCTTCCAATTAATCCTACTTTCCGGGTTATGGTCTGTCACTCTGTTTTTTAAAATGTCCAAATCAATTATCTCTCTCAGATAAATTTGAATAAATAAATAAATAAACATTGCTTCCCCTCACATATTTATACATGGCCATCATGTCTCCTCTCAACCTTCTCTTCTGCAGGCTAAACATGCCCAGTTTTTAAGCCGCCCCTCATAGGGCTTGTTCTCCACACCCTTTAACATTTTAGTTGCCCTCCTCTGGACTCATTCCATCTTGTAAACATCTCCCTTCAATTGTGGTACCCAGAATTGGGCACAGTTTTCCAGTTGTGGTCTGACCAAGGCAAAATAGAGGGATAACATGACCTTCCCAGCATGAAACCTTAGCCAGATCTAAAATCCCATTCCTTCTAATCCACCTTGTAACCTCACTCCTTTTTCTTCTCCTCTCTGTCATTTCCCATTGGGTGGATCAATGGGAAATAGGTTTAAAATCTGGTTGGGGCTTCATGCTGGGAAGCTGGGAAATGAAGTCAGGGGCTAGCACTGTTTTCAATGAAGAGGAGGAGAGGGCAACAGAAGGAGTAGGGCAAGGAGATGGATCTGAAAGTGGCTTCAAATCTGGCTGATGTTTGAGGTGGAAAGTTGATGAAGGGAATGGGCGGCTGAGGCTCTTGGTGGGAAAAGAGGCTGTACCATGCATTGTGGGGAGTGGCGACTTACAATAATTGTGGCTGTTCTTTCATTGAATTTGTGCACCCCTAACCCCCATGAACGTGGGGGCTCTCCATATTGTCTTGAGACTTCTGCTCTCTTACAAGTGAAAAATATCACTTCTTAAAACTATTTGAGGTAGGTAGGGGTCAAAAATCCAAAAACGCTTTTGGATATGATCTGGTGTTGTCTTACGCACCAATGTGGCATGTAAGATGCATTTGTACAGATATTTTGATTTCTAAAGATTATTAATGTAAAGGAGTGAATTCCTCAGTACTCGGTTGCATTAGGAGCTAAACAGCATTTCCTGAAGATCCCATACTCTGTTCTTATGGAAAGCAGCCAGCATACACTTACAGAGTATTTGTTTGTTTTGTATTGTACAACATAGCATTTCTCAATAAATTTTCTAAGTCAAAATGGACTTGTTGAAGGGAAGCTGCTACAAGGCACATTAAAATGGCAAAGGTGATTTTGTGGCAGTGCAGAACTGATTTAAAGGAATTGGTAATGCCGGTTGCCATCAGTTCAAACCCCAGCTATTGATTATGGTTGTGCGTACTTGACTCTGACGTAATACTCAACAATGGTTTATTGTTAGATGAATGAGAGTCAAGCATATCAGCGCCTCACCCCACCCTCTTAGCATAACCATGAGAAGATTCATTTACTTTTCCATTTTTGTGCCCGAACTAGGCAAAATACAGCTGGCATGAACGATGGGTTACCGAAATGAACAAACCTCCTAGTGTAGTTTATGATACTGGCTTGTTGCCCTACAGAAACAGTTTAATATGTTTTTATTTTATTTTATTTATGTCCTGCCTTTTTCCAGCATGGGATTCAAGGCCACATAAACTGCTTTAAAACACAATATATAGTAGTTTTAAAATATTTAGTACAACAGTTAAAACACAATTAAACAGTTCTTAACCTTTTGGTCCTACTGATGTTTTGAACTCCTAGAAACTCTGAGTTTTGACCATGTTGGCTGAGGATACTAGGTGTTCAAGTTCAAAATACCTAGATAATTATCATAATGTAGCTATAAATCTGTAAGTAACTGAAAAAAGAAGGTAACAACTTCTTCTCTTGTTTGAACCTTTTTTTTCGTGTCAGGAGCAACTTGAGAAACTGCAAGTTGCTTGTGGTGTGAGAGAATTGGCTATCTGCAAGGACATTGCCCAGGGGACACCAGGATGTTTTGATGTTTTACCATCCTTGTGGGAGGCTTCTCTCATGTCCCCACATGGGGAGCTGGAGCTGACAGAGGGAGCTCATCTGTGCTGCCCCAGATTCAAACCTGCGACCTGTCAGTTTTCAGTCCTGCCGACACCCACTGTGCCACCGGGGGCTCCTTTGTTTGAACTGAAGGAAAGGAGATAACAAAGAACATAGGGCTCACAAATATAATACTTCCCCGTTGTTTAGTACTATATCCAAGCCAGGGCTCTTTTCATACTACACAGTTATAGCTCTAGCTGTTATAGTCCCGATCCATAAAATACTGGGATTTTCAGTTTTAGACATTTAGAATTATCTGTCAAAGAGATGTAGTAACTCACCAAACTACATATCCTAGGTTTGGCTATCATAAGATGCTGCGAATACAATCAAAGTAGAACCATACTGCTACAATTGCGTAATGTGAAAAGACCCTTGGCTATGAAATAGACTGGAATTAACTCAGAATCTGGTTTTTTTTTTGTTTTTCTCCCTGCTATCCTATTTGATATCGCATATTATCACATATTGCAAAAAAATCTGTGTCTGAATATGTTTTTCTAATGCTGAGACCAGTGAGCATATTAACACACTAACCTGCCTGTGGTTTCTAGCTTGAGAGGTATACCATGTGTTTCCACCATATTCTTTTTATCTCAGATGATAACTGGACAAGGGCGCATTCTGAGATGTTATAGGGTAGATTTCTTTTGTATATTAAGTTATGTATTGGAGCCCCCGGTGGTGCAACAAGTTAAGCCCTTGTGCAGGCAGGACTGAAGACCGACAGGCCACAAGTACGAGTCCTGGGAGAGCGTGGATGAGCTCTCTCTGTCACCTCCAGCTCCCCATGCGGGAACATGAGGGAAGCCTCCCACAAGGATGGTAAAACATTCAAAACATCCAGGTATCCCCTGGGCAATGTCCTTGCTGACGGCCAATTCTCTCACACCAGAAGCGACTTGCAGTTTCTCAAGTCATTCCTGACACACACACACGCGCACACACACACACACAAAACCTTGTGCATTATTTTAACAATAAGTGGATTTTGTGTGTGCACAGATCTCATATAATTGTCATTGTATGTCTGAGAGAAAGAGAAAGAATGAGGGGGGGGGGCACAGCAACGTACAAGCAAAAACTGAACAAGGTTTCATATTATAAGCCTGGGGGTGGAGAGGGGAAAATTTAGCAAATGATCAAAGCACATCTTTTCTTCCCTTTGTTTCTCTGCCATCAAAAACATCAATTTCTGACTTCTCTTTGCCTCTCCTTGTTGTACATGAGATGGCCTGCCTTGCTTTCCAGCATACATTACACCATTGTCTTCTGAAATGCCTAACTAACTGCAGCCAGCTCTGCACATCACATGGAATGCTTAAACTGTTCTGGTCTTTGTTTGACATCCAGTTTGTCTGGCATCTGACATTAGCATTGCTAAGTATCAAAATGTTGAGTGCTTACCAATTTGGATATTGTGCTGCCACATCATTCATCCAGTTCACAGTCAGGGGGAGGAAAAAGGAAACTGGATGTGGAGAGGGCAGGGGTAAGAGAGAAGAAAGCAATGCAGTTTTGTAGCTAAGTGCTTGGAATCCATAGAGATAGCCATATATTACTTATTCCAGAAAAATGATGAGTGGCACTGGTATATTAGATAGTGTAATGGCCACCACTGCCTCTGGAAGGATCCAGTTTCAATCTCTCACATCTAGCAGGACTGAGATAGACCACCAAGAATTGCTGCTAAGCAGAGTGAGTGGTCTTGTTTCAGATGAATTATTGATTTGATTCAGACTAAGGGTAGAGCTACAATGACCCCTTATCATGAGATGGGAGGGCTCCTGACCATCCAGCAGCACGTAAACATGGTTTAACACCCTTATCATCGTCCAATTTTCCTTGTCACGGCAGTCAGAAGGTGCAACATCGATTGTGCTGGTTGCTTGTCATCTGGAGTGACACTGGGGCTTCAGTGTGACAAGGAAGTGGGAAGAGAAGGAATCCTACCCTCCTTATCATGTACAACACTCTAGTTAGTGTCACTCAAGGTGACAAATGACTGATGTGACCCATGTTACACCCACTGGCCACCACACCACAAAGAACAGGAGGGGAGGGGAGTACCATGCAGCATTTCAGCACTGTCCAAGCCTGAGAAACACAGGGTGGCCATGTAAACAGTTAGGGCTGGTTTCATCTTAGAACCATCCCAACTGTTTCCATGGGCCCAAAGATGTGAGTTGATCCGGATTCAGGGACAGAGCAACCCGCAGCTTTGTTTAATGTTATGTTAACCTGGATCATCTCCATGTGGCATGTAGCTGCCACAAAGCAGATTTGGGCATCCTTTGCTCTAATTAGTCAGTATTCATGTGCCCTAAGGTAGTTCATGAATTACTTTAATGTGGTATCATTGGAATTTTCCTCTCAAACAGAGACCTTTTTTTAAAACAAGCTCCCTATGAGTTACAGTTTCACCATGATTTACCTAAAATATTTCTGGATGGGAATACACCTGAAGATGCACATTTATAGCTTGAGTTAACTTCTAGAGTCAACTTTGAATCTAGAGTCTCAAGAATTGGCCAGAATTGCTTTTGGACATTGAAAGCTAATGTATTAACTGTGTCCATTGCTGAAAATGCTAGATCTGGAAAGGGTCACACACACATTAGTTGCATGAATTGTGCTAATATTGATCATTCTTTAATTAGGAACTTTGCAAACCCACTGTGTAGCTTTTAATTTTTATAGTTTTTTTAACTTGTTTTGCCTTATTTCACATTTTAAATCCAAAATGCCCTTATTCCCCTGCTGGATTAAATACACAAAGTCTGTTATTAAATATTGCTTTTTTCTGGAATTTCTTTTTCATTTCATGATCAAGAGAACCTATAAATTGTTCTGAACTCTCATTTCTTCTCACTTTTTTCTTCACCTTCAACAATGCTTCACTGGGACTGTGGCGCAGCTGGCTGGGTGTCAGCTGCATTAAGATCACTACTGACCAAAAGGTCATGAGTTTGAAGCCAGCCCGTGTCGGAGTGAGCTTCCAGCCAATTTTGTGTAGCTTGTTGTTGTTGATCTTTGCAACCCGAAAGACATTTGCATCCATCAAGTAGGAAATTTAGGTACCACCTATGTGTGGGGAGGTTAACTTAACAAATTTATGAGGCTATAAACAATATCCAGGAAAAAGCATGCAGGGAATGTGGAAAGTAATTCATCAGTGTCGCAGATGGATGGTGAAGCAACAGCTCCCCTGGTGGCCAGAAAAAAGTTAAATGACCTCTATATGTGTTGTGTGTCAATGGCATTGAATGTTTCCCATGTATGTGTACATTGTAATCCGCCTTGAGTCCCTTGCGGAGTGAGAAGGGTGGAATAGAAATTCTGGAAAGAAAGAAAGAAAGAAAGAAAGAAAGAAAACTTCTGTGGACATTTATGAAGGCATTCTTTTGGACTGTCATGGTCAACAGATCCATATATCTTGGTGGCTTTAATAGTGTTATTGAAAGTAATATTATTTTAAATTTCGCGTTCTCTTCCCACAGAATGAATAACCTTTAATGTTGCCTCCATATGTCGATGCTTCTGCTATAGCAATGATGTTACAGATTTAGGATATTACACTTCTAGTATAGTAAGAAAGGATGGGGGGAAAATATTGATCTGATTGTATAATCCACCAGTTTCAGTTTTTAGATGACTAAATTTAAAGCAAAAGATTAGACACTAAATAATTTGCATGTGGTAAGAATTTACTCTTATCTGAATGTATAATTTTACTGAATTGAAGTGTCCAGTCCATCATTGAACCAACAGGCTTTTAAAAAGAAGTGCTGTTATAAACCTGCTTACCACCATCCTTCTTTTAAAAAGATGCATACAACTCTTATAAATCAAAATGTTCCTTTAATCTTAGGTACAGCACATTCAATTAAATGGGTTTAGAGATTAAAGCAATGAAGGAATAAAATGTTTCTATTACATTCTTTTGAAATGAAAGACTGAACATCACTAGACATGCCTTTCATGATAGATCCTCCATCATACGATTCAGTAATTACTTTTCTCAAAAATAACTCTTAGCTAGACAATGTTGACAAAATATTGGATAGAATACTTTGACAACTTTGTCCCAAAAAAAGTCTAAAATAATAACTTTGTTTTGTTAAAAACAACAACTGCACACTGACGCATAGCTGTGATCCAAGAAATTTGTACTTGAAAAAGCAAAAATGTCAGCTACGGAAGGAATACTCAAACATATTTGAAAAATGGATGAAAAATAGATGAAAAATGTAGTTTGGATCTTTAGAAAATTCCAATAAGTTTTTTTACACAGAAAACAGCAATGTCTATGCAGGAAATGCTGTTTCCTGTCCAGAAATGATGTTTCTATGCAAAACAACTGTGTGAATTTTGTGCAGAATTCTTTGAAATCTGCACTGTTCACAATTCAGGACTTATTATGCACAGATGGCTCATGGGGGGGGGGTTGCAAAGAAAAAGAGTAAGATATTTAAAAATGGCTGTTTTCTGAATAAAAACGGCATTCGAATTTCCAAACTACATCTGAAATCTATTTCTCATCCATTTTTCCAATATGTCTGTGTATTCATTTGTTATCTCATTATTCAACTCAATGTAGTACTTCCTGCATAGAAATGCTGTTTTCTGCCAAAAAAAAAGTTGCATTTAAATTTTCAAATATTTTCTCAGAATAGGAAGATTTTTTACTGAAATTGTTCACGGCTTCCTTCAAGTACAAAATTTGCAATGAATGTCATCCCTAGCATATATTATGGGTCATGTCACATATGCCTCTATCTCAAGAACACAACACAAAACATACTGCTGCCTTGTGTATGTACTAAATTAATGCAAAACTAATACTATCATAATTGTGGAGCCTATTTCCTTTAGGCGGTTTTCATAAATATTTTGAGAACAATTATTTAAATTGCACCATTAATTCTGGAAGTATTTAGTATTTAGGCAGCATTTTGTAAATTCTTATAAAAAGAAATACAATTGATTCCACAATACAGTGAATTTCATGTGTTCTCTGTACCTGAATCAATGTTTAGGGAAATATGTTGAGGAATTAACTTTATTTTATTGTAACTCAACTCTGAAATGCCAGAGTTTCAAAAATATTGATTTTATACTGTATACCATAAAAGGCTATCATTCAATCACAGAACAAAGAGTAAAATCTACTGTGTGGAAAACTAATGCATACATAGAATCACTTCAACACATATTTTAAAGGACATTATGTAATACATTAAAAATAATGATTTTGAGACAAATTAAGCCATAACAGCCTCAAATCAGTTTGCCTACACAGTTAATATGTTGATTAATGTCCTGTTAGAACCAAGACACTCATTTTTATCTCATTATTCAACTCAATGTTTTCCCAAAGCTATTGAATAAAAATGTAATTATTGCTCTAAATTATGTTATTATTAACTTTCACATGGTGTTTCTTGATAAACAGCATCACAAATAGTAGAGCCCAGTGGCAGAGAGACAAGAATAAAAACCACATCAATAACCAGAGCAATTTAGAAAGATGTATCTGAAAAGAATTTGGTCAAAAAGGAAATAGGGTAGATTTTCAGTAACACACAAACACAATATGAGAGTAAGATATTTAAAAATTGGGCTGAAGGATCTTATATATTTCAATTAAAGTGCAATTGCTGTGAAAAATACATAGTATGTTGTGTTTTAGCAAGGAATTATGAAGGCATTAAATGCTATGGCTGCCACACAAAATGCAGGAGTGTAGTAACATTTGGGGGGGGGGGGTTATGGCTTCATTGCACTTTGTTGGCTGTTGGGACTGGTTAAAAAATGGTGATGCATGGCCTTACCACAAATAGTGTTGTGTTAGAAGTTAGTGGTTGGTTTGGGCTCCCATGTCACTGGGAATGGTAATATTGTCCAGGTTTTCAGTAAAATGTAAAAGGAACTATCTCGGTAACTTCCAACTTTTGGTCTTTCAAGTATTTTGGACTTCTGCTCCCAAATTCCCAGACAATTGGCCAAGCTGACAGGGGCTTCTGTGAGCCGAAGTCACAAACATTTAAAGGACCAAGGATTGGGAACCACTGAGCTTTCAACTGAGAAAGAAGTGATTAAGTTGCCCCTTGATGCATACCAAGACAAGAACTGCCAAGACTATCTTATCCCAACACACACATCTTTAGCTCCAAGAACTGTTGTGTGAGAAAAGAGGTCAAATGTCACAAAAATTACCTTGCATCATTCTCCAGTGCCCTGATATTGGAGATATTCCATGCTCTAGGGACCTTCTGATTTTGTGGCAGCATGGGATGAGCCCCAGGAGAAGCAGTAAGTTAGAACAGGGCCAAGCCGAGGAACGTCTCCTCAGGCAAAACAAAGCCTCCAGGGCAACCAGCTCCTTGAGAAGCTCCTCTTTCTCCTGCTGCAATTCTTCCATCCTCTGTTTGTTCTGCTCCAAATGGTCCTCCAGCCACTGCAGGCTGACATCTGGTTGCAGAGGTTCTTTGTGAACACTGAGGCACTGTGTATCTTTGTTATTGAATCTAGATGGATTTTCCTATACGCATCCTGCTCATCTTGACACAAGATCTTACCCCCCTTAACAGCTGACTCAAGACACACTTTACCAATGGTGTTGTGAGGAACAACATGAATTGGAATTTCAATCCTTTCATATTCTGAGCTCTTTTGGGCCTGAATGGACTAGAAGCAAGTGTACAGAATCCCGCCTGTCTTTGTGTTTTTATCCTCAATGAAGCAGTATACAATGAACCAATGAACCAGCCCCACAAAGCCTTGGTCCATCATCTGATACTGTCACGATGCACGGACTTGACCGGCCCCTTAATCACACACACAGAGACGGACTGAAGGCTAACTACTTTATTGAATATAAAACAGTTCAAAAGAGATATTGTCCATAAAAATAGCAAAAGCAAATCCAAAGGCAAAAAGCAATCAAAGATCCAAAACAGCTTGGTAAAGAATCCAAAAGACTTGGCAAGGCTCCGCACAGCAGTGCGGATTCAGGAACAAGGCAAGGTATAGATGCAAGGCAAGACTTGATGGCCACTAGCCAACTTAGCTCCGTGGACCAGCTTCGCTTCACATCTGCTCAGAAGAGACGTGGCCGAAGTACTGAGGATTCGTTCCCACGGATCCTATACTTAATCTTTCGGCCGAGGTCCCCGACGCCTAGGCTTCGTCTCCAATCTCTGCTGACGGACCTCGGCCTGTCTAGGCTATGGTACCATCCCCTCCTGCTAGCCTCGATGCTTTGTCTCCTATCAAAGGTTCGGCCTTGCCTCCCAGCACCTGGGTCTCTATCTCCATGAGAGCTCTCCTCCCTAGATTCTTCCCAGCCGCTCTCTTCCATGTTTTCACTCACAGGATCCTGTGAATCTCTCCCCCCGGCCGTTCATAAGTTTCGCTATCACTGCTTTCCATTTGCACCTGGTTATCTGTCTCGTCGTAGGGTCAAGCCAACCTTCCTCCCAAGCCAGGCCTTTCTGTGGGAGAAGGAGGCCCAGTGATGGGAAACTCTCCTTCTGCTAACCCTTCTAAATCCTCTTCAGAATCCAACTCTGCTTCTGCAGGCCCCAGTGCCAATGAGACCCTCAGTCCTGGCCCCTGCCCCCCAGGCACAAACGAGAACTGCTGTGCTACAGATACATTGCTTGTATGAAGACTTCTACATGAGATGGCCAGACTATTATGTGCAGATAGAATGATACCAGCCCACAACTCTCATAGGTCGCCCTGCTAATTTAGCCAATATCTCTGCTTCTGTTAAAGCAGCTGAGAGCTGCTCAAGAGAAATCTCCACCCGGTCCTTTCTTTTATCTGACCTCCAGAGAATGATCACCATATGAATATGGATAATTCATCTAGTGTCGACATCCCCAAAGCAGAGGCCCATGACCTCCTCCTTTTTGGTGCTCAGCGCACTGTTCCCACTGAGCTTTCTTTTTCCCAAATAAGCGCAACAACTTGGATGTTTTCGTCAAAGTTTGAATTGCACTCTGAAATTATTTAAACCCACCGGCTATTATTGTGAGAAGTTACCTCCATTCAGATTTTAAGATAACCTTGTCAGATTTTCATATCCTAGACCTACACACAAACCAAACTGCAGTTATACAACACTAGGCACCCTTTCCTGAAAACTGCAAGGCAGACTGTGGATTGACAATATACACAAATAATTATATCCCGGGAAATAATGTATCCCAAAATGTGCATATGAGTGGAAATTTCAAACAAGTTTATGTAGTAGTACAGAAAATGGTTTCAAATGCTCCATTAAGACTCCAATGCACATATTAAGAGTAATACACTTGGAAGTGGATGCTCATGCAGAAATGCATTAGAATAAACCCAAGGTTGAAAAAGAGAATTTGGACAGAATCAAATTGGGCATTATAATTCACCCTTACCCAAAAATCAGTTTTCCATCACTAAGTGTTAGTGGGGAATACAAGTGCATGCAGAGGTAATCCATCAGGTGGTAGCCACAGGGCTAACTTTAGTGTGTTGTTTTGGTCTTAATATGATATAATACATAGAAAATACCCTTCAAACTCCCATATATATGGATATGGATACATAAGTAATGATCTTTCTAAATGTCATGCATGCTAATGCTACTGTATGCTCCCCTCCCCCATATCTGAAATCTCAAGAGGGTCTTTTGTGGGTGACCTTTACCTAAAATAAACATGGGATCTAGTCTGTACTTAATGGAGCCCCACCACTTTTTCCTTTTTTGTCAGAAATATTATATCATGCACAATAAGAAAGCATCTATGAAGCCATCAAAGATAAGTGTATCAATACTTCACATGAGTGTTATGCTAACTAAGCAGACTCTTTTCAGAGTTATGATTTTGATATTGTTATGCAAAACTCTATTTTCATTCATTCATTCCCACTAGAATGCCACCAGCTCATAGTAATGTTATCTAATTCAGAATGAAAGAGTGCTGTTGAATTTACCATTTGTGGTTTCTTTGGTTTTATGTTTAAGAATGATACACTTTAAAATGGACTATCACAAATATTCACCACTTACAACTGACAATTCCAGCTAGTTGAATTTTTCTCTCAGTGTGTTTTCCTCTCATCAGTTGATTTTACAAAATGAGGGTTCTTAGATTTAAGTTGATTGGATTTTAGTAATATTCAAGACTCTAATTTAAATGTCAGCTCAGAAATACAGGGAAATTTAGCTTAAAACTCTTATTGTATTATTGTAGGGGGGTTTTGGGCTATATGGCAATGTTCTAGAGGCATTCTCTCCTGATGTTTCACCTGTATCTGTGGCAAGCATCCTCAGAGGATGTGAGGTATGTTAGAAACTAGGAAAATTGGGTTTATATATCTGTGGAATGTCTAGGGTGGGAGAAAGAACTGTTGCCTGTTGGAGGTAGGTGTGAATGTTTCAACTGGCCACCTTGATTAGCATTTGATGGCCTGGCAGGTTTTTGGTGTGGCTTGTTAGTGCCTGGGGGAATCTTTTCTTGAGAGGTGATTAGCTGTCCCTGATTGTTTCCTATCTGGAGTTTCCCTGTATTTGGGTGTTGTTTTGCTATTGTAATTTTAGAGTTGTTTTAATACTGGTAGCCAGATTTCGTTCATTTTCATGGTTTCCTCCTTTCTGTTGAAATTATCCACATGCTTATGGATTTCAATGGCTTCTCTGTGTAGCCTAACATGGTGGTTGTGAAAGTGGTCCAGCATTTATGTGTTCTCAAATAATATGCTGTGTCCAGGTTGGTTCATTAGGTGCTCTGCTATGGCTGACTTCTCTGGTTGATTTAGCCTGCAGTGCCTTTCATGTTCCTTCATTCGTGTTTGGGCGCTGCGTTTGGTGGTCCCTATGTAGACTTGTCCATAGCTGCATGGTATACGGTAGACTCCTGCAGAAGTGAGTTTGCTACCACCAGTTACATCAGAGGACCTTCTCTTGATGTCTGTCCTTTGAGCCCAATCAGCTTTTCTATGCCTAATCGAAGGAGGAGCAGTATCTTGTTCTTTCCTTGTGCTTAAAACAGACTCTCATCTTACTTACTTACTATTGTTGAGTGTAGCTTCTGTATACCATTCATCACAAGTGATGTCCTCAAGCTTTCTCTATTACCATTAATTCATTCAACAGAAGTATGATAAGCAAAGCTTCAGCAGCAAGTGAAGTGTCCACCTTCCCTCCTCACCTCCTATAAAATCTCTACTCTGTCTGTTTCTCTTACACTGCCCTTCTCTATTTGTTGACTGCCTCCATCAGGCAAATACCTTTTGGATTGAGTTAGGCTTTTAGCAGTCAAGTTCACTTCCGTCAGAAGAGGCTTTTAACTAGACAAGTGCAACCATTTTAATTTCACTTTTAAAAAAAGGCTTTAATTTTTGTTTATTTTAATTGTATTTATGCAACTTTGTCCTAAGGTGCCATGATTTCCATGCATAAGAGGAAAAGGATATCCATTGAGTAAATTAGCTGCAACTATTGTAAAGTTTAATAAAGAACTATTGTACAAGGTTGACGGAAGATGCAGTTCTATACTGGCACCATGTTGAGCATGACTAAAGCAAAACATACAACCTGACACTGTTTGAGTAGGCAGAAAATAGGCTTGCATCTGTTTCTCATCTGCATGTGTGTCTTCTGGCCAGTGGGGACAGTCCCAGTCCCAGAACCCACTTTGAAAAACAGAATGGAAGATATATCAGAAGCAGGGACTAACAGGAGATTTGATAATGCCTGTGAATTTGGCAAGAACTTGCAGAAGAAACCACAAAGCATGATGTGCTTCAATAAGATACATATATTTAAGCCCATTGTAGTGCCAGATTTATCTAGATATAACAAGACAAATCTTTCAAAACAGTTCAGAAATTAATGTAACTTTTACTTAAACGTAGAGAGAATGTTGCTGGAGAAAAAATGCAGTTCTGTTACTGAGTCAAGGCTCCCTTGGCACCCACCATTGACACTTCCAGGAGTTGTCATGTATGTCTTCGGTACCAATCCCTCTTTATTATAGCCAGTCCCAGTTAGTAATCTCACCTTTTTCATGTTCCAGAAAGATCAGCTCTTGTTCAAGTCAGTTTGGAGGCTACACATGCTATGACAAGACATTACTCTCTTCTTGCCCAAATTAGAAACGCTTATCCTGTGCATTTTCTAAAGTGGAAAAGTAATTTAGTTGAATCATTGTTTTAAAACTTGTAGGAAGTACTTTGGAGGGGGGGGGGCTTTCATTCTCTTTGGGTTTCTGTTTCTAAGCTGCAATCCTATCTACACTTATCTAGAAATAAGCTCCAATGAACACAGTATGATTTATTTTTGAGCAATCTTGTATAGGAAATATTTGATTGCTTGATACATGAGCTCCAACACCTAACATATATACTTCTGTATAAGCGGACTTCATATATAATTCAAGAGAAGATTTGGGGGCCAAAATCATGGATTTTTATATAAATTACGAATAAATCAATGGCCATCCAGCAGAGATGGGAAAGTGCCAGTTCTCTCACAAGGGACCAGCTGGCACAACCATTGGCATTTTCCTGCCAAGGAATTTGAAAAGGGCCTTTCACCACTTCACCCAGAGAAGAGGATTCACCTTAATTTTTATCAATTTTATCACCTTAATATTTATCAAAGAAAGAACCATCCCCTTCTCTGAGTAGAATGGTGAAAGGCAAAAGCTTATTCGTTTCCAAAAGAGCCTAAAGGAATCAGTGACCCCCTTTATTCGATGTTTCTTCTAGGCTCTCCGCGGACATACTAAGGTCTCACCTTTCAACACTCTACTCAGAGATGGTTTTTTGAGTTAAGGTACAGTACTCACATTGACGCATGGATAAATTGACCTAGGTTTTGAGGATCCATTTTTTAACTAAAATTTCTGGACATATACATGAGTATATACTGTACAGCAATCTGCTCCACGTGTGTTTTACCAGGTCAAGCATTCTCCATCTTCTGCATCTTCTCTTTCTGTTTTCCCACACATTGATGAATTGGGGCACATAAGGTCTTCTGGTGTGTTGGAAGAATCCTTAGGTGACTTCAAGCAATTCTTCTCAGTTACTTCCTGAATGATTTGAGGGAATTTTCCTGCTTTTCTCTAAGGAGGAATCTGAAGTAGTTATTTACCTACTCATTTGATTCACGGCATCCAGATAACTTTTCTTAAGAAAATAATTCTTCCTGGGAACACATCATTTTTTCAGCATTCAGCATTCATTGTATGAGTGTCGTGTGTCCGCCCCCCCCCCAAACAAACTGAAATTTTATAGTTTTTGAACATTGTCCTTAATGTGGCTGCATTTGTTCCAAAGTAATATTAGCCAGTTCCTGTTATATCACTGATTAAAAGTAGCAAAGCCAGGCCAATGTATTTTGCTGTCAGAGGCAGATATTTAAATGGTTCCTCCTAACCCATCCAATTGCATAATATTAAAAGCCACCCATTTGATAGCTGAGAGAGAACCTCCCACAGACACATCTCCCCTTCTTTGACAGAAAAAGTACAAAAACAAAACATATAAAGCAGCTTTGCTATACTTACAAAATATTTCATAATCCAACACATGGTCTTGAGGGGAGAGAGAGAGAGAGATGAAAAAAAGAAAATACCCTTATGTTAGAAAAATGGAGGAAGGGAAAGTATGTGGAAAGAAATCTATCCGACAAGAAGCTTCCATAAATAAATACTATATGTAAAAAGGTTTTCCCTGACATTAAATCTAGTTGTGTCCAACTCTGGGGGTGGTGCTAATCTCAATTTCTATGCCGAAGAGCCGGCGTTGTCCGTAGATGCCTCCTAGGTCATGTGGCGCACCATGATCTACAGACCTACTGTATTTACATGTTTTCAAACTGCTAGGTTGGCAGAAGCTGGGCCTAATAGCGGGAGTTCACCCTGCTCCCCGGACTGGGTGTAAACCACCACAGAATAACATGGGAACTCTAGAGAGATTCCTGAACTCACTGGTGTCTGGGGGACAAGGCTTGATTCATGGAGACTTTAGGAGATACCTGGAGAGCTTGCCACCCCACTACATATGCAATCACATTTGACAATCACATTGAGATAGAGCAGATTATAAACAGAAAGCAATCAACACCTTCTCTAGAGTTGACCTTAAAACCTGACAAATGCAGCTTTCATGTAAGACCTTCTCTGTGCAAACAAGCACTACTAGCCATCACCCTGATTTTAAAGGGGGACATATGTATGGAGAACTATGCCATTATTCCAGCCTGCAGCGGATGTACATCTCCAAGTAGTATTTGCAGCACATGAAAATTTACACATAGAAATGGGAAATCCTGGAAGTTGAATCCTTTCCTAAACTCTGACTATAATCAGTTATTCCACTAGATTCTTAGAACAGAAGTGCCCACTTTTCTAGGAAAGCAGCGATGTATCTGAAAAATGATTCATCTGAACTTCAGAGTAACCTCTAAAGATATAATTCACAAACAGACATGTTCATTCATTCAGTCACTTCCAACTCATTGTTACCTCCTGGACCAGGCCAGTCCAGATCTCCCTGTCAGCTGTGGCCACCATGTAACACACAACGCTATACCGTACAATATACGGTATAGCGTTGTGTGTTACATGGTTGCTTTAGTGGCATATTCTGTTTAGAGTATTGGATATCAGCTGTGGCCACCCCCAGCTTCTTCAAGGTCAAGCCAGTCACTTCAAGGATAACATCCATCCATCTTGCCCTTGGTCAGCCCCTTTTCCTTTTTCATTGTTTCTCCATGCTTTCCTGTCTTCATGTGATGTGGCCAAAGTACTTCATCTTTGCCTCTAATATCCTTTCCACCAGTGAGCAGTCGGGCATTATTTCTTGAAGTATGCATTGGTTTGATCTTCTTGTGGTCCAAGGCACTCTCAGATTTTTCCTCCAACACCACAGTTCAAAAGTGTCTATCTTCCTTCGCTCAGCCTTCCTTATGGTCCAGCTTCGCATCCATTGGTTACTACAGTGAATACCATTGCTTTGAGATAAGATGGGGCAAAATACCAAAATCAGAGAGGGAATACTGATCTGGCCACAGAGTAGCAACACTAAATACATTACATAACTATTCTTGTGAATGGAGGATTGTCTTTTATCCATATAGCATCCGTGTGGCTACTGAACTGAGGAGGAGGAAGACGAAGAGGAGGAGTGAAGGGTGTTGAGCTTGATTGAGAAAGGTTAATGACATGTGAAATGAGAGTAGGATTCAGACTTTGTTTGCCCTGGATTTTGTCTGATGTTATATCAACACTCGAGATTCTCTGTTCTTGTATTAGCAATATCAACCCATCTTGTTTAGTTTCATTTCAGTGGTGTTTTAATCCTGTTTATACTGTTATTTTTTTAAAAAAAACATTTTGCTAAAACAGAGAGATAGTAAAATACCTCCAGAATTAAACTACAGTAATCCAGTTTCTCATAAAGATTTGATCTGCTAATTAGCCACACCAATTTTACGGATCATTGCCATCCACTTAAAACATATTGTTATATGTTCATAATCTTTTCTTAATGAGCTTTTATGGACAGCAGAGGCTAACTTTAGCACAATGTTCAACAAAGCCTTTCTTTCTCTCTTTCTCTGCTTATTCTTACTCCACCATTGCTATGTGTAAACTCAATTTAGAAATCCAAACTAGATTTATAAGAAATACAGACAGCTAAAGATCATTTGAAATATCTTTTCCCCTATTCTGCATGTGGAAGTAGTAAGTTTATGCTGCAATAATTGACTTTTTAAAAAACCAGCATATTTCTTACATGAATAGCCTGATCTTATACATGTTCACGGGGCGGAAAGGGTTTATCTCCACACAATATTAAATGTGTAGTAAGCAACTCAAAAGTATTTCCTTTTTTTCCCCACAAGCCCAAGTAGGTTTGATCTGTATCAAATCATATTGCCCATGGGTTGGTAATGTTTAAATCTCTGCCAGCTGGGTATAAAAAAACCTAATTTCCCATCCCATGGAGATTTTATAAAAGAAGGGTGGAGAACCACTATTGCCAACTTTTGAAAAATGGCATGCATAACCTTTTGGGAAAACTAGGAATCTCTGCAGGCTTTTGGAAGCATGATCCTTTTGGAGATTCACACTATTTGGAATAATCATATTCTTTTGGGAAGGCATGGGCTTGTTAGACATTTATTTTATTTATTATTTATTTATTATTCACTCTTGTATGCCGCCACTCCCTAAGGGCTCAGAGAAGCTCACAATCACATAAGCATAAGACAGAATAAAACATCAATAATAAAATTTAGCTAAAATTAAACTAGACTAGCAGGGTTACAACATTTAGCAATCAAAGGCCAGCTTGAAGAAGTGGGTCTTACAGGCCCTCTGGAAGGAAAGCAAGTCTGGGTAAGGCACGAACTTTGGGTGGCAAGGTGTTCCAAAGGGTTAGTGCCACCACGGAGAAGGATTTGAGGCTGGGCACTTTGAGAAGATTCAGAGCGAAGAATTCTTTGGGGTTGGTAGGGGATGAGATGGTCCCTCAGGTACATCGGCCCCAGACTATACAAGGTCTTGAAGGTTAACACTATCACCTTGAAAGTGATCCGGTACTCGACCAGAAGCCAGTGAAGCTGCTGAAGGATGGGCGTTATGTGACATCTCACCGGAACTCCGGCGAGAAGTCATGCAGCGGCGTTCTGGACGAGCTTAAGTTTCTGGATCACAGACAAGGGCAAGTCAATGTAAAGGGCGTTACAGTAGTCAAGTCTTGAGATGACCGTGGCTTGGACCACCGTGGCCAAGTCGCCTAGCCAGATATAGGGCCAGCCGCCTAGCCTGCCACAGGTGGAAGAAAGCGGATTTGCTGATAGCGGAGACCTGGGCCTCCAACGTCAGCAAAGGGTCTAAGACGACCCCCAGGCTCTTTACTGAGGATGTCAGGCGTAGTGCCTCGCCATCCAAGGCAGGCAACTGAACCACCTTTTGTAAAATATTATCTTCCTGAGAAGAGTTAAAAACTCATTTGAATAAACATTGTCCTTAGTGGTAAATATCCACTAGCATTCATGCAAGGCAATTAGGTTTCTCGGCTATTAAACTGATATACCTAGATATCTATTTGAACTGTTAGAAACAAAATATGCCAAATGCACAAAAAACAGCAGTTTCAGAAGTGTTGATTTCAGTTGCCCCCCAAATTCCTATTCTCCCATAAAGTATATTTCTTTTAAATCATGCTCTCAAGAGACGAAATTAAGGTTGGCTTTGCTAAAAAGTAACATAGTTGGTTTGCTCATAAACTTCATGTATTCAACACACAGGTTCATTGGTTATCAATCCAGTTACAGATTGATTTGAAGTAGTTTCTCTGTGCAGATAACACAGGGCAGTTTTCTTATAATCAGTCCCAAGTCTAAAGCATCTCTCTGTTCTGCGAGTCTAATGGAGTCTGTACAGTCTGAGAATCTAATGGCACCTGTTTCTAACATGGAGTCTGAGATCTGAAAGGCATTCCCAGATCTGATCCCATGGTCTGCAACCCCTCCCACGTCATAGAGTTAAGGAAAACTGCATACTAATACGCATATATACAATATAGTAAGCTATCCGAATTATATGCATAACAAATGACTAGAGGAGGCTTGAAGAAGGTTGCTATTTCCAACAACAACAACTTTTGGCTATGCTTTTACCACAGTATATAGTTTCAGCCTGAGTTCTGTGAAATTTAGTGGGATCTGACAACATGGAAGGAAACATGCAATGCTAAAATCATTTCTCCATCAATACTTCTCATTTTGAAGACGTCTTCTTTTCAAATGCTACCACCCACTATTTCTCAGTCTTTGATCTGCACGATCCTCCTTTCCCATTCATCATTATTATGATTCTAAGTTTTCTTCCTGATCCCTTGAACATTAGCTCATTTATTAGGAATAACGGAAGACAATAGTGATAGCTGTTGGCTTCCATATCAGTATTATATTAAATTTGCTGTAGGTTTGGTTCAGCATCTTGGATAGTACTTGGATCACTTCATTGCCACCATCCATAGTCTCATAAAGAAGTCAGGCCACTTGTCCAACTAACTCAGTAGTGTTTTATCAAGCTATCAGTACTTTTCCACAGTGTCATGCAATGTTCTTTTGTGACAGCTCCTATTTAGGCTAAGGTTTGAAACTATTTGAAGGACTGTACTCTGCCATTTTAACTGGCCTGTGTTTTGAAATATTCAGAGGAAGCACTACAGACTCTCCCACCACCCTCGCAAATACATTTGGTGGGAACAACACAGAAGGCCTTCTCAGTGGCTGCCCCCAGGATTGGAAACTGCCTTCCCTAAGAGGTCAGACTATCACAATCCTTACTAGGAAAAAGTTGCTATTTCAGCAGGCCTTTGAGAATAGATTTTTCAAGAGAAAGGGGCTTGTATAATTCATTGGACATTTATTAATTGTTATAATCTTTAAATTGATGGTGACTGAATTGTTTTTGAACTTTTGTATGCTGTTAATTTTTAAATACATTTATTTTAATTGTTGCAAGCCACCTTGAGACAAGTGGAGAAAAGCCAACAAGAAAGAAAGAAAGATATAGATATAGATATAGATGAATGTGGGATGTTTTGCATGCACAGCAAGTGTTCTGTCATGGAGCAACAGCCTTTTGAACTGAACTATCCTTCTTCTTAACTAGGATGGAAAAAGCATGATTCCCTTTTTATGAGTAATTTGGTCATAGCAAAAATGTATGAATTATTCACACACATATTTGAATAAGGAATGGGAGGGTGGAAATGGGTTTTAATCAGCTTCTAATTTCTAATATATGCCAGGTGTACCAGTACATAAATGGCTTAGAGAATACAGTGCTGTTAAGACTCTGTGAAATCCCCGTGAAGTCCTCTTTATTAAACTTTGGCACAAACAAAAGCTTTTTTACACACACTCCAAATTAATTTCCTAAGGTACAGATTTTAGCCAAGAGGAAAGAGAACAGCAGGTGTATCGTGATAAGCTGATGGCCAATGGAATACAAGTAGGGTAAATACACTGCAGAGAAAGACAAATCTTTGGACCCTCTGCAAGTCTATATGCTTTTAACATTTAGAAACATGAGAGATTAGAATCCAAAGGCACTGTAAGATCTTGGAGAAAATATTTGTGGACTACAGCTGGGGAACCTATGATCAGCATATGGCTATGTATTTCCAAAATGTAACTTTCTAGGCTCTAATCTCCTATTCATGAAGTGCATTGTTATCATCACCATCTTACATTTCTCCCAGTAATGGGAGTCTTAAAGGGAGGTAGAATGGCTGAGCCTGAAAGCAGCACAACTAAGGGATCATGGGAATCCTTCAACCTCCTTACCCTGTCAGACTAGAAAAGACCAACATGACTAAACGTACATAACCTCCAATTACCTTTAAGTGTGGAGGAGGATATACTATAGGAAAAAATATAGGTTTGTCTAATACAGAAACACTTCAGCTTTCTTCCAGATGATGGTAAGGTATTTTAAGGCAAAGAGCTCTATTGCACCTAAATAGTGGGTGCCTTTCTTCATAACTTTGCTCTACTAATCACAATGTTTGCATCTTGGAAGAGGTGCTGGATCACCAACGACATCTTAAATAAGACACCTCCTCAGAACAGGCTACAATGAGCAAAGAATAATAACAAATGGATCATGGGAGTGGGTGACCACCAGTAACCATCAAGGTTACATGTTCTGTGACCCCAGATATGATATCTGGCCAGCTCATGAATGTGGAATGTAAGAAAGAACACTATTTAGTGACTAGAGCAGTGGTTCTCAGCCTTCCTAATACCGTGACCCCTTAATTCAGTTCCTCATGTTGTGGTGACCCCAAACCATAAAATTATTTTCGTTACTACTTTATAACTGTGATGAATTGTAATGTAACTATCTGATATGCAGGATGTATTTTCATTAACTGGGGGGGGGAGATGGGTTTTGTCCTTTGGGAATTATAGTTGCTGTGATTTATAGTTAACCTACAATCAAAGAGCATTCTGAACTCCACCAACGATGGAATTGAACTCCGCTTGGCACACAGAACTTCAATGGCCAACAGAAAATACTGGAAGGGTTTGATGGGCACTGTCCTTGAGTTTTGAAGTTCACCTAGATCCAGAGAGCACTGTGGACTCAAACAATTATGGATCTGGACCAAACTTTGCATGTATACCCAATATGTCCAAATGTGAACACAAGTGGTGTTTGGATAAAATAGACCTTGGCATTTGGGAGTTGTAGTCGGCATTTGGGATTTAAAGTTCACCTACAATCAAATAGCATTCTGAACCCAGCCAACAATACAATTGGGCCAAACTTCCCACACAGAACCCCTATGACCACCAGAAAATACTGTGTTTTCTGATAATCTTTGGTGACCCCTCTGACACCACCTTGCGACCCTCCTAGGGGTCCCAATCCCCAGGTTAAGAAACGCTGAACTGGAGCATAAGACCATATCTCCTGTCTTCTTCTCTACTTGTGCCCATTTGTAATACAAAGACAGTGAGGAGTAGAGGTAGCAAGATGGTTCTAGCTGAGATAAATCTGAGATTATAGATAGATAAGTAGCTCTCTTCATTTGGATGGCAGTCCATATTTTCACAATTGAAATCTACAGCCCTGTTCTATTATATGCATTATCAACTGTTCAGAGTCTATAAAGTATCCGTTTTGTAGTTCTATGACACAATACCATATTAATAGCTACACTAATTAAAGAAAAGGTCCAGTCTCTTTCAGCCAAAGGGTTATTAGACCTTTATTAGGACAATCCAATCCTCTTGGGTGTGCAAAACTGAACTAGCAATCTCCTAAGAATTGATTTCCTTTCTCGAGCTGTAGGACTTCCTGCTTCTAGTCAAGCCGGAAATGCCATACGAACACCCTTGCATTTTAGCACTTCTGCTTCTGGGCAATTTCAAGAAGCAAATGGCAAAAAATGAGGGGAAGGGGGAAGTCAGGAGAAATGATGAGAAGTGAGAGACCATCTGAACACATATTTGAGGTTATTCTGTACACTTAATAATGTTAGTACTCATTGCACTTCTATTTTATTCGCAGTCAATAAGTACTGCAATTAAAGCGAACCAGAAAGCGTAATTTCGCATGCCAGTAAAAATATATATAAATACTTTTTGATCAGAAAAATCCAAATCAATCACTGAGGTAAAATGTGTCTAACATATTTTTCCTCATCTGTTTCACTGAAGTCCCATTGAATTCCACAGACTAGAATGTATACAAGAGATCCCACCCAGAGCATGATGGTTCCATGGAGAGTTCAATGAAAAATTAAAGGATGCCATAAAAAAGGCAATTTGTCTATGTTGGCCTTTCCCCATGGGCTCACCTTGTTTTGTGCTTTTCTACATGATGGCAGTCTGGGGCCTCATCTACACTGGCCAGTTGATCCAGAAATGTCCGTAGTTGCCATTGAGGTGGTCGCACACACCTTCACCAATGTACAGCTGTGGCAGGGCAGAGCGAACATATCCATCTGGGCTAATCCCTCCCTTCACACAATACATCTGTTGATGTCAACATGGGGCACCCATAATGTCCAGGCCCTGAGCTGATGAATGTAATCAAAAGCAGATGACAGCAGTGGCTTATGTTAATTGGGTACTGGTCTGGTTCAAACATGGTCCTGCTATCCACACTACATCAAAGCCATGGGGTTACTCTGGAGGTTCGGCCAAACTCTAGAGCAGGGGTGCTCACACTTTATCAGCATGCAAGCTACTTATAAAACAACCAAGTCAAAATGATCTACTACCCACTACAAAAATGTGAAACATATAACACAATATCTGCTTTGAACTGGGTTTTCTGAGTCCACACTGCCATATAATCTGATTCAAAGCAGATACATGGGATTTTATTCAACTGTGTGGAAAGGACCTCAGATAACTTAGGGCCGGCAGTACTTGGGCGGCGCCGGGAGCCTGCGGGGCGGGACTGAGCCTTCCTCCTGCCCTGCCTGTGATCTACCATGACGCCCTACGCGATCTACCAGTAGATCGCGATCTACCTAATGAGCACCCCTGCTCTAGAGCATCCCCAAATCCAGGCCTCAGCCAGGCGGATTTATTTTATCCTACTATAAAAGGTTAGTAAGCCCATGTAAATGATGCCTCGTTTATATCTAGCAACAAGAACAAGATACTCCCATTGAGAGCTAATGGATGTACTTTACAGAGCAGCCATACAGAATACTCAGCTGCTGTTTCAACTGTGTTATCATAGTACCTCTTTTTATTCAAAAATTACTTCTGGGCGAAGTTTTACATACATTCTCTTAGATTATCACTGAACTTAATGCCAAAAGAATTTAAAAAAAATAGGTAAACCAAAGCATGAATCGTCCAAGCCCGGTGTTACGCGCTGACATCAGCTAAGTTAACAATTCAAGGGTCAGTATTAGCAAAAGTAAGGACAATGCTTACAAGCATTTGGATCCAGCTAGCAACAATGTGCATCTTGGGATAATGGATTTAAAACAATTGCAATTAACAGGCAAAGACAAAGGACTAAAATTAAAAAATGAATAGTGTGGCACTTGCAGCTTGCTTGTAAAACAGCACTAAGCCAACTTAATCCATTTTAATTCAGAGGCAGCAGGATGGGGAGGGGGGAACCCTCCTGGTGCAAATGAAATAGATTTGGGGAAGGGGGGTAAAGTTCAGCTCCTGAGAAAGTGCGATACATTCACCTGTGACAATTCTTTCCAGAATGATAAAGTAAGGGAAGTCTCTTAAGAACTCTGAGTGACTCCGCGAGGTCTCCCGAGATCAGGTGTCAAAGTTGTCTATCAGATGCCTGAAAAGAAAAAAGGGAAGCATTACGCACTGCTATTGTGAGACAGTTGTCATTGACTGATCAGGCCTTTTAAGCAAGCTTTCACAGTCAATGAAACCACCTGAATAGATGAAAGCCAGACAGCTTCTGACAAACAAGAGACTGTGGAATATTCATTGTGCATCTGTGAGGGAAAGATTAATGTATTAGAAATTAAAATGGGACCAGAACGTATGATCTTGCTCTAACACTTGGCCAGACCTGTGTCACCCATTGCTAGTGCCTGAAGTCGACAGACAATTCTGCCAGGGTAACGGAGAATCATTAAGCATCCTGCTATTGTGTGTGGTGAATAATAAAACTTTCCCCCTATTCTTTGCCTGGAGCTGACAATGAATAATTCTGGAGCTATTTGCAATGTTAACAGCACCTATCTTGCCCATCCATTCCTTTACGATAAGGATGGAAATATGCATTTCAACAGTCTGTACAGATACTGATTCACAGGCATTTCAAAGGACACCTGCCACTCAAGTGAAGGGCCTGTCAGTCTCCAATGTATGATGGTGCCAGAAATATGGCCAAAAAGATTATCTAGACTTTATTTCCCTTTTTCCAACTCCGATTATAACACGGTTACATTTGCTATAAACTGACAAGTGATTTGTTTTCACAACTGTTATGCGTTTAAAGGTACAGGGTGGAGTCCACATAGAACAACGTTTGGAGCTTATTCTTCCTGGGTTTGCAACTGTATCTAACACACAATCACAAATATGATCTGGAATGTCATTATAAGAGATATTATAATAATTTAATCCACTGGCTAACAGAAAGGTGACATTGTTGGGTGTTATATCTTCAGACGTCAAAGCACGGCATAAGAGGAATAACAAGCCAAAAGACATCCATAAAGAAAACCTCTTTCATACTTCAGGAAGAAGGATGTTTGTCTTCCAACCCCCCGAAATAACGAGACAGACACAAAATATATGGATTTAAAATTTCGGCAACTTTTATTTATTGTTACCTATTTAACTTATAACTTAACTAACTTTAGGTGTCAGTTCAACTTGGTATGTCTAAGCTGAGGTAGCATCTTCTCAAATCTACTCTCAGCTATTCAGGCGTAATACCTGAGTCCCTTGTAGTTTTAAACCCGGGCAACCCGTAAGGGAAACATCAGAAGAAATCTCTCTCAACTTTGGAGACCAGACTCTCCCCGCTCCTGGGACATTCTAATTCACCTCACCCCTAACATTAACCTCTAGGTGAGTGTTTGCATAATGTCCCACACCCTTAAGGGGTGCCTTAAGTATATACCAACCTTTGAATCACTAATCTATTTACGCTAGGCTAGTTAAAAGCCGACCATTCCATTTAGCCCCTAATTAACAGTATAGGGTAGGCGAAAAAACCCTCCTACAACATAAGAGGGAAAAATTCCTAGCTGGTCCCAAATGGCGACCATTACTATACTATCCATGGGCTGGAGTGGTGGGTGATGGCTTTTTGCAGAATGAGAGAGAAGGGGCTGGCATCCAATCATGTCAGCCCTGCCTCCCCAACTAGAAAGTTCTGTGAAACCAGCCAATCTCTGCTCCAAGGGGAGGTGACAAAATTGCTCCCCCCCCCCCCACTTGTTGGGGGGTGAAGTGTAAAAGATGCAGAATAAAATCTTCCCAATAAGTTATGAGGAAGCAAGCATGTCATTGTGACAAAATTAAGTTACTAATAAACATAGGGACTGTTTACACTGTAGGATTAATGTAGTTTGATACTGCTTCAATTGGCATGGCTCAATGCAATGGAATCCTGGGAGCTGTAGTATAGCGAGGCACCAGATCTCTTTGGCAGAGGAAGCTAAAAGTGTTTTGAAGTTTTACAACTAGACAAAAGTTAGCTTTACTTTGTTCAAATGGAGAGATGGTGCTATGAGAAGTGTGTAGGCGGGTCCAGAACATCTAGTGATGAGCAAAAGAAACTGGTAAGAAAGTGACAAAAAGAGCAAAAAAAATCTTAAAACTTCCAAAGCAACCCTGACACTAACCTGATAATCAGTAACAGCAATTCAGTACCTTACATTTCATAAAATAGAATTAATGAGATAAAACAGGGTGTGATTCCTTAGCCGTATTCTATATTCGGGGTGAGAACTTTGGTAGCAGAAGAAACACACAGTAAAACAATACAAAGAAAATTAGTAAAATTCAAATCCCAGCTTAGCTGAAAGTGAAAATGAATTTGCTCCTCTCATACTTGTTCGGTATATGCGGAGGACAAAACAACCAGGCACAGCATATGACACATTGTGGAAATAGTTATGTAACATTCCTTCTGCATAAGAATGGGGAAAAGGTTTTGAGCAGCATATGTTATATGCAAGGATCAGACTAAGGAAAAGTCACTTTTTATTACAATTACAAAAGAATACTAGGAGATTATGGGAGTCCAAAAAATTCAGACTCTAGAATAGTGGTTCTCAATCTTCCTATTGTTGCAACCCCTTGATTCAATTCCTCTTGTGTGGTGACCCCCATCCATAAAATTATTTCCGTTGCTACTTCATAACTGTAATTTTGCTACTGTTATGAATCGTAATGTAAATATCTGATATGTAGGATGTATTTTCATTCACTGGACCAAATTTGGCACAAACACCCGATACACCCAAAATTTAATACTGATGAGTATGGGGTGATTGAGTTTGTCATTTGGGAGTTGTAGTTGTTGGGATTTATAGTTCACCTACATCAAAGAGCATTCTGAACGCCACCAATGACAGAATTGGGCCAAACTTGGCACACAGGACTCCCATGACCAAGAGAATATACTGGAAGTGTTTGGTGGGCATTGTCCTTGAGTTTTGGAGTTGTAGTTCACTGGACCAAATTTGGCACAAATACTCACTATGCCCAAATGTGAACACTGGTGGAGATTGGGGAAAATAGAACTTGACATTTGGGAGTTGTAGTTGCTGGTATTTATAGTTCACCTACAATCAAAGAGAATTCTGAACCTCACCAGCGATAGAATTAGGCCATACTGTGTTTTCTGATGTTCTTTGATGACCCCTCTGCCACCGCCTTGGACTCCCCAGGGGTCTCGACCCCCAGGCTGAGAAACACTTCTCTAGAAGAGGATAAAGAATCAATCAAGTCTGTTCTAGGAGATAAAACACCTTGCTTTTGTGTGGGTCTTAGCTGAAATAAGGTACCAGTTAGAGAATAAAGCTTGTTATTATTTCTTCTCTCTTTCAAGATAGTTATAGTGACTGGTCTACAAAACCAGAGCATTACAGGCATGATGGAATATACCAATTACTTGGATGGAGCAAAAATAAGGCTTTTGACTGTGGGAAATGATTCATAAATGTAATAAACTGAACACATTCATTTGGTAGTACAACAGGAAGTAAAAGTAAAATTCAACTAATATAATGATCTAAAAGTAGGACTTTCATTCTTGGCTTCACCCCACATGATATGGAATATGATTGACTTCAGTTAAGTGATATTTTTGTGGCCTGTTCTATTTACTTTGAAAGATGTTCGCAGTGCTAAAGTAAATCCCACTGCTTTCAATGCAACCTACTCCCAGATAAATTGGTAAAGGAGAGCAGCCTTAAAGATTCAAATGCAAAGATATTTGTACTGATCACAAAACAGTGGATGTGATGCATAGAACATTAGTGTGAGAAACTCTGAGTCATCTCACAGTATGCTCCTTATGCCTACATCTGCCTACTGGATACAGAAAGAACGTCGATATTCATGAGTTCAGGCTTCTTGTTTGAGGTCTGCTTAAAAGTTATGTGGTGAGAGGGGGTAAGATTATGGAAGAAAAATATGAGATTCTGGGATAAGTATGAACTGTGTTAAACTGAGTAGTGGGACAAATGAAAAAAGAAATACAGACTCTCCTTCACGTGTTCTTTTAGCTTTTAAAAGTGTGCCATGCTACACATTTCTGTGAGAGTTTACAGTCAGTCCCCGAGTTACAAACATCCAACTTACAAGTGACCCGTAGTTAAGAACGGAGGTGAGACAACAAGAAGTGAGAGAAATCTACCCCTCTGAAGGGAAATTCACTCCTGAAACAGTTATCATGTGGAAAGGGTATCTCAACTGAAGCCTTATTGCCAGTCCTTATTTCCACAACAAACAATTTCCCCCCAAAATCCAATTATTACAGGGACAGAAAGTGAGATGAAATCTTCTGAACAGGGGCACAGGCAGCAAAGCCAACACCATGGAGGTGTTAGCTCTTCCCTATGGCTATCTAAAGCTAAACAAGTTGGCTAGAGTTACACTTAAAATGTACCTGTTCCAACTTACATACAAATTCAACTTAAGAAGAAACCTACGGAACCCATCTTGTTCATAACTTGGGGACTGCCTGTATAAACTTTATAAATAAAAGTTAATTTAATCCTAAATAAGGGTACATATGAACCTGATGAGGTTTATAGCCCAGAATATTCCAAAATGTTGATTAAGCAAGGTCCTCTAGACCAGAGAATACCAGGCATATATTTGCAAACAATTCTAAAATTAAAACTAGGAAGGAAGGAAATGATAAAGGAAAGAGAAGGAAGGAAAGACAAAAGGGAAGAAGGGAGAAAGAGTGAGAGAGGAAAGAAAGAAATGATGTAAGGGTAGAAGAGAAGGATTGAAGGAGAAAGAGGGAGGGAAAGAAGAGAGGGGGGAAGGAAGGAAGGGAGAGAGGGAGGGAGGGAAGGAAGGATGAAAAGGTGGAAAGGAAGGAGGAAGAAAAGAGAGAAGGATGGAAGGATAGGATGGTAAGAGAGAAGACAGCCTGTGAAAAGAGCCAAGGGGCCGCATTCGCACCACCGGGCTTGGGTTTGCCCATATCTGTTCTAGGCAATACCTTTCATGGAGTCAAAAATAAAGTCTATTTAAGAAAGAAGTATCAGGAAAACAAGGTGAGGTGTGTAGGGCCCTTCTGATGTTGTTGGATTACACTTCCCTTTATTTGATAGCCAGTAGGAAGAGAGGATAGGAATTGCAATCTGGATACTTATGTGTTTCCCATCACACAGGCTTTCCAAACTGTGTGTATGGCACATTAGTGTGTCAGCTGCAGTGTGTAGGTGTGTCACACAAAACAAAAAACTTCAGAGTCTATGTGAAATAAGCAATACATCTATTTTTAAAAATATAAATGAATGGTCTTAATGAGATATGTTGTACGACCAATACATTTTGTTATTACATATGTATCCATACCACTTAGAAGGGGATTTAGCAACCTTCGGCTTCAGTAGTAAAACTGAACTACTGTACCATGAAATTATCCATGTCTAAAAAGTGTGTCACCAACATGAAATGTGTTGGAAAACTGATGTAAAGGTTTGCAGAAGCAGCATTTTCTGCCTAGGAATGCTTGTAAGCTGCCCAAATTGTTACAAAACAAAGATTTGTATGTCCTTGCATTTAACAATTAACATTCCTCTGAAACATTGAAGCTACTTAAAGCTAGCTATCCCTAAACTAAAATGGACCTTTCCAAATTTTCCATAAACTTGAAATTGAATAAAACGCTGAAACAAGCTAGCATACAAGTAGATTATTAGGCAAGAGTTAGCTTTTGTTATTCTTACAGCAAAGAAAAGTGAATGGGAAGGAAAAAGAAGATGCAATTTTTTTTTAAAAAATGTGTAGATTTGGGAATTTAACAATATTTAAATGTTCTTCCCATTTAAAATAATTTTGATAGAAAAATATTTTATTCTTGGGGGGGGGTAGTTTCTGACGTTTTGGGGGGAAAGAACAATGAACCATTTACAGGTCTACACAGTAGATTAATGAATCTAATTGGGTCTGTAGGGAAATGTTTCAGTTTAACTACTGGAACTAATTTATACATTCACTACATTGTAATAAGTCAATTTAAGTTTCTGGAAATAAAACTGGATATCCTGGGTATAGGTTTGAACTATAAATTTCTGCAAGGAGTCTGTGTTCATTATACATTGTAAAATTACCATATGGACCTGTCAACACTTCTTAGCACAGCTTTGTAATAATGTCATTTAGTTTAACATTGTAATGTGCCGAATGAATTAATGTGTATGACAAAATGAATGCCTCCAAAGCACCACTTCTGAGGGAAGTTTGCAACTTTGCATTGTGGTTACAGAGAAGGATTTCTATTTATTTATAGATCCAATGGTCACTCAAAGCCTTGACACATAATTTGTGTCCATGAGTGTAAGATTGTGTCTTACTGCGGCTGCAATGCATCTACCTGGAAGTATTCACCATTGAATTCCTCTAGATTAGACATGCTGTAAATCACCAAAAGTCAGTTTTATACTGTTTCTTTTTCCCTTTCCTAATGGCCAATGCGACACCCAAAGCACTGAGATAATTGAAGACATTATTGCCATTTGGTTAAACTGACATCTCAGTGCAAAGGAAAAATGCCATGAATGCAAATACACAAGAATTTTAAGTAATTTAGTCTGGAGTCATCACCATATGTGTACTCTTGTAATGGATTTATAACTAAAAGTTTATGTTAAATCTCAACCTTTAGATCTTCAGTTTATACAGTACAATGTGATTTTTCTTTCTTTTTTAAAACACCAAATAGTAAACACTCTTTCATTGAGTGTTTCCTTTCTAAATAAAACTTTTCTAATGCTTAAGATCATCCCCATAGAACCTCCACTGATAAAAAGGGAAAAATTAGATGAACCCATTGTTCAATTGTCCATTGTTCTTTCCCTTTCCCCTTTCCCCAAAACGTCAGAAACTTACTCTGTGATATAGTAAACAAAATATGGATTATGTTCTACATATAACCTTTCCCTCCAACCCACATCACTCTTTTTTTCTTAGGAAGATCCTGTCTTAGAAGAGGGCATGAGGTAGCAACTTATCATCGTTTTGGCCTTCTTTTACCTGTTTTTGTCACCAGTGACTTCTGGTCACTAGCACTCCCTGAGTGTAAAAAAAGATCTTGTGTTTCCAAAAACATGGTGAAGCCGATTTCCATATCTAAGTGGGTACGAGGAATGTTTTAAAGAGGGAAAACAGAGAGGAGTCTTTCCATTTGTTGCATTATACTTATTGAGGGTTTAAAAAAAAAAAAACCCATGACATTTCCCATGCCAGGGAACATTCAGAGGCAAACCCCAACAGAAAATGCAAGATTTTCTTTCTGCCTATAGTCTAGGGGTTTTTTAAATTTCCAAATACAAACAAACACATTCAAATAACTATGTGGTTATGCTGGAAGAGGAAAGAAAGACCTAGAACAATTGAATTTTTGAAACTCTGTATGTTAAAACAAAAGAAGGCATGCCCATCCAAGTCTTTAGAGTCAATAGTGAGCAAAGACACTGGAATGATCTGGATGGTTGGCCAATTGTCTGTATTATGACACCTCAATGTTTATTGTCCAACCTGCATGCCTATCTTCCTCCCTATTCTCTGGAGACAGCCCAAGTAGATATAAAAGAATCATCCAGATGCCCCAACCAGTGATAAACGATGCTTTCTGTTGTGTGAGGTCTCGCCTGTTTACACTAATCTGTTTTCCTGCTAGGTAATAAAACTTTAGGATATGTTGTGATGACTACAACAGGCTCTGGGACATGTGGAGAGGATATGGACCTCCGAGGTCCAAAGGAGTCAGGTAAATACTACTACTACTAATAATAACTTTATTTCTTACCATCTCTCCTTGTGGCTTGAGTTGGGTTACCGAATAATTAAAACAGATAAACATTGTACAAATACCACAAATACACAAATTAAAATGTATTTCTATAAAAGATACATATTAAAATGTATTTTTAAAAAATAGGTATTAAAATACACAAAACAGAGATTAAACAAAGGACACACATTTAAAATTCATGTTTAAAACTGTCTGGGGAGGCCTGCTGGAAGAGAGAGGTCTTTAGATGGATTTTAAATTCCAACAGATCATTTAGGTATTGGAGTTCTTCCTGCAGGTCGTTCCACAGTCTTGGGGTGGCCGATGAAAAGGTCCTCTGGGTGACAGTTGCCAGTCATGTTCTGGCTGGTTGGAAGAACCACCCCCCAGAGGATCTACGTGTTTGGGCGAATTGAATGGGAGAAGGTGACCCTTTAAGTAACCTGGACCCAAAACATGTAGGGTTTTAGAGGTCAAAAGCAAGACCTTGTACTTGGCTCGGAAACTAATTGGCAACCAGTAAAGCCCCTGAGCATCTGAAAGCTATTAAAAACTGCTATAAAAAGAATTATTTGGGCATGATTTAATGTAGGACAGTGCTGTCCAACTTCTGGCGGGTCCAGGGCCGGATAAGAGGTCACTGATGACCTGCGGGGCCGCTCGGCCCGCCCCAGGCCCGCCCCCAGCCCAGGCCCTGCCCCCTCCTAAAGCCGCGAAAAAGGAGGAGTAGGCAGGCGCCAAGAGCAGCGTGTCACAGGCCTGGCGTGACGCGCTGCTCTTGGCACCGCCTACTCTCTCCTTTCGGTGCCCCCTCCCTTCCTAGGCTGGGGAGCCACGAAAAAGGGCAGAAGGCGGCGCCAACGGCAGCGCGTCACAGGCCTGGCGTGACGCGCTGCCCCTTGGCACCGCCTACTCCTCCTTTTCGGTGCCCCCCTCCCTTCCTAGGCCGGGAGCCGCCAAAAAAGGGCAGAAGGCGGCGCCAATGGCAGCGCGTCACAGGCCTGGCGTGACGCGCTGCCCCTGGCACCGCCTACTCCTCCTTTTGGCCCCCTCCCTTCCTAGGCCGGGGAGCCGCCGAAAGGAGGAGTAGGCGGTGCCAAGAGCAGCGCGTCAGGTCAGGCCTGTGACGCGCTGCTCTTGGCGCCACCTTCTGCCCTTTTTCGGCTCCCCCGCCCCTAGGTAGGGGGGGCGCCGAAAGGGAGGAGCTAGCTCTCTTCCTCCTCCCTGCCCCACCTCCCCCTCCCCCCCGGCCACCATTTTTTAAAAAAAAATCGATTTTTTTAAAATTTAAAAATGGCGGCTGAGGGCATAGGTGGGGCCGTGTCCAACAGGCTACGGGGCCGGATCCGGCCCTGGGGCCACCAGTTGGACAGCCCTGATGTAGGAGATAGCTGCATCTTATTTTCATCATTTCCATCTCTTAAAAAAGCAGAACTTGAAAAGGTAATTTCCTAGGATCATACAGTCTAAGACAGAATTGATTGATTGATTTTCTGACCCACTTTTCAAAATATGTTATTATATATCCATATATCCATAAAGTATATGAATTTATTATAGCATATTCAAAATATGTTATTATAACATATTTACTATAAAAATTCATAAAATTATTAAAACATATTCAAAAAAGCCCTTGGTGGCGCAGTGGGTTAAAGCACTGAGCTGCTGAACTTGTTGACTGAAAGGTTGCAGGTTCGAATCCGGGAAGCGGTGTGAGCTCCTTTTGTCAGCCCCAGCTTCTCCCAACTTAGCAGTTTGAAAACATGCAACTGAAATTCCTTACCATCAGAAATGCGGGCCCTATGAAATTTGGCTTCTTTCCATCGAGCCTGCAACTTGCATCTGTTTAGACAAGCGTTTGGAACCGTGTGACTTAAACATATTTTATCTACTGTTTTATGTATATCTTGTTCTATGTTTTACCCATTGTATGTTACTAAGTTGTGTTGTAAACCACTCCAAGCCTTTGGGAGTGGCGGTCTACAAATCCAAATAAATAAAATAAAATAAATAAGTAGATCAATAGGTACTGCTCCAGCGGGAAGGTAATGGCACTCCATGCAGTCATGCCAGTCACATGACCTTGGAGGTGTCTACGGACAACGCCAGCTCTTTGGCTTAGAAATGGAGATGAGCACCACACCCCAGAGTCGGACATGACTGGACTTAATGTTAGGGGAAAACCTTTACCTTTACCTTAAAATCTATTTTATACACACTTAATAGGAAATATTGCAACAAAGTACAAAGCAAAAATTTAATAAGCAAATTTGCCAAAAATGTTTAAGAAAGTTTGTAGCCCAACCCTATGCTCAAGTTATTGCTGCTTTCATGAAGACAGAAGCTCAACCTGAACAGATGAAGTATATGTGCACTAGACTCAATGTGTGGTATGCATCCCTAGTATCTTCAGTTCATACCTTGTTGTATTGAACAATATAGTCTGAAAAGAAGTCTACTTGAACTAAAAGTCTTGATACAAGAATTCGTTTCCTGGCCAAACTGACTAAGGCCCACATCTTTCCTAGGTTGTGTTTTTCCTACACAATAGAGAAATGCTTTCTCCCACTGATCTGCCAAGCCAGCTATTAACCAGAGAGGTGGGTTAAAAGAGAAAAAGAGAGTGGCTTGCGATTCAGCATAACAGAGTGCTGAATGAAAGCAAACGGAAAACTCCCAGAGGGTGTATTTTTGCTACAGCTTTTGAGTCCTCTGGATTATGGCCAAGATGAGCAACTGGGCCAGCATAACTCAGTTCTCCTCTTGAGGCCAGCAAAAAGCTTACTGAAGTCAACAGGCAGATTCCTAATAATTCAACAGACTTGGGTTCTTTATGAGCATTCCTATTATATGAAAGCACTATTGTGAAATATTTGACATTTCCTTTCATTATTTGCCCTCAACGTTGATTTTAGGATTCTGGCTGTAACTCACATTGTGGTCAATTATCTTTCAGAAGGACCTGGTATGGGAGGCAGGTAAGATTTTATATCTTGTGAAAACAAGCCAATGTGCTTTATGTTGACACAAAACTAAAATAATATTACGTGTTCATTGTATGAAACTCATTAAGTACACAGTTAAGGATTAAACGTCTCATGAAATGGTGTATTTTCATGGGATGTGTGAAGCTGCATTTTAAAACTGTCCATAGAAGCTTATTGAAAAAGTAATCTAAAATGCTGTTTCACAAATACTGTGTCTGTGGTGCTACCCTTAAACTACATACTCCAGTGTTCTCCTGATTCCCTAAGGAAATCTGTCTCTGCGTGTTTTTGAAAGGAGGAAATCAATGGCAATTCCTCCAGAAGGATGTGTTCTCTCATCCTAGGAAAGAAGGGGAGAAAAATATTGGTATCCCACTGTGAAACTCTTGAAGGAAAACATGAAATCATACAGCATGTGTAAAACTAAATGCAGTTGCTGATACCAATTATTTATTTATTGTGTCAGGAGCTAACCAATGGTACAATTTTGATGTATTTGAGAAAACACAAAGTTTAAAAACTTGGCATTATACTACATGTCCTTTGACCAGTAGCTGGCCACTTGGAGTGCCTCTGGTGTTGCTATTAGAAGGTCCTCCATTGTGCATATGGCAGGGCTCAGGCTGCATTGTAGTAGGTGGTTTGTGGCTTGCTCTTCTCCACACTCACATGTCGTGGACTCCATTTTGTGGCCCTATTTATTAAGGTTGGCTCTGCATCTCCTGGTGCCAGAGCGCAGTCTGTTCAGCAAACAACAGTATACTGGTCAGAATAGGAACAGCAGGTGCACTGTCAAACAGAGTGGACATACACAAAGGGGTCAGACAGGGCTGCCTGCTGGCACCTCTTTTGTTTAACCTATTTCTTAGTGACCTTCCATCGTCCCTCAAGAATAGAGAGCTTCACATGCCAAAAATCAGCCCATCCACTGCAATTCTCTATTATATGCAGATGACATTGTGTTGCTTTCTCACACCCAGGTGGGCTTAAGGAGAACCTTGAAAACATTCCAAAGGTACACCCAAAAAAACGGTCTATCCATCAACAAAGACAAATCCAAAGTCATATGCTTCGCCGTAAGACCAAAGAAGCACAAATGGTCCTTAGATGGAGCAGGTAAAGAACAGGTAGCGACCTATACCTATCTAGGCCTTACTTTCTCAGAGACAGGCAAATGGCTAAACCAATGCCACTGCTGCACAATAAAAGCGAGTGCCCGTTCCAACCAACTTCTCTGGCTGGCAAATCACCATCACCCCGGAACACTTGGTCCCATTCTTAAAGTATACTCAGCTAAAATTATTCCCTTACTTTTATATGGAGCTGAATTGTGGGGACCTTTAAAAATGCCCATGTTTGACTGGAACCAAACATTCTTTCTAAGGCAGGTGTTGGGAGTTAATAAAAGCACGCCAGCAGCAGCAGTCAGAGTTGAGACGGAGATGCACCGATTAGAAGGGCTTGCCTTGGCCAGAGCCTTTACCTACGGTAGTAAAGTCAAAAATCTTGAAGTTCACAGACTCCCGCGCTGCTGTCTAGAAGACCAACTTAAAAATACTGTTCAATATACTTGGGCAAACAAATTAATCCACTCACTGAGATCATGTGGGATACCCACAGAATATCTGAGCAACAACACCACCAAAGTCAGAGCAGAGGTGAAACAGAGAATCCTAGACATCCAAGCCCAAGAGGATCTCACGTGCCTTGCTAGTGACTCTTTGAAATGGCTAGCGGCACTGAATTCCAGCTTCAGCCGTGCCCCTTACTTGATGGCCAACCTTCCAAGACAGTTAAGAGTGACTCTGACAAGGGCAAGGTTTGAACAGAATGAGTCAATGGTTAGATACGGTAGATACCATTCCATCCCTTACACAGAGAGAACATGTGTCTGTGGGGCCCAGGAGGTGGAAGATTTAAATCATATCAGCCATCAATGTGCAATTTATGAAAAAGAAAGGAAATCCCTTCTTGAAGTCCATTTACTCAACAAAGCTCACTGGTCTCTGACTAATAGAACCATATTCCTCCTCTCTAATCCCAACCAGTTAGTAATTTCAAAAATAGCAACATTCTTTTATAAAGCCAGTAAAAGTAGGCAATGATTCATTGCATCAATTGGGATTGATTGTAGAGGGGATGAGGATACATGAGGATCAAATAGAAGGTTATACACGCCAGGATATTTGACCAAAAGAATCAGTAAGGTAGAGGTGATAGGAGAATATTTGCTACTTCACCATGGAACGGCTTTTTAATGTACTGTTGCACATTATGGAACCATTGTTTAATGCCTGATATATGTATCTTTTCTACATGGTTTGCTCTATTTGATATGGCTTTGTGGCTGATGCAATAAAATTTGATACATTTGATACATGTCGTGGACTCCATTTTGTGGCCCTATTTATTAAGGTTGGCTCTGCATCTCCTGGTGCCAGAGCGCAGTCTGTTCAGCACCTTCCAAGTCACCCAGTCTTCGATGTGCAAAAGGGAGGAGTCTCTCATTTGGTATCAGCCTTGGATTGAGGTGCTGGGTTTTAGACTGCCACTTTTGGACTCTCACTTGCTGAGGTGTTCCTGCGGGTATCTCTGTAGATCTTAGAAAACTATTTCTTGATTTAAGGCATTGGTATGCTGGCTGATATCCGAACAGGGGATGGGCCAGAGATGTCACTGCCTTGGTCCTTTCATTATTGGCTGCTACTTCCCGACAGATGTCAGGTGGTGCAATATTGACTAGACAGTGTAATTTCTCCAGTGGTGTAGGGCAGTGTTTCTCAACCAGTGTGCCGGGGCACACTAGTGTGCCGTGAGCGATCATCAGGTGTGCCGTGGGAAATTGGAACCGCCAGGAAGGGGGAGACTCTAGTGTGTTGAAGTATAAAAACCCTAAGAAACCTACCTCGATAAAGGTACAAAATTACAAACACCCCCTCCCCACCCGTTTTCTACTTGGTCTCTCCCTCTCCATGCATTGGGAAGGCCTGCCTCCCTTTCCCCAAGTAGAGACCTCCTCTTGCCTCCTGGGGGTTCTGTGTGGGAAGTTTCGCCCAGTTCTATCATTGGTGGGGTTCAGAATGCTCTTTGTAGGGGAACTATAAATCCCAGCAACTACAACTCCCAAATGTCAAGGTCTATTTCCCCATAACTCCATCTGCGTTCATATTTGGGCATATTGAGTATTCATGCCAAGTTTGGTCCTGATCCAACATTGTTTGAGTCCACAGTGCTCTCTGGATATAGGTGAACTACAACTCCAAAACTCAAGGTCAATGTCCACCAAACCCTTACAGCATTTCTTGGTTATGGGAGTTCTGTGTGGGAAGTTTGTGTCTTTCTGCCATTCCTGCCAGGATATCTATGTTGAGTTCATCGAAACAGGTCCAGGTTTCACACTGAGTGTATAAATACATTTTAAAAACATATTAACTATATGTATTACTGTGTTAGAGTGTCATTTTGTGTCATTTTAGTTGGTGGTGTGCCCCAGGATTTTGCAAATGTAAAAAGTGTGCCGCGGCTCAAAAAAGGTTGGGAAACACTGGTGTAGGGTGTAGACAGCCTGTGATAATGCTGCCATGGATATCAATTAATCTTATTGGATCTCTTACTGAGTGGTAAGACAACACTTACATAAATCTTAGTGATTCAGTGAGTCTACTCCAGTTGTTCTTTCACAACCTGTAACACACCAAAGCAAGAACAGTTCTTGTCTCCTGATCATTGCTTGAAAATATTCCCCATTCCCATTTTTACATTGGTTTATGCATATTTATTTGTCCCATTTACCAGTCATCTAATACAAACTGTTCTCTAGGTATAGTTTAAAATAAGACAGGCTGAAGACAGGGACTCACTAAAATAACAGAAGAAAATAACAGAACAGCAAATAAAGCCACATTTCAAAGTAGAGGTCTAGAAAGGAGCAGAACAAAACAAACTGCATGACTATGGTATGGACAACTTCCTTCACCACCAGAAAGGGTTTCACTGAGAAAACAATAAATTAATACTGTGCCACTCTGGGAAATGGGGGAAACCACTGAAAAAACCCTTTTTACATATCAGATTGGATGGGTATTCAAAGGATCTACTGCAATAACTTCAAGGCCAATGTAGGTGCCTCCACACACACACACACAAAACCAGGTACCTAGGTCCAAAGCATGAAGGACTCAAAGTATGGGCAAACAACACCCATTTCCAGATAGTACTCTTGAAACAATATTGCATAATTGCAGGTGTTTCTAGACTATTCCAAATATGGTAGGTGATTTTTTTTGGAGGACTATAGTTCCTAGAATCCTTAACCATGCTTGCTGTGGGTTGTGGGAGCTATAGTCTAAAAATACTTTCTCTGGTAGTACTTGGACTTGGTACAAAATGCGGTTGGCAGATGCAGCAGAGGCAGCACAGGATTCAATCTTGCAAGCTGTTCATTAGTTATCGTGCGGGTGGGGAGGGAGGGTTGAGATAGGGAAGTGCATTGAAAAGTGCATTTGATTCCCAGTGAAGCCTGCAGAGCCTGCAAACACTCATCTCTTCCAGATGTTAGGTCGCATAGTGAATGATCCCAAAAATGCTGACAGCCGCACCTACACAATCATAATCGCAGTGTCTTTTCAAATTCTTACAGAGCAATGATTTCACCTTTATGCAAATGACCATATAACGATGTAGTTTGAATGCACTCGGCACAGCAACCAGGTGGATCTATACATCGCTCATATTCCTTTGTTATATCATAAAATTATGGTAATGTGTGCAGCAGTTTTAAGGAAATGTTTTCTTTAGGGAGCTCAGAGCAATTCTGGTTGAGAAGAAAACAGTTCCATAGATGTCTTGGAAGCAGAGGGGTCAAGACTTTATCCCAATCCTATAGATTCATATTATTTTAATTATAAAGGAAATATGATATTAATTTCAATTAAGGGATGCTAAGGTAAGCAACTAAACTTATAGGATCATTTAAGTGGCAGTCCTTTCTCTAGAAGGGGCCTATTGTTGACCTATTCCCATTCCATGGAAGAAAAGGAGGTTCATCTACAAAAGAAGGTCCCCTCCCTTGACCTGCGGTGAGAAACCTCCACATTTCTGCAAGCAACACACGCAAAAAGAAAGTATTTTGGGGTACAGGATTGGCACCCACCTTCCTGTCCCAATTCAGCCTCTATCTTTCTGGACTCTGAGAAATTACCATCACCAGGAGTGGCAAATTCTTGGACATTATCTGAATTGTTTCACTTCAGAGGGTGAAAAAGAGAAATACCCACATCTCAGTCTGGAAGCAGACCCTTCAACTAAGACTTATGTTGAAGTCTTCAAACAGGAGGACATGTTGGGTTGTTGTAGGTTTTTTGGGCTATATAGCCATGTTCTGGAAGCATTCCATCCTGACATTTCACCTGCATCTATGGCAGGCATCCTCAGAGATTGTGTGGTCTGACCTCACAACCTCTAAGGATGCCTGCTGTAGATGCAGGTGAAACGTCAGGAGATAATGCTTCTAGAACATGGCCATATAGCCCAAAAAACCTACAACAGCCCAGTGATTCTGGAGGATGAGATGGAAGATGGCAGCCCAAAATCTGGCATAATATTTATTTATTTATGTGTATTTATTTTATATTATTTTTTATTACATTAAGTTCCAATAAAGACAAGCTGGCAACAGCAAAGACAACATTAAAAGATAGCCAGGGCAACACAAAATCTTATAGTGTGGCAATAAGAAAAGGAGGTTAACCCTTCTAAGGAGGTAGTGGTTACATTCATTTGTTTTATATCTTAATTACATTTATATTTGGTCTTACACCCAATGGCGTCAAGTCAACATTTGCAGTCTTTTTGGACCCATATCTTATCCTCATGACAATCCTTTAAAATAGATTAGATGAGAGAAAGTGACTGAATTGTGTTCATGTAGAGGATTTTATGGATCTTGAAATTAGATCTCTCAATTTACAGTTCAGCTCTGGTCACTATACCATGCTGGATCCAATCAGCTGCTTCTAAGCAAGTGCAGGCCCAAACATCATATTGGAACATGCTTTAAAAGAACGTATACTATACAGAACAAGGGATATAATCCTAAAATGAAAGAAGTCCCATGAGTAAAATGGGAGTTACTAGCGTTACTGAAACTGCATTCTTAAAGCCATGTCTTGTCTAGCTGTATATGCCTGGTGTAAACATATTTGCTCAAAAGTAAGCCAACTAAAACGATTAGGACTTACTCCTGTTAAGTACGATATGTTTCATTTATTATAAAAGAGTTATCATCATCCAAAGGGGAGCACAGACTCCTTTCTAGAAGACAGATCTTCAGACAGGATGCCTTATAAGAACATAAGAACATAAGAAGAGCCATGCTGAATCGGGCCTCAGCCCATCTAGTCCAGCATTCTGTGTCACACAGTGGCCCACTAGTTGTACACAGGGATCTCTAGCAGAAAGGAGGGCAAAACCCTCACCTGCTCCCGACCCCCCAACCAGTACCTGGGGAAAATCATGCCTGCCTCCATCAACACAGAGGTGGCACTTGGATGTCCATTTCAGTAACTACTGATTCCCTTGGTATCCATGAATCTGTCTAATCCTGCCTTGAAGCTGTCCAGGCTGACAGCTGTCACAACCTCCTCTGGAAGTGAGTTCCATAACCCAATGACCCTCTGGGTGAAGAAATATTTCCCTTTATTAGTCCTAACTTTCCTACCTTGGAGCTTTAGGGAGTGCCCCCTAGTCCTAGTGTTGGGTGACAGAGAAAATATTTTTTCTTTATTCACCTTTTCTATCCCATGCATGATTTTATACACTTCGATCAAGTCACCTCTTAAACGCCGTCTTTCAAGGCTGAAAAGACCAAGGCGTTGCAACCTGATTTCATAAGGGAGCTGCTCCATCCCTTAGATCATTTTTGTTGCCCTTCTTTGTACCTTTTCCAGTTCCGTTATATCCTTCTTGAGGTGCGGTGACCAGAATTGTACACAGTACTCCAGATGTGGCCTCACCATAGATTTGTAGAGAGGCAATACAACATTTGCCGACCTATTTTCGATTCCCTTCCTGATCATGCCAAGCATAGAATTTGCTTTTTTCACTGCTGCAGCGCACTGGGTTGACATCTTCATTGAGCTGTCCACCAAAACCCCGAGATCCCTTTCCTGGTTTGTCTCAGAAAGCTTTGATCCCATCAGTTGATAAGTGTATTTGGGGTTCTTTGCCCCGATGTGCATGACTTTACACTTGTTTAGGTTAAAATGCATTTGCCTTATCCTTGAAATAATTTTGACACAATGAATTCTGCCTTCAATTTCTATTTATGTTCTTCTTGGGGGTTTTCTCTCTCCATATGATACTATAGGTCACTAACTTTCCTATCTGTGAAGCAGATAGTAGACTTTATTTTCCCACATACATCTGTGAACCCCGTTTCTCATCTACTAATCCATTAAAAGGAAGCAAGTGAGTTTAAAAATACATTCATACACAGAGATAGAGGAAACAACAGATTTATTGGGAGGCATGACAGTAATAAAAAGGTGCAGTCTAAGGCATAAAACTAACAGAGAAGATGGGCTAGGCCCTGGTCCAATATTTCAGCCACTGAAGTAGCCACTAAACAAGAAATGCTGCTTCAGATCCTCATTGTGGCCACACGTGGGGTGTCTCAAACTGGGAAAAGTGTGAATCATCCTGGAAGATTCACACCTTTTCCAGGATTTTTTAACCCAGTGTCAAGATGAATTAAAAAATTTATCCTGGGTTAAAACACATTATTAATTTTTTATTCATTTATTTACGTCATTTATATTCCGCCCTTCTCACCCTGCAGGGGACTCAGGGCGGATCACAATGCACATTTATAGGCAAACATTCAATGCCATTGACATACAACATATATAGACAGACATGGTTTGCATGGTTTGGACACCACAGGCGAATGTGTTCCTTATACTGCATTTTCTGGCAATGTATATAGGGTCACAGCTATTGCATTTCCCAAATTGAGAATCAATTTTGTTCCCAAGCAATCTGAGATTGCCAAATTTGTAGACTTCTGTAGGCAGAGCTACGGTAGTCCAGGCAGCAATTCTCCCATTTTCTGTACTCTACTGCAGGTGCCTGGGGGAGTGTCCATGCCAGAATACATAAATAATAGTTGAACTGGCAATGTACCCTGACACAGATCTGGGAAATCTGGATTTTCAAATGTCAGTCAGATAAGGTCTGTGTATGTTACAAACTTCTGACAGATTGGTTGAAACATAATAACAATGAAAGCATGCCCAAATTAGAGTAATCACTTAGACATCCCCCAGGAAATGCATTATCAAAAGGGAGGATGTGTATTTGCATGAAGTTTGCATATGCTACTTTATGTGTAGAGCCATAAATCTGGAAATACTTACTATCATTTAATAGAAAATACAACAGAAGCAATATAATTTAAACAGAAATGAGACAAACCAAGATCAGGCTGCTAAGATTGCTGTTTAGTCGCTGCCAAGTGGTAATAGGCAATGTCAAGATCTCCTTTCTTATGATCCATCATCCTTAAACTGGCCTTGAACAGGACAGCCCTTCACACAGAGATTGAGCTGAAATAGAGGAGTGTATCTGTATAATAGAACATATGTCTAACTTGGTCCTCCTGAAAACAAAGGTCCCGTCTACATTGACATTTACTGCAGTTTGAAATATGGTCAGTGTAGACTCATATAATGCAATTTAACACCATTATATGAGTCAGCCTGTATTGTATGGCAGCAAGCGTGTAGCCAAGGGTACGGGAGTTCAAACCCACCCTTACCCCTCAAATTTTCAGGTTAAAAAAATCCTAATTTTCTCATGAATTTTAAGTAATTATCCAAATCCTCATGCCAAGTCTATGAGAAGCAAAAATTAGAGTCCCTCCAGAACAGCAAGCGCTAACTCAGGCAAATTTTGATCATCCACACTATCATTACCTACCTTTCTAGCAATTTACATTGCAACAGGAGCAATAGCTGACATAGTAGATGCCACCAAGTTGATCTCCCCACAACTGGCAGGCAAAGGGGATTTGACCTTGATTGCAGATGAAAACTGAGGAAACTGTGGAAAATGAGGTGTCTACCACTGGTTCATCTAACCCAAGCCCTGCCAAAGAACCCATGGAACAGGAGCATAGAGAATGAGCTGTGTCATTGTTGACTTTGGACTTTACATGAACAAGATTGTTTCTGATGGCCAAGTGAAATCTCAATTAGTGCAAAATCCACAGACTCCATTGCCAGGATATGTATTTTCTGTGGATAAGAAGAGGTATCTATCTAAGATTTCAACCCAAATGGTTCAGCAGATTTCCTTGGTTAGCCTACTCATTTCATGTACAAGGTGCACTCTGGAAATACTCTGTGGTATTTGGAGGAGAAGTTGGGGGTAAAGGTGGTCATCAGAAGCTTGGTGCATTGCTGGCTAAGACATTTGTGCAATGGAAATATGCAATCGAAGTCTTCAATGAACACAAAAAAAACAAAGGACCATCAGAACAACTTGTGCTGGGCTGAAAACGTCTTGCTAATTCACAGTGGAAAATGGCATGTTGTAACTGACTGTCATGAGAAAGGAAACAACAAGAAAGCAGAAGAAAACAGAAAGAAAGGTCTGCCAGTAGTGGAAACTATTGTCTTTTGTGGTCAACAAGAACTGGTTTTAAGAGGGAGCAATGATTCAGGACCGATTACCTGTAAAGAACCTTTGCACAATGGTAGTAATTTCAGGGCCTTGTTGAGATCTCGTTCCAGATCAGTAGACACTGACTTCAAAAGTTATCTGGGGGGGGGGGGGGTCAATCCCTCCTAAAAAAAACTTTTTGCTATGGGCCTGTATGGCAGTATAGTTGTCAAATATAACATAAATGGATTTGTTTTGAAAAAAGCATCAATGCCTATGCAGCACTTCTTAAATTTCTATTTTGCCTTTAAAAAAATAATTTTATTGCAAATTTACAGGGGTTGAAACTTTTGTCTGTTTAATGGATTTGTTTTAACTGGTTTTCACTGCATTTTAACCATAACATACTGTATGTTTTATTTATGTCTTTATATGTGAATTTACCTGTGTTCGTTTTAATTTTTGCAAACTACTTAGAGTCTTAGGTTGTGAGAGAAAGTCAGAATAAAAACAAAATCAATCAATCAGTCATATCAATGTAGATATTACATTTTCCCAAAGTACATAGAGTAACTTGCATCAATAAAAAAATACTATGAAAATCAGCCCTTGATCAGATTTATGTGCTGCACAATTGTTAGAAAGTGCTACCCGACTCCTGGCATTGTAGAGAGTTTACTCAAATGCAAGTTATTGTAACGAGTATGTTTTACTATTCAGGGCATGCCTTACAATGAGAATTGCTATTAAAGAAGAAGCAGAGCCCTCTTGTTACACATCAAGGGAGCACTCATATGCATATCCCACTTCAAAGCAAGCTCGTTGCTATCAAAAGGCTGTTCTTCCATTCCCCAGGTAACCTGAATGACCAATCAACCTAAACATTCAGAGTGATGATACAAAACATAAAAACAGAAAAGAAAACACAGCACTCTTATTCCTCCCTTCTGGTACTAGTATCCAGCTAGGGATACATAATGAGTAGCTATCCAATGCATTGGCCAAGGCTTATAGTGCAAAGGAGACTAGGTATGTGGAACTAGCTAAATCAATGGGAGCATTAAATCCCCTTTTCATTGCTCCATAATGGATACAGTTGAATACAGGGTGCATTTACATTTTGATACCACTTTAACTACCATGAATGAATGATGTGAACTCATGGGAGTTCTAGTTTGGTCAGATATTAGCACTCTTTGGCAGGTAGGGCTAAAGATCTTGTAAAACTACAAACACCCATGATTCCATACCACTGAGCCATACCCGTTCAAGTATTGTCAAATTATATTAATTCTACAGCAGTGGTTTTCAACTTGTGGGTCCTACAATTCCCAGAAATCCCAGCCTGTTACCAGCTATTAGAATTTCTGGGAGTTGAAGGCCAAAACATCTGGGGACCCACATGTTGAGAATCACTATTCTTCAGTATAGATGCACTCGCAGAAACTGACTAACTTGAGACTCTTTCACCTTACATTATTGTTGCACAATGACTACCATTATTGTCTCCAATGGAATCCTGGGATTGACAGTTTGGTGAGGTGCTCCCTGGCTGAGAATACGAAGTACCTGTAACCTGTAAATTCCAAGAGAATCAAAATCAACTGTGTACATGGTGTAAATGGGACACATTTACATGGTGTAAATGTGTTACAGGCACCACTAATTTTAATCATAATTGTTATAAATTCCTTCATGCTATAATAGTAATAGTAGTTACAAGCACATTGTTGGCAAATGAAATTATTTACAAACAGTTCATGATTTACAACTTGTAACTTGCAAGCTCTGGGAATTATGAATTTTCATCATAAAATTCATGCTGTAGATCAAAAACACAGAAAATAAAGAAGTGACAGAAAGCAATAAATGATATTGCACATTTCTAGCATGAAGGAGAGATTCAACATGGCAATGCTCTTTGGAGAAGCATCAACATGTGCTGCAAACCTATTACTCTTCAGTGACAGCATACCCTTCAACATTTCACAGATGTAGCCAAGAAAAATCAATTTGGACATGATAGCAAAAGTTATTAATGAGAAGGAGCATAAGGTAAGAGAGGCCTCAGTAATTTGCTTTTGTTTGAGGCTACTGGGAAGAATATAATATAGTTATTTGATTGTTGGGCTCCAACTCTGCAGAGCAAGGTTCGAATCCCACTTAGCCATAGAACCTACTGGTTAATCTTGTGCAAATCGCACTTTCTCAGGCTCCTACTACACTGCCATATAAAACACATATCTGCTTTGAACTGGATTATATGGTGGTATAGAGTAAAATAATCCAGTTCAAAGCAGATAATGTGAATTATCTGATCCGATCATCTGGATTATATAGCAGTGTAGAAGGGGCCTTAGTCTCAAAGGAAGACGAAAGTGGTTCCCTCTGAACAAATCCTGCCAGAAAAACCCTGCAATAAATGCACCTTGAGGTCTCCATAAGGCAGAAACAATGTGAAGGCACACAACAACAAAATTGGAAAGGGAGCAATGATTTTATTCTAACATCCCAGAGGTCTTTGGATATTCGTTTGGATATACCAGTAAATGACAAAGAGAGAGAGAGAATGTATTTTGAACTGGGTTTGCAGCAACAGAAGTATAATCAAGACAAAGAGGGATGTTTAGAGAAGGAGAGAGAAATTGTGACCTTTTGAAAGGATCTGAAATGACAGAGGATTAATTGGGACTGTCATTGCTAGATAGGGACAGTTGGAGGGTTGTATATGTAAGCCAGCTTTATATCCTCCTTCAAAAATTATAGTCTGCAACATTCTAGTAGTTGTAGTCCAACAAATCTGGAAGACTCCAAGTTGGAGAAAACTGATCTAGGTATTTTAGACAAAATGAGTTTTCAGCAGAGTGGGCACAAAGAAGCCAGTCTCTATGCTTTAACTATCAATGCTTACTAATAGATATTAGGCTTGTTTACGGATCTGGGGGTTTTTTTTGTTTCATCCATTCCTTCGTTGCTTTCGTTACCTTCAGGAGTGCGTAATGGAAAGCCCCCCCCCCCAAATCAGCTCAACACGAAAGCAAGTGGGAGCCAATCTCGGCTCCTCATCTGTTTTTTGTGAGCAGCCTCCTTGCCTTGGAAAGTGTGTGTGGTGTACAGTTCAAGAAAGTGTGTGTGCCTGCCTGCAGCCATGAGCCTTCTCTAGAGTAAGAAACAGGTAAGAAGACTCCTTAAAGTGTGCACCTGCTTGCAGCTGAGCGGCTGTCCTCTAGAGCAGGGGTGCTCATTATGGTGATCGGGAGCACCTAGGTGATCTTCGGCCCTCTTTCAGGTGATCTTTGGGCCTCACCAGCCGGATGGCGCGCTCCTGCCATGCCATATTTGGCTGGAGCACTGGCGGGTGCCCTCCTGCTGCGTGCGTGGGAGGGGCCTGCTGTGCACAGAAGAAGCAGGATGGGATGGGGACTTCCTGCTTCACGAAAGCACGCAGCAGGAAGGAGGAAGCAACAAAGACATTAAGAGAGAGCGCGCACAGGCAAGGAGGATCCCCTTCCTCTAGGCTGCAGTAGGAGCTTAAATGCCAGGTGATCTTTTCAAATGATGGGCACCCCTGCTCTAGAGCTTAAATGCCTAAAATGATGGGAAGTCGTCCCCCCCCCTCCCCCTCCCATAATGGGCTGATAGAAAATGGATCTTTCAGCAACCCAGAGTGAAAACTGATATCTGTCCTCCCAATTTCGGGAGGCTCCCAAAAAAATGGATCAGGGCCCCCATCAAAAGCCGGGACATGAAACAGATCAAGGTTTACCCGGATTGCACAAGTCTACTGGATATAATACTGTCAGATTACCATTAAGATACAGTAATCAATAAGAATAGCTTGACGGCCAAAATGCCTACTTCTGTGAATTAGCTATATGGGATGACCCTTGTAAATAGTTAAAAATTTAAAATAGGATATTAAGGCTTTTTTGTTCAGCTGCATATATGTGGTGGATTTATATACACAGTGAGTGATGGGGAGAGATTAAGCATGTATTCTGTACATTTTTGCTCACTACCTTCTGCTATAGTTAACTTTTTAAGCACATTTCTCTTATTTAACAGGGGCATATTGGGAATTTTTTATTGTTATTATTATTAGCTGATTTAGCACTGGAGCTGAAATGATAAATTGCATATTAAATGCTAATGTGGAGTCATTACTGAAATGTAGAATGCTGTTTTCCACCTATGCATGTAATGGTTAATGTCACCACTTGAACAATCCTGATGGCACCCACCTATAAAAAGAAGATGATAAAAGTTTGGAGCAAGAACTATAAATTCATCTCCTTCCCAGAAAATGAAAGGCAATTGGAGTTCAGGTAAAATGTTTTATTTCACACAAACAATATTGATGACTCTGAAGTAAATGTTACAGGTTGTTATATAGGCATAGCGTGTCCGCTGTTGTCACTCAACAATTCTTGATAGAGTGATAAAGAGCTGAATGACTATTAGACTATGCCCTCTACCTGCACTACACGGCATTTCCAAATACAAGAAGAATGCGCTCAATGAAAATCCAATTTAATTGCATGGTGCTGGCACGTAGACCAAAAGAAACATGCAGTTATAACTTATGTATTCAACGTTTACCTACACCATATGCAACATGAAAGTAAATGGACCATCGGTCTATAGTAGAGATCCTATATCAAACAGACAGTAACATAATTATGTACCCATGAAGTATCTCCTCGCTCCTCCCTGAACTGGAAAAGTAGTTATTTATTTATGTTTATGTATTTATTTATTTATTTATTGTATTTGTACCTCATAGCTTCTCACCCCCGCAGGGGGGCTCAGCACAGCTTACATTTGCAGCACTACAGGCCGCAACACCACAATACAATATAAAAATACACCATATAATCAACATCATTAAAAAGCATTAAAAACATTTAAAAATTACATTAAAAACCACTACATACAACAATAATTAATTAAAGCCATCAAGCGGAAGACATTGTCAGTCCAGTCAAGTCCAAAGTGTCAATCCAGTCAAATCCAAAGGTACAATTTACATCTGCTGCCCAGAGACCTGGTCCCAGAACCACGACTTTATCTTTAGATGATGAAGAAGCAGGTAGTCTAGACTCAGAGGGGGCAAGATATGAGTAGTCCTCACAAATGGAGTGCATCTAGATGTTCCTTCCCTTGGGAGCCCAGAGCAGCTGCATCTTCAACATTGCCTTTCCACTCCTGCTCCTTCTCATTGGTAAGCTATAGCAGCAACCATTCAAAGAAATTGGCAGCGGTCACTAGAGACATGAGCCTTGTCCAAAAAAAATAAGAATAAAGTTTTGATAGCCAAACCCTATGAGGAGTGGCTTAAGGAGCTGGGTATGTTTAGCATGGAGAAAAGGAGGCTGAGAGGGGACATGGTAGCGATGTTAAAATATTTGAAAGGATGACATATGGAGGATGGAGCAAGCTTGTTTTCTGCTGCTCTAAAGACCAGGACACAGAGCAATGGATTCAAAGAGCAGGGGAAAAAGATTCCACCTACACATTAGGAAGAACGGATAGTAGGACTTCTTTGATAGTGAAATATGCTGCCTCATAGGTTGGTGGAGTCTCCTTCTCTAGATTTTTCTAAACAGAGTTGCTGTCATGATGCTTTGATTGTATTTTCCTGTATCACAGGGGGTTGAACTAGATGGCCCTTTTGATCTTTTCTAACTCTATTATTCAAGGGGCCCATAGAGCAGTGGGGCAAATCATGGGACAGTGGGACGAATTTGTTACCCAGCACCCCAACAGGCCCGGATCAACACCTAGGCCACAGTTTGGAATTACGCCCCCCCGCCTCGCGCCGCCGCATTAGAGAGGCCTATCCCCATCCCCCGCTCCCCCTCAGCTCTTCCTCCTCTTCTCCCCCGACATCCATCCACTCACTGCTGAGGCTCCTCCCCGCGCCGGGAATGCGCACCCGACGATCCCAAAGAACTACGGGTCCCAACTTCCCCGCGGCTGAGAGGCTGCCGCTGCCGCTGCCGCTGCATCCCGGCAACCCCCACGACCTCGGAGGCGGCTCTGCGGCCTCACACTGGAGGGCAGCGGCTGCAGAAAGTTGGGGCCTTCCTCCGCCTCAGGAGCCAATCGCAACCAGCTGGTCGCAATGCTCCTCCTCTTCCTCCTCATGCTGCTGCTAGCGGCGGCAGCCAATGGGGGCGCCCGAGGCAGTGCTTAGCTGCTAAATGCCGCCCCAGGCACCCCCATTGGCTGCCGCCGCCACCGCACCAATCCTCCTCCTGCTGCTGCTATGCCTTAGCAGCAGCAGGAGGAGCTAGCGCGGCAACAGCAGCCAGTGGGGGCGCCCGAGGCGGTGCTTAGCTGCTAAGCGCCACCCCGGGCAACCCCCATTGGCTGCTGCCGTCGCGCCAGTCCTCCTGCTGCTGCTATGCCTTAGCAGCAGCAGGAAAAGCTAGCGCAGCGACGGCAGCCAATGGAGGCGGCGCTTCAGCCGGGCTGGGATTACCAGCGAACGGAGGAAGAGGGGGAAGGTTCGTGAATCTCCCCCCCCCCCCGGCGGCTTACGCCCATAGGCCTAGGGTGGTCTTATGGGTAATCCGGGCCTGCACCCCACATCACCTACACCACCCACTTGCTCATCACATGCTGGAAAATGTACATTTATGGCTTGCTCCTGTGCTGTCCCCAGCATTTTCAATCTGAACATGAGTAGTCTCCTATTTTCAGAGTTCCCCATCGTAGAACACTTCACTGAGGCAGCCAGCACGGAGCCTCACCGGTCATATATCACACATAGGTAGGTATGGGTTACTAACAAATTGCTACCCTAGGAATGGAGAACCTTTTTCAACTTGAAGGTTGAATTCAGTTTCAGATAAGTTCTCAAAGGATGAGCATAACCAAAGGTAAAAAGTTGGAATGAAAAACCCAGCTTGATTTTTATCAATATTCATACAGCCAGATAGACATTTCAACATTTTACAATGGGGACAAGGTAGAGTAAGTCTAGGAAACTTCCAGAAGATGGCAGCAAGGTGGAGGGGGGCAGAGACATTGGGAAAAGTCCCAAAAGGTCACATTCAACCTCAGCATCTGAGTTTTCTCATGCTTATACTGTAAACCTTTTTGGCGTGTGTGTGTGTGTGTATATATATATATATGTGTGTGTGTGTGTGTGTGTGTGTGTGTGATATAGATATATGAGAGATTCAAAATAGCTATGACATATGGTTGCAGAATCTCTATTTCAGATATTTGCACTTGTGAAAGAATTATCTGGCATGGTACAGGGAAATTTATGTTCCTTTACAAACCCTCTCACTCTCTTTAGGGGAAAAAATCTATTTTGAAATATTTCTGCATAAATACAATGGCTCCCTCTGCAGGTCTTGGATAATCCATTTAAATCCCATAAAATGTATCCATCACTTTAGTATTTTTAATTAAAATAAGTACTAATAATGTGCTATCTATTCCAAGCTAATTGCAATTTATTTCTCATGTGGATTAATTCTGGATTTGAATGTGATCTTTGCTATGATTTTAGTTGATGTCTGCATCAGGGATAATTTCACTTTGATTTTTAGAACACCCTTTCTCTTTAGCCCCCCGTTGCATTGCGGCATTGGTCCTGTCAAAATGTAGTTTTTCCAATGACAAAATGTATTATTCACAGTCTGGGGCAGTTCGGATAACAATCTCCTGGCATATGAAAAAGGCACAAATACAGTACTTTGCTTTTTCCTCCCATTATTGTGTTCACTTCCTGGCCTGAATATGTAACCCCATAAAGCCGTAAGATACAACATTGTAGTCAATTCTCTGATTTAAAATCTGAAATATGCCAATGACTTAGTCTACCTGTTTCATGTTAAAGGTCCCTTCTATACTGCCATGTAATCCAGGTTCTGAATCCAGATTATCTGCGTTGAACTGGATTATATGGAAGTGTAGATCCCACCTAAACTACGATCTATCTATGGTCTCCTTTACTTTATTTTAATGCACCATCAACTCTGCTGGACTGGCCACATTGTCAAAATGCCCGACCACCATCTCCCAAAGCAGTTACTATAATCCCAGCTCAAAAATGGGAAACGTAATGTTGGTGGACAGGAAAAGAGATTTAAAGATGGTCTTAAAGCCAACCTTAAAAACTGTGGCATAGACACCAAGAACTGGGAAGCCCTGGCCCTTGAGCACTCTAGCTGGAGGTCAGCTGTGACCAACAGGGCTGTGGAATTTGAGAAGGCCAGATGTATGCGATAACATGTTAAAAGGTTAAAACCCTGGGTGTGATAGGAGCACAAAGTGTATTTGTAAGAAAGGAGTCCAAGAAAAGAGGAGCAGAGGGATTTAACCTTTATAAAGGGGGAGTTGCTTTCTCATGATGGTGAATTATAGGTGGAAACAAACGATGGGTTAAATGGTCACTCTCCGAAAGCACATCGGAAAAGCCAGGTTTTTCGCTCTTTCTTGAAGGCTGCTAGCGTAGGGGCTTGTCTAATCTCCCCAGGTAGTGAGTTCCAAAGACAGGGGGCCACAGTGGAGAAGGCCTTCTCCCTCGTACCTGTGATAGAGGAAGGGGCGAAAGAAAGGCCTCTCGGAAGATCGAAGAAATTGTGCAGGTTTGTGGTAGGAGAGGCGGTCACGAAGGTAGGAGGGCCCCAAACCGTTTAGGGCTTTATAGGAAATGACCTGTACCTTGAATTGGGACTGGAAGATGAGCAGCAGCCAATGGAGCTTGATCACTCCCTGCAATCCTTGATCGCTCCCTGTAATGGGGATTGATCGCTCCCTGTAATTCGCCCCACTTAGAAGTCTGGCAGCTGAGCATCGGACCAATTGGAGTTTCCGGTCTGTCTTCAAGGGAAGCCCCACATAGAGTGCATTGCAATAGTCCAATCTAGAGGTAACTAAGGTGTGGACTAATGTGGTCAAGTCAGGCTTCGAGAGGTATGATCGCAGCTGGCGCACAAGTTTTAATTGTGCAAAGGCCCTCCCAGCCACCACTGGTACCTGTGCATCAAGCATCAGTGCTGAGTTCAAGAGGGCCCCCAAGCTGTGGACCTGCGCCTTTAGGGGGAGTGCAACCCCATCAAGCTTAGGTTGCCACCCAATACCCCGGTCAGGCTTACAATTGACCTGGAGGACCTCTGTCTTGTCAAGCTTGATCTTCAGCTTGTTTCCCCTCATCCTGGCCGACACAGCAGCCAGGCACTGGTCCAGCCTCTGAGGGGCTTCCTTGGATTCTGGTGGAAAAGAGTAGTGGAGTTGGGCGTCATCCAAATAAAGATGGGACCCAACTCCAAATCTCCGGATGACCTCTCCCAGCGGTTTCATATAGATATTAAAAAGCATGGAGGACAGAATGGAACCTTGCGGGACCCCACAAGTCAATGGCCAGGGGTCCGAGCAGGGGTCACCCAGCCTTACCATTTGGGAATGACCCTCCAGAAAGGACTGAAGCCACAGTAAAACCGTACCCCCCCCCCAGTCCCATCCCGGAGGGTCGACCCAGAAGGATACCATGGTTGATGGTACCAAAAGCTGCTGAGATGTCCAAGAGAACCAGCAGGGTCACACTCCCCCTGTCCAGTTTCCTTCGGAGGTCAACCACCAAAGCGACCAAAGCTGTCTCAATACTGTGTCCAGGCTTGAAACCAGACTGTGAATGATCACCCACTCCAGCACCTTGCCCAAAAAAGGGACGTTGGAAATTGGTCTGTAATTATTGAGCATGAAGGGGTCAAGGGAAGTCTTTTTCAATAGTGGTTTTACCACCGCCTGCTTAAGGCAGGACGGGAATTTCCCTTGGCCCAACGATGCATTTATGATGGAAGCAAACCAATCGAACAACCCTCCCTGGCCAGTTTAACTAGCCAGGAAGGGCAAGGGTCCAGGGCACAAGCAGTCACCCTCACAGCCCCAAGGATCCTGTCCACGTCATCAGGCAAAACAAGGTGAAAAGAATCTCATAAGATCGAACAGACAGGAGCCTCGGTTACCTCATTTGGCATTGTGCTTAATCTGGTGTCCAGCTCTGGCAGGGAAACGGCTGAGTAACAAGGTGGACGGTACGCCAGCAGAATCCCCAAGCTGTCTTGGGTTCCCACCTTCAGGTGAACACACTCAAACCCAGAAGATTGCAGAACAGTGTATATGACCAGAGCGATGGACTGCCTAAAGATCACTGCAACCCCTCCTCCCTGCCCCCAGACCTAGCCTGCTGGTGTACCCCGAAACCTGGTGGACACAGCTGGGTGAGGTTTACTACACCCAGCTCATCCAACCACGTCTCGGTGATGCAAGCCAGATCCGCCCCCTCATCCATTACCCAACATCTTGAGTATGACTGTAGATAAGGCCACACAAGATGTATGACTGGTGGGAAACTCAACCAATGGAATGGCCGATTATAATTTTATGTCAAAAATGTTTTCTCTGGCTCAAAAATTTGCTATATTTTTCAATCTGCTGTGTTGTACATATTGACCTGGATTCTCTTACTCTTTACCCATTATACAGTTAGATACTAGTCATGAGAAAAAAGTTATGAAAATTAAATGAAATCGGAAGGGATTCATATGTAATGGGACTTTCTAGTTCCTACGCAGGGAGGAGGGGCAATCCCGGAAGTCCCCTCCTTTGACACTTTCTGGCGCCATTTTTGTATCTGCTTTGATCGTGGCAGGAGGAGGGCAGGAGGACCCCATCGCTCCTCCTCCTCTGCCAGGATCTAAAGCATGGTTTCTGATTGGCTAATGGAGACCAGGTGGTACCATGAAACCACCTTCTTTCCTTTAGCCAATCAAGCGCATCAAGGCAAACTCCTGGCAGGGAGGAGGAGGGACAGGGAGGGAGGGGCAGGGAGGAGGGGCAGGGAGGGCCCCATCTGCTCCTCCTCCTCTGCCCCTCCTCCTCTGCCAGGATCTAAAGCGCATTAAGGCTTGGTGCGCTTTAGATCCTGGCAGGGAGGGCCCCATCTGCTCCTCCTCCTCTGCCAGGATCTACAGCGCATTAAGGCTTGGTGCACTTCAGATCCTGGCAGGGAGGAGGGGCAGGGAGGCCCCGTCTGCTCCTCCTCCGCTGTCAGGATCTAAAGCGTGGCAAGCCTTGATGTGCTTTAGATCCTGGCAGGGGAGGAGGAGGACGGGCCCTCCTGCTCCTCCTCCTCTGCCAGGATCTAAAGCGTGCCAAGCCTTGAAGAGGCTTCATGACTGGCCAACTTCAGCCCTCCAGATGTTTTGGACTTCAACTCAACTCCTCCCTCTCCCCTGCTCTCTCTCTCTCTCTCTCCTCGTGGCTTCCCCCCTCCCTTCTCTTCTGCCTCCTCTCTTCCCCCACTGCATGGGCCAAATTCAGCCCTCCAGGTGTTTTGGACTTCAACTCTCACCATTCCTCACAGCCTCAGGCCTCTTCCTTTTCCCCTCAGCCTGGGCACACTTGGGCCCTCACTCCTTCAGGATCGGGCGAGAGAGAGGCAGCGAGGAGCGAGGGGCTCCTCCTCCTTTTTTTGCTGCTTCCAAGAATAGAATACGCCCTTCCCTCCCTCCTTCCCTCCCTCCTTCCCTCCCTCCTTCAGTTTACCAGCTGTTTGGATTTCTGGGAGTTGTAGGCCAAAACCATCTGGAATGTGCATGCGCTGGCATACAAACTACTAACGAATTTCGTTAGTAATTACGTTACATTTTGGAAATTTTTGGAAATTTTTTTGTAAGTCTTTCTATTACTAATAACCCCCCCCCCCCCATTAGATTTTCGAATCCCGATTTTTGGGTTCTAAACCAAGCCTATTAGATACATTGGTACCTTCTCAATCACTGTATATAAAATAGTATTGCCCACTTATTCACATATTCAATAGCCACAGTTTCACTTACCCACACTCAAAACACCCTCAGATGTATGTGTGACCTACTCTGGTACACTTCTACTCCAGTTATAGTGAAAAAATATAGTTTGCTATTATCTGCAGTTTCAGGTATCCATAGAGGGTATCACCTGCACATATCGGGTCATAATTTATAGATCCATCATGACGACTTGTCCCTGAAGCCACTACTCTTCCTGAATTTGTATAATCACTTTTTAAAACATTCCTCACTTTTAAATACCTCTTCCTTTGAGAAGCAAATTCCACTTAGTTTTGGGGAGGCATCAAACGGGGCCTTGAAAAGGTAGCAACAGTTTCACAGACAGTGTGTTCTGGAGTCTTCACATATAGTATGATAGTGTATTTCAGAAAATAAGTCATTTGTCCCTGTATTTGTCTAGAGTAGATCAATGCTACTCTATAAAGCCAACATTTGCATTATCATTGCTATTGGGTTTCTGTCAAACCTTTTCCTACACACAAACAGTTAGGTGAAACTAAACAGTCTCAGTAGAGAAGGCAAGGCTATAAAGTGAGTGATCTCCTTTGACAGCAATAAATAAGCAGCCCAAATTTACCAGTTGTACAACGTTTTCAGCACAGTTCTGGATGGAACCCGCCAGATCTCATCAAACGACGTACAGCTACTTCTGGTGGGGCTCTGTCCCTGAACTGTGCTGAAAGCATCATAGGAGGGAGCAACAAGATGAGTGCACGGGGGAGCCAGGTAGCAATGCTTTCCCCTATGTGATGGGGAAGGCAAGCAATGCAGGGCAATGGATTCACCCAGTGCCCCAGAGATTTGGATCGATGCCCAGCGAATCCACCGTCCGTCCGTCGCCCACATTAGGCGACTTAATATGATGAGGTTCTTAGTATACATATGAATAAGTTTGGATCCAACCCAGAATATTTTATCAACTAAAGTCTGAATGGACACCCAATTGTACTTCTGCAACGAATCTAGGTATCAGGAGAGGGACAGAAAGCAAAAGAGAGTTTCACATTTTTATGAGATGATTAGGAGTTCAGCTCAAGTTACACATTGCTTTCAATGGAAGAACCTTTTTAATTTTACATTTATGTTGTATATTGATTTCCTTTAAAAATGTTGACAAGGACTATTACTAATACTTGTCTAGTTAATACTCAATGGCGGTTGTGCTCTTATGTCAAATGGGAACAATCTCACCATGCACTCGAGTGAGCATGTTTCTGCACACATATTACTTGTGGATTTAAAAAAAATCTATATGTTCAAACCCACTTAGCATCTATGTCCACAGGCTGAAAAATGCAAGGAGGATGATAAAAGTCTGGCAGTCAAATTCATTCCCTGCAAGTTTGTGGCAGACTGTTCTTTGCAATTGTTATTAACTTGAAATTTTCTTGTGATCTCACAAAATGTTTGTGCCATTCTCTGGTAGAACAGCTCATGCTGATACCAACATATCTTTCTTGCATTAGAAAAGACAGAAAACAAAATGTTGAGCCGAAGCCGAGAATACTTTTTCCGTTTCAGTTTGTTAAAAAAATTATTCAGTCAAAAAGCACCTCCGTTTCCAAATACTCTTTGGCATTCTTCTCAGCTGCCTTCATGGCAGAATGGGAGATTTAATATCTATTTCCAGTAAATCACAAAGTCTCCAAAGCAACTGCCAGATATGAACAGCCTGGCCCTGGGATCAGGAAAGCTGGATCCATCCCAGTAAGGCAAAACCCAAAGCCAGACTACCCACGACTGCACAACTTGAGGCTAAGGCCAAAATGTCATATTGTACTTATTCTACATACAAACAGTTGTAATGAGTCCACCCACCATGTTCTGTGGTATTACTCAGTTTAGTGTTAAATAAAAAGGAGTAGCTGTGGAAAGGAGGAGAAAGAACTCTGCCAGGCATGTTCTTACTCCAGATGTGAAAATCTTGAGTTCTTAAAGGTTTGCATTGTTAAAGTGTGTTTTTGCAGCCTGCACAGTTTGCACGAGGTTTAATTGCATTGATTGGTTCCTAGCACCTGCCAATCATCATTAGCAGAGCCCAGTTGAGTTTGTTCCGTCCCTTTTTCCAGGGATCTGGGGAACCAGCTATTTTTACATTCTAGGACCCCTCTTGGAAGGACGTGTTTAAAAGGGCTAGCCAGACCAGGCCATCTTTCAATACTATTCTGATTTCCCTGGAATTCAAGCAGAAGGCTCGGCATATCGGAAGGCTGAGTAACTCTGGGGAGTTCCAAGCGCTTCCAAACCAGTCATCTGGCCTCTAGAGGAAAACTTTGTGACTTCAAGTTCGGCCATCTGATTGGGGCTGCAAGTGTTCCTACCTCAAAGCCATTGGAAGAGAAAGGACTCAGAGCTTTTCAGCTACAGCTTCGTGGACTAAACATCAAAATGAACTTTAAAGCCAGTTATTATTTTGGGGAAACTAAGCAAAGTGCCCGAGTGAAGTTAACTCATGTAATGGACAATAAAGTGTTTGAGTTAACCAAAGTGTTCAGTTTGGTCCTTGGAGCCCTGAGCCTTTAAAGGGAGGCAAAAAGCAAAAAAGCAATCCCCCCCGGGATAGATAGACCACGTCCTTGTCCTTTCATAAGGCATTGAGTTATCCTCAGCACTCACATGTGAAATTGCCTTTCACTCAGGGTGCATCTACAGTATTGAATAGATGCAGTCTAACATCATTTTAAGTGCCATGACTCAATGCTATGATATACTGGGAGTTATAGTTTGGTGAGGCACCAGCACTCCTGGGCAGAGTCAACTAAAGACCTTGCTTGACTACATCTCTCATGATTCCATAGTGTAAAGTGATTGCAGTTAAGGTGATGTCAAAATGCATACATTCTCAGCCGAACTACCTTATCATAAAGGCCAGGCAAAGAAAGAGTGAGCAGCGGGGCAAAGCTGTCAGCCCACATGACACTTTCCCCATCACATGGGGAAAGTGTTGCCCTCATGGGGAGGTCTTGTGCTGACTTCATTGGAGCCAGCACAACACGGGAAACCTCCCATGTTGCTGGGAAAGCGTCTGGCAATGCTTTCACCCCAGTTGGGAGTGATGCAACAGGCGGCATCGTCTGATAGCTGCCATGGGGCTCCATCCCCCAATAAGGCTCTAAGCATCTTAGGATGCTTATTTTGAGCCATGTGATGAGGTTGTTAATGTGAGGTTGGCTCTCTTCCTACCAAGAAAATATGGACCCATTCGGCTGCTACAGAATAAGATTTCTGATTGGCACGTGCACTATCTGGGGAAGTGTCAAAAGTACTGATTGACTTAGTGGGTGCAAGAACCTGCTCTTTCTGGCTAGTTCAAGGATGAAACAAATCACAGCTGATGTTATTTCCCTCCATTTAATTAGAACAGTATTTAGCTTTTTTTAAAAAAAAAGTGAGCAATGTCTGTGGGTGCTCATGTAGTCAAGATAGTAGCATGCCAAGATAAGAGGAGTGTGTTATAGGTATTAGGAAGACAAATTAATACTGGATGAGCCAACTTCAGCTTTCAGTTTTTCTAACTTCCATCTGGTTAGTTAAATAGTTTTAATATTCTTTTTGCTTAATTGTTTCCCCATTCCAAATTTACCTATGTGATTGTGTGAACTTCTCAGGACTTTGTGACTACCATCAACCATGTTCCCCTTGCCTTCCATCATACCCAGGCATGTAGCCAGGGGGGGGGGCTAAGGGGGCTTCAGCCCCCCCCCCCCCGAAATTCTCAGGGTGGTCTGTGAAAAGGCCTTACTGGTACATTATTTAAACTGTTATGTTTATTCATATCATGATCTGATCACCATGCTCATTATATCCCACATTAATGGGGTTATTGGGATAACAATACAAAAGGTTTGCTAAGGTAGACCCTCTTCCACCCAGTCCCAGCCCCCGAACCAAACTCAGCCCCGAATCAAAATCCTGGCTACGGCCCTGATCATACCATTAATATTTGATGAAAGACACATGTGACAGCATGTCACTGAATTCAGCATTTTACATACACCCTCCTCCATCATTGCTTCATTTTTAGGATATGATGTTGATGTTGTAGATCAGCCAGAGGCTGATCGTTTAACCCATGATTTAGAGAGGATTGTGGGCTTTCCTGTGGCACAAAGTGATGGGTCCACAAGTCTGGGAAATTCAGGTCTGAGAAATGATTGTTCTCTCTGTGAAAAAAAACTGGCTTAAAAAGTGTAGGGCTTTAAGGCCAGTCAGAGGAACCAGAAGGAACAACAGCAGCTAAGGAATTGAGTGAAGAGAGTGATAAGGAGGGTTCCTAGGCGAAACCACCTGTAGCTACGGATATCAACAAAAGTCTTCATTTACAAATCAGAGCTGAAAATAGAGTACGTTGGTCTGAGAGATTATGTGGAGAAGCTGTGGTGAAAATTCACAGGAGACATAATGCTTTCATGAGTGTCTATTAAACAACAAGTTGTTTACCTTAAGGGCAGTTCAGGCAACGATGCATTAAAGTGAGAAGCTAAGCCTGAGTGCTCTGGTTCCTAGTTCAAGTAAAGCCTTGGTTTTGGATTTAATATATCCTGGAAGTTTTCTATGTTCCTCTTCATGTACTCCTGTTCAAGTTTTTACTAGTTATACCTGCTTGCTTGTGGACTTATGCAGTAGCTGTGTTTTCTGGCTCTTCCTGGACATTGTCACCTCTGGAACTTTATGAGATATTTGGATTATTGTTTGGTTAACACCTGTTGCTAAACCTTTTTGGATTATATTTCTTATTCCTGCTTTTTATATGTGTTTTACAATAAACTGTTTGCCTATATTCCTGTGGTGCAGTAGTCATATGTGTTTCCAGGCTTGGAGTGCAATTATCATATACAATAAGCCCTCAATATTTGCAGGTTTAACTTTTGTGGATTTGACTGTTTGTGTCTAAATCCAATCACAGAGTTGCCCTGGAAGGCTCAGAAATTCTTAGAGAGAACACCTCTTTAAGAATCTGTATGGCCTTCAGCAAAATTCTGCTGTCAACTTCCACCAGACATGGACCATGCAGCCATCCTGAAGGATCTAGAGATTCATAGAGAGATGTTTTCTTAGGTAAAATTTATAGCAGGTTTTTAATTGCATTTTTTCTCATTTTGAGGGTCCTACATCCCTAGCCCCCACAAAAATGAAGGGTCTTCTTGCTATCCACTTGGTACCAGCACTGCTACCAAGAAGTCCCCGGTTAGTACAAAACAGTCCATTGGCTTGTGATGCATCAGACCCACAAAGTGAGCAAATAGAAAGTGGGAAATAAACTTGGCTGGTCAGGAAAAGAATTGGGGATACCTACTTTGTAGACCATGACTCCCAGTCATGCACGGCATTGTTCTCTAAGGCTTAAATCCATTTCCTACTCCCTACTAAAGTAGATTCATTGGATACATTGCATAATGTTTTTAAAAGATTATATTTTCTTTAGTTTCCCTCCACTCTCTTTGGGATCAGCATGGAATTTAAGCCAAGATAGGCAAAATCTGGAGCCAGTGTCATGTCTGGTTTTTGTTTACAATTCAGGAAACGGAGATGCAAATCCCCACTCAGCCATGGAAGCCCACAGAGAGACCTTGGACACTGTCTCTTAGCCTCAGATGAAGCAAAAGAAAACTCCATGATAGGATCAGCTTAGGATCACCATGAAACTACTTGAGAAGACAGGACAACAAGCAAAGTTTAAATATTATTGGATGGCAATTTTCATCAGCCCCGACCAGCATAGCGAGTGATGATGGCTGATAGAATTAGAAGAGCCACATTTTGCCACCTGATCATTATAATCATCTATTAACAAATTTGCAGACCTCAAAACTTCTGAGAATGCCTGCCATAGATGCAGGCAAAATGTCAGGAGAGAATGCTTCTAGAAAATGGCCATATAGCCCAAAAAACCTACAACACTGCAATAAAATAATATATTGTCCTTTCAATCCCTTTTCATTACAACTCTCATCAGCCAGCTGCATGGCCAATGATCAAAGATGATGGGAGGAAAAGTCCAAACCATCTTCACGACCCTACAGTGAAGAAGGCTGAAGGAATTGTCTTACACACACGCACACACACACACACACACGGCCTTTACTGCATACAACAGCAAAATCACAGCACACATATATACAACAAGAGGAAGTCATAGATAAAAAGGAAAACATACTTAAAAGTTACTAATCTCAAGAATAAAATGTGTAACAGTCTCACAAAAGAATGCATCAGAGTTGTCTTATAGAATCAAACTATTGTCAAATTAATTCTGTTTTTTTTCGCCTATACCATCAGTTCCCAAAGTGTGCTCTGCAGAGTCCTTGGGACTTTGCAAAAATATTGATAGGCTTCGTGATTCCCTCCTCCTCCTCCTCCTCTTGCAAGCTTTCCCTGCTCTTTCCTGCTCCTCCCCTTACCCTGCCTCTTTCACCCCCAAAATACTTTTTTCCTAATCTTCCTCACTGCCCAGATCAGGGGTGGGCAACTATTTTTTCCAAGGGGCCACACGAGAGCCAAAAAATATTATGGAGGGCCACAGCTAAAGGCGGAACTACATGCTAATCTACATAATTTATTTATTTATTCACTTAGTATATTTAGTATATATTACACATCATTAATATTAACATATTAATATATCAAGAAATATCCATATATTATTAGTATTAATATCATAATTATTATATTATAGTATATATATATATAAGCATAATATATTGAAATTATAATATATCATATAACATTATATTATATTATTTATTATATTATTTTATTATTGTTATAAAATTATTATACAATAATAATAAAAACCACTAAAATAAAATAATGCTTCCTTATAGTCCCCTTCTCTGGAGATTTTTATGCAGAGGCCAGGCAGGGGAGGCAAGCCAGGGGCCCTTAGGCGGGCCGGATAGAATCAGCCAAAGGGCCGCATCCGGACCCCGGGCCGCAGTTTGCCCGCCCCTGGCCCAGATCCTTTTCTCCTCACCTTTCTTGCTTCCAAAACCCTGGTGCCCTCCCACCACTCAGGGGGTGCTTTGATTGTGCTTTTCCTGTATGACGGAAGGGAATTGAACTGGGTGGCCCCTGGGGTTTCTGTCATTCTTTTTGTTATTATTATTACAATTGGTGTATGGCCATCTGTTGGGGGTGCTTTGATTGTGCTTTTCCTGCATGGCAAAAGAAGGTTGAACTGGATGGCTCCTAGGTTGCTGCTATTATTATTATTATTATTATTATTATACTGACACAAAAACACAGCAGGACACAGCAAACAATATATATGCTGGATATTTTATCGCCTTGTTGTTGTTGTTGTGGTTGTTATTATTATTGGCTCGGCCGGGCTGGACTGGGCTGGGCCTAGCCCAGCAGTCTCAACCACTGTGCTGCAAAAACAATCATGCAGATCGGAAAGTCAGCAGTTTGAGCCCGAGTCAGGGTGAGCACCCACCATTAGCCCCAGCTCACCTGTCCAATTAGCAGGTCAAAAGCAGAAATTTGAGTAGATAAATTAGGCACCGTTTTTAGCGGGGAGGTAATAAAGGTCAGTCAGTCACGTTTATTGAGTAACCGTCAGGTCATTTCAAATAAAAGCTCCAACAGCAGTAGTAGTATACAAGATAAGGATAAAATCAGTACCTAATGTACAAGGCAAACAATGTAACACATTAAAAACTAAACTTATTGCAATTGTCTTGCGTCAACACATAAGAAGGGGAACTATTAGCATAGGATACTTAGGAGGCCCGGTGATCAGTTGATGTGACGCTTATTACCGCTGTACCGCGGGCTGTTCCATGCCGCCTACTGGAACTCATCCCCCGCACAGTTGACTCCAATAGACTCCATATACCGCTGTCTCTTTTTATATGCTCTAAATAGGTAAGCAGCTACCTTATACACAGTTTGAAGGTTTGAGTCTGAGAGGAGGAAGTTAATTTTAAAGGTAGAGGGCCAAAATGTCCTTTTGGATAGTAAATAGCTAAGGTATTTCTCCCTCTCCTCTGCATATATGGGACAGATCAACAAAATGTGGACTAGATCCTCGACTTCTGGTAGGCCGCAAACACAGACTCTGTCCCTATAGGGTGTGGCAGCATATCTGCCGGCCCTCACCATAGACTCGAATTGCTCGAACCTAGCTCTAGTTAGGGCAATCCTAAGGTGAGGTAGGAGCGGGCGAGCCAGATATGGGGCAGTAACAAAGTGGTTGGGTTGTTGGGCTAACCAGTGCATGGATTTGACCCTAGCCAAATGGGCTAGGTCATCTTGGGTACATACATCGAGTACCCTCTGCTTCACCCGGTTCATCATTGAAGTCACTCTGATGTTCGACGGATCCACCTGGAGCCCCTGTAGGATGAGATATGTCATTATGGAGCCCCCCCCATGTTTTCTGAGAGGGAACTCTGAATTGCTCCATCAGGCACAACTTGGGCAGTCTCGCATCTTCTAGATTGTTTACCTTGCACCAGTAGTTAATGGCTCTAATTTTTGCTAGGCCTGAGATTTGGTGTCTGCCTAATTTGGACCTGACTGCCGCTGCAGGAGTGCGATTATTCACCCCCAGAATCCGCCTAAAAAGTTAGTCAATAGGGGTGACATTGGTCAGGCCCCAAATTTCTGCGCCATACAACAAGAGAGGCAAAACCTTGGCGGCATAGACTTTGAGAATTGGCAGAAGGGATCCCGGGTAGTGGCGGTTAATTAACCTGGTAAGCTGAGAAAGCCTGAGGTTAGCCTTGATGAGGTAATAAAGGTGCCCTTAAGAACATTGATCAGAGGTAAGCTCCTCGGCATGGAAGATGGAGCAACAGCACCCCACCCCCAGCCAGAGTTGAGCACAGCCTCCAAGATGTCGAAAATAAGATGGGAAAGACTGCCTTCACCTCTGTTTGTGTTGTGAGTCCTTTGTGTTATGAGTCCTTGTTAATTGTATAATTGGCATTGAATGTTTGGCATATATGTGTTCTGTAAAGCCATTCTGAGTCCCCTTCAGGGTGAGAAGGGCAGGGTATAAATACTGCAAATAAATAAATATATAAATCTGTCAAATTTTAAAACACAATGCATCAAAAAGCTTGCCCATGCCTGATTGAGATATATATATCAATCGCACACACACATATACACACACACATTATGTATAATATATTATATAATATATAAACATTTCTTGGGGCTCCATGATAAACCTTTGATTCAAAAAGTGCTCAATGGCTGAAAACCCCTGGTCTATACTAGGACCTGGTAGTTCTCCAAAGTCTCAGGCGGAAGTTATTTTTCTCTATAAGGACTGAACTTAGAAATTTCTATATTCAAAGAAAGTATTTTGCAAAATGGGAGAGCTATGTTATCTCCTTTGACACTTTCTTACTTGTTCATTCTTTGGATTTATGCCTGCTGGTATAATGGGAGTGATGGAGCCTTGATCTTCTGCAGAACAAATCTGCAATAGATGTGCAATCCCAAAAGCTCATGACGTTCAAAACACAATTGTAAGTCCATATTCTGGCATAGCCTCTCCCCTTATGAGCCAACTAGAGCTTTAGGATCTGCTGGGGAGGCCCTGCTCTCGGTCCTGCCCCCTTTGCCAGCATGATTGGTGGGAACAAGAGACAGAGCCTTCTCAGTGGTGGCCCCTTGGCTGTGGAACTCCCTCCCCAGCGACATCAGGCAGGCCCCATTCCTTCTGGTCTTCAGAATAAAAGCTAAAGACCTACCTCTGCATGGAAGCGTTTGGAGAATAAGACATTAAAAATTTTGACACAGTCTGGACAAGGATTATGAACAAGGATTATGGATTAATGGAATCAAGCACTTTATATGTTTTAATCTGTTTTATTGTTCTATGTGTTTTATTTGCTCATGTGTTTTAACTGTTTTATAGTTGGATGGGGTATGCTTTTAATCGTTATATTCACATGCAGCATTGAATTTTGCCAATGTCTGTCAGCCGCTTTGAGTCCTCTACGGGGTGAGAAAGGTGGGGTGTAAATTAAATAAATAAATAAATACCAGTAAATAATTGAATTTAGGAACAGAACAGGTTTCTGCGCATGCAAAGCTGAATTCATACATATGGACACAAATCACACAGTTTGCATATGTGAAAATGTTCGGCTATAGTATCTTAACCATCCCTTCCAAAGCTCTGCAGAATATCTGAGGAATAAAGGCCTTTGCCAGCACTATAATATTTCATATGCTCCTTCTTCATAAAATGATGACAGTATGAGTAGTTGGGTCTAGCGGAGTTATTCCTGCAGTTCACTTGGTGCAGAAACAGCTTTAAAACCCGGAAGGTCTTTGACAGCTTAACTTTCCTCCTCCTCATCCCCTCCCACCTCCATTATTATCAGCTGCCACACAAAGAACGAGAGAAGAGTGTGGTAATGTGTTCTATTATCCTTTTTGTCCGGCTTTATAGTGGCTGGCAGTATTTGCTTCTGTCCTGCCTCTGAGCCGTATAATTCAATGTCAAGGGGCCTTATGCAATATTTAAGCTTCTATTACATTAAATTAATCTTAACACGAAAAACTTTTGATTGCGTAGGATGTTTTTGTCACTGATTGATTGACTAATTCATTTTATTCATATACAAAGAGTACGGCTCATGCTCTGTTTATATACAGAATGAGGTGGAAATTCCAATCTATGCCTTTCACGCTGAAACCAAGCTAGTGGTACTTGGTACTACTTTGTTTATTTGTCTGTTTCCTTGGGATTTAATTGGTAGGTTATAAATATGGTACAGAAGTATTTGCTGTGTTTGATGTTCATGTTTACGTATTTTTCACTGCCCTACCTGAGCTAGAAGCCCATATCCTCGAACATTTCACAGATGAAAACAGAGACACAGATGAAAACTATCGAAGCACTATCATAAGAAGAGCCATGCTGAATCGGACCTCAGCCCATCTAGTCCAGCATTCTGTATCACACAGTGGCCCACCAGTTGTACACGGGGATCTCGAGCAGAAGGGAGGACAAAACCCAGACCAGCTCCCGACCCCCCACAACCAGTACCCAGGGAAATCGTGCCTACCTCAACCAACTCCGAGGTGGCTCTTGAATGTCCTTTTCAGTAACTACCGATACACTTGGTATCCATGAATCTGTCTATTTGTCTGTTTCCTTGGGATTTAATTGGTAGGTTATAAATATGGTACAGAAGTATTTGCTGTGTTGAAGTTGTTCAGGCTGACAGCTGTCACAACCTCTTCTGGAAGTGAGTTCCATAACCCAATGACCCTCTGGGTGAAGAAATATTTCCCTTTATTAGTCCTAATTTTCCTACCTTGGAGCTTCAGGGAGTGCCCTCTAGTCCTAGTGTTTTGTGACAAAGAAAACAGTTTTTCTTTATTCACCTTTTCTATCCCATGCATGATTTTATACACTTCGATCAAGTCACCTCTTAAACGCCGTCTTTCAAGGCTGAAAAGACCAAGGCGTTGCAACCTGATTTCATAAGGGAGCCGCTCCATCCCTTGGATCATTCTTGTTGCCCTTTTCTGTACCTTTTCCAGTTCCGTTATATCCTTCTTAAGGTGCGGAGACCAGAATTGTACACAGTACTCCAAATGTGGCCTTACCATAGATTTGTAGAGAGGTAATACAACATTTGCTGACCTATTTTCGATTCCCTTCCTGATCATGCCAAGCATAGAATTTGCTTTTTCACTGCTGCTGCGCACTGGGTTGACATCTTCATTGAGCTGTCCACCAAAACCCCAAGATCCCTTTCCTGGTTTGTCTCAGAAAGCTTTGATCCCATCAGTTGATAAGTGTATTTGGGGTTCTTTGCCCCGATGTGCATGACTTTACACTTGTTTAGGTTAAAATGCATTTGCCACTTTGTTGCCCATTCACTCAATTTCGAGAGATATTTCTGGAGCTCTTTACAATCAGTTTCATTTTTAACTACCCTGAACAATTTAGTGTCGTCTGCAAACTTTGCTACCTCAGAATTCACTCCTACATCCAGATCATTAATGAATAAATTAAAAAGTAACGGACCCAAAACTGAACCTTGGGGTACGCCACTTCTCACCTCTTTCCATCCAGAGAAGTGTCCATTTATTACCACCCTTTGTTTCCTACAGTTTAGCCAGGTTCCAATCCAGGACAAGACCTGTCCTCTGATTCCATGGCTGAAGAGCTTATTTAGGAGCATTTGGTGAGGGACTTTGTCAAAAGCCTTTTGAAAGTCAAGGTAAACAATATCAATTGGGTCCCCTTTATCTATGTGTTTATTTACACCCTCAAAGAATTCTAACAAGTTAGTAAGACATGATTTGCCTTTGCAGAAACCATGTTGATTTTCTTTCAGCAATGCCTGTTCTTCTATGTGCCTAGTAATATTTTCTTTAATAATGGTTTCCATCACTTTGCCTGGAACTGAGGTTAAACTAACTGGTCTATAATTTTCTGGATCACCTCTGGATCCTTTCTTGAAGATCGGTGTTACATTTGCCTCCCTCCAGTCCTCGGGTACAGTGCCTGATCTTTGAGAAAGGTTATATATCTTAGCTAGAAGTTCAGCAATTTCACACTTCAGTTCCTTAAGAACTCTGGGGTGGATGCCGTCTGGACCTGGTGATTTGTTGACATTTAGTTTAGTAAGGCATATGAGAACATCCTCCTTGTTTATCTCTATCAGTTTTAATTCTTTTAATCCCTCCCTGAAAAAAACTGACTCAGCTGCAGGCATATGTTGTCTTTCCTCCTGTGTGAAAACGGAGGCAAAGAAGTCATTTAGCCGCTCAGCAATCTCCTTGTCTTCGCTGATTTTCCCTTTCTGACCATTGTCGTCGAGTGGCCCAACTGCTTTTCTAGTTGGGTTCCTGCTTCTGATGTACTTAAAGAAGTTTTTGGTTTTTTTTTAATATTCTTTGCTATGTGTGCCTCAAAATCTCTCTTGGCTTTCCTGACTGTTGCTTTGCATTTAGTTTGCCAGAGCTTGTGTTCCTTTCTGTTCTCCTCGGTAGGAAGAGCCTTCCATTTCTTAAATGAGTTTTTCTTCTTTCCAATCACATCTTTTACTTCATTTGTAAGCCATACTGGTGTCTTTTTTTGGACTTTCCATGCCTCTTTCTTTTTATTGGAATGCATTTTAGTTCGGCCTGTTTTAAGGTATTTTTAAACAGTTTCCAAGCATTTTGGAGGGATTTGATTTTTTTACTGCTTCTTTTAGTTTGTTCTTTACAATTTTTCTCATTTTGGTGAAATTCCCTTTGTGAAAGTTTAATGTCTCCGTGTTAGTTTTCACTGACAGTTTGCTATCCAAACTTACGTTGAAGGTTATTGTGTTATGGTCACTGGTACCTATGGGCTCAGCTACAAGAACATCTTGAATGAGGTCTTGTTCATTAGTTAGCACCAAGTCCAGGATCCCCTTTCCCCTGGTTGGTTCCATGACCATCTGCTCAAGGGAATAATCAGCTAGCATGTCGAGGAACCTTGTCTCTCTTTCATGCGTAGAACAAGAATTTGGCCAATCTATTTGGGGATAGTTGAAGTCCCCCATTATGACTAATGTATTTCTTTTTGTGGCCTGTTTAACTTCATTTTCCAGATAGCAGTCTGCCTCTGGAGTTTTGTTGGGAGGGCGATAGCAGATCCCTAGTGCTAGATTAGTTTTTTGTCCTGGGACTTTTATCCACAATGTTTCTGTAGGTGAGTTTGATATTTCTTGAAGTTCTAATTCATGAGATTCTAGCTCTTCATTTATGTACAAGGCCACACCGCCACCATTTTCCCCTCTCCTGTCTTTCCTGTACAGTTTATAACCTGGAATCCTTGTGTCCCATTTGTTTTCCTCCGTCCACCAGGTTTCTGTTATGCCAATAATATCAATATTTTTTTCTTTTGCCAAATATTCCAACTCCCCTATTTTTGTTCGAAGGCTTCTAGCGTTTGCGTACAGACATTTATATTTATTTCTCTGGTGCACTTTCAACTTTGGTTGTTTGTGAGAATTTGTAGAAGGCCTACCATGTCCTACCTCTCGACTACTACTATCTATCTTTTCTGTTGACTCAGCCATTTGTGTATGGATTTCGTCCTCCATACTTGGCATTTCACCCTCTCGAACAGGAGAGAGGAATCACAGGGAGAGAGAAAGAAATAATAGCAATATAAACATCAATGAGTTCGAAGTCTCAGGTTCCAAATAAACATTTATCCTCTATAGTTTAAGCATTTCAACAAACAATATACTGTATTAATAATTATGCATACATGCTGTCTTCTAATACATACATATACAGCAGATACGGGCGGTAAGCTCACATGCAAGTGAGTAGACGTCGTAAAAAGGCGGAAAGGAGTTCCTGCGTCATCAGAGAGGGACACAGTCCCGGATGTCTTCCAACTGATAATCAAGAATCGTAAACAATAGTAAAGTCCCGGTACTAAATGCCAGTCTGTTATATTTTTATGTATTAATGGGAAGACAATCCATGGTCAACGAAACCAATATTGATGCGCGCCTTCGTTTCGCCCCCGAAGGGGCTTCCTCAGGACCAGGGGCGTGGCCTAGGTAGCGTTGTCTACAGATGTCGTAAAGCAGGAACCGCACTGAGATATAATAAACACATATAATACTAAATATCTAAATGTAACTAGGTAGGATTCAAAGGGGGAAACAACCCAGGGCAATAGGAAGTAGATGGGATTTACTGGTAGAAAAGAAGGGTTACATACCAATGCATGAAGAAACACGAGCACCGCAAGAGCTGACGATATCTCTGGGATATCGGGCAGGAGGCGCAAAGGTGCGAGGGAGCCAGGTTTAAGTAAGGATAATACAGGTGTGTTTAGACAAGTAATTCACTGATTGATAATTGATTGTTTAACCCTTGGGGTTCCTCGCATTGTAAATTGACTATCCATTTATTTTCAAGCTGCAGGAGTGTTTGTTTTATGTTTTGATGTGGTTTTGGGTGAACTTTTTCCAATACTATAACTGTGAAGTTGTCGTGGGAGTAATTGTGAGCTTTAAAGTGTGTATATAGTATGGAATTATCACAGCCCGTTCGAAAACGTGATCTGTGCTCACAAATTCTTGTCCGGAGTTCCCTGGTGGTCTCCCCGACATACAAGCCCCCACAGCAGCCACATGTTATACAATACACGAGATTCTTGGAGTTGCACGTTGCCCATGAGTAGATTTTATAGGGTTTTTTGTTGTATGGACTTGTTATGTAAGTGGAGGTGGAGATATGTTTGCATATACTGCATTTCCCACATTTCTTGGTGCCATTAGAGAGGGGATTGGCTGAAGGGGGATCCATAGTGGAATCCCTGGTGTGCAATAGCAAGTCTTTAAGATTTTGAGTTCTTTTAAATGCAATCATTGGGGGTCTTTCCAAGCCAGGAATGGAACTGATAAGAGGCCAGAAATTGCTGCTGTTGAATATGAGGAATTACAAAAGAATATTGATAATCTTATGGCCAAGCCAGAGATTTCCATTCCCTCCTGTGACCTGGATTCAATAAAAACCCAATGTGAACAATTACATGCTGACATCAAAAAGTATAAGATTACCAAGTTCACTAGAGATGAAACGGACTTTGCCAACAATAAAATCTTTAGATGGGCATTTCAACCCAATTTCAGAATGGGATACAAACAAGTCCGCTTCACTTCCAGGGAATCCCTGACCTCTAATAATACTGATGAAGCAGGTGCTTTCTCAGATTCTTCTGCCAATTCCAACAGTGGTAATAAATATGCTTTAAGGAGCCAAAAGAATAAGGAGGGTACTTCTGACCCCTTACCCCAAAGATCAAATTTTCAAAGGGGCAGAGGTCGAAAGCGGGTAACCTAGTTGTGAATCTCTCGAGCCTAGTTTTGTCTAATCATGATGTTTGCTTGTTAAATAAAGGTCTTTCTTTTGTGCATACCCCAAACTGTTCCCAAATCAATATTCGTAAGGATTTAGCGACTCTTTTCCGCACCATCAGACTAAAAGAACATTTTAAGGACACAACAGATGACACACCCATTTCTACATCTAGAATTAGGGTCCCCAGCTCCTTCACACCCCCCATTGTCTCAGAAAAAATAAGAATTTTCGAACAGACAGTACTAACACAAGTGCAATCCATCAACCATTACCATGATCAAAGACACTCCAATCTATCTAATAGAGACATAAAACGTCTAAAAGAATTAGGCAGTCACCCCCAGGTGATCATTAAGCCTGCTGACAAAGGGGGTTCCATAGTCATATGGGAAAGGGCCCATTAACATGAAGAAGCTACTAGACAACTCAGCAACGCCGAACATTATAGAAAGTTACCCCAGGACCCTACTACCAAATTTTCTGGAACTATTTTTAATACTATTCAAGACAGCCTGCTGAGTGGTCAGATAACAAACAAAGAAGCTGAATTTTTGTTTAATCGTTACCCTTCCATACCATATTTCTATTTACTCCCAAAAATTCATAAATTAACCAGGCCTCCCGTAGGAAGGCCTATCGTAGCAGCCACCAACAGTTTATTGCAACCCCTTGGTATCTTTCTAGATAACATACTTCAGCCATTTGTCCATAGACTTCCTTCATACATTCAAGATACCAGAGACTTGATTAAAAAGATTGATGGTACCCCTATCCTACCCACAGATATTCTTATATCTGCGGATATTGTATCTCTGTATACCAATGTACCACTTACAGAAGCCAGACACATATTACACAACACTTTGGACTCTCGTCCCCATCCACATCTTCCATCATCTTCTTATTTGATGGAGCTCATTGATTTAATTTTCGACTACAGTTATTTTACGTACCAAAACAATTTTTTCTTGCAAATAGGGGGCATTTCCATGGGGCAATTTTTTGCCCCAACTGCGGCCAACATTTATGTGGGGGCCCTAGAACACGAATTCCTTTCCTCTGAGACACATAATTCCTTTTCAAGACACATCAAGCGGTACTATAGATATATCGATGATGTCATAATTTTATTGGATGGAGCTATTAGCCCACATGAATTTATGCAGTGGTGCAATACCTGGCACCCAAAAATACAATTCACATTTCAATACAGTAGTGAGGAGGTCAATTTTTTAGATCTCACAGTATTTGCCCATGAAGGATATATTAGGACAAAAAATTACACTAAACCCACGAGTACCAACTCCCTCCTACACTACTCCTCCTTTCACCCTTACCCCCTGAAAAATAATTTACCATATTCATTTCTATTAAGACTAAAAAGGAATTCTTCTCTCAACCATCACTTTAAGCAGGATGCCACTATTTTTCTAGACAACCTAAAACAAAGAGGGTATCCCCCCCAGAGTACTGGATAATGCCCTTAATAGGGTGAATAATACCTCTCCATTGGCGCCCCCTTGCAGTGGGGGAGAGGCTTGCGTACCCTAGTGAAGTTGTGAGCTATGCTGGCGGTGGCATAATAGCCGGCGGTAGGGCCTCCCATACCAGACAGGTCACAACCGAAGGGTCTGACAAAGAGTGTCAATGGGCAGGATGGGCTCTCTAGCCTTTTGGCAACCATCCTAAGAGAAGGAAAACTCTGATTTCAAACCCGGGCAGATGGTGCTCGTCTAACCCTGTAAGGTCAACCATCTAAGAGAAGGAAACTCGAACCAAACCTACGACCTGAGGACCTCGCTGCCACCGTCCAAGCTTGCTAGGCCCTGGCAGATGAACCTTTGGTTTAAAGGGTGAGGCCAGTTCTGTGCACGCTGCGCTCCACCAGAAAAATCCATTGCACAGGCTCGAAGGACACATCCTCGAAGGACACATCCAACTACCCCTAGAGAAACTCTCCTGAAATCCCAGTCAAAAGAATCCCCCACCAACATCACTTGGCCCCTTACCTTGACCCCCCACTCTCAAAAGACAAAAAAGATTGTAAAAAATTTCTGGCCTCTTATCAGTTCCATTCCTGGCTTGGAAAGACCCCCAATGATTGCATTTAAAAGAACTCAAAATCTTAAAGACTTGCTAGTGCACACCAGGGATTCCACTATGGATCCCCCTTCAGCCAATCCCCTCTCTAATGGCACCAAGAAATGTGGGAAATGCAGTATATGCAAACATATCTCCACCTCCACTTACATAACAAGTCCATACAACAAAAAACCCTATAAAATCTACTCATGGGCAACGTGCAACTCCAAGAATCTCGTGTATTGTATAACATGTGGCTGCTGTGCGGGCTTGTATGTCGGGGAAACCACCAGGGAACTCCGGACAAGAATTTGTGAGCACAGATCACGTTTTCGAACGGGCTGTGATAATTCCATACTATATACACACTTTAAAGCTCACAATTACTCCCACGACAACTTCACAGTTATAGTATTGGAAAAAGTTCACCCAAAACCACATCAAAACATAAAACAAACACTCCTGCAGCTTGAAAATAAATGGATAGTCAATTTACAATGCGAGGAACCCCAAGGGTTAAACAATCAATTATCAATCAGTGAATTACTTGTCTAAACACACCTGTATTATCCTTACTTAAACCTGGCTCCCTCGCACCTTTGCGCCTCCTGCCCGATATCCCAGAGATATCGTCAGCTCTTGCGGTGCTCGTGTTTCTTCATGCATTGGTATGTAACCCTTCTTTTCTACCAGTAAATCCCATCTACTTCCTATTGCCCTGGGCTATTTCCCCCTTTGAATCCTACCTAGTTACATTTAGATATTTAGTATTATATGTGTTTATTATATCTCAGTGCGGTTCCTGCTTTATGACGTCTGTAGACAACGCTACCTAGGCCACGCCCCTGGTCCTGAGGAAGCCCCTTCGGGGGCGAAACGAAGGCACGCATCAATATTGGTTTCGTTGACCATGGATTGTCTTCCCATTAATACATAAAAATATAACAGACTGGCATTTAGTACCGGGACTTTACTATTGTTTACGATTCTTGATTATCAGTTGGAAGACATCCGGGACTGTGTCCCTCTCTGATGACGCAGGAACTCCTTTCCGCCTTTTTACGACGTCTACTCACTTGCATTTATTTATTTATTTCGGGATTTTACCCCGCTCTTCTCAACCCCCAAGGGGGGACTCAGAGCGGCTTACAGTACGGCACAATTCGATGCCCACATAATCACAATATAAAACCCCAAAACCCTTCAACAATTAAAATACATTAAAAATACACTAAAATACAACTACTTTAGCACCATACACATTCACTCTGGATTAAAACAATGTTCAGTCCATAAAAACATTGGCCATAATCACCCACTTCCATTAAAAACCAATCTAAAATGCTGCCTTGTGCTGGTGTACAAATGCCTGGTCCCACAGCCAGGATTTTACTTTTTTCCTGAAGGCCAGGAGGGATGTGGTGGATCGTACATCCATAGGAAGCGCATTCCACAGGCGGGTGCCACCACCGAGAAGGTCCTATCCTCGTCCCCACCAGCCTCATCTGAGACGTAGGCGGGAGCGAGAGCAGGGCCTCTCCGGATGATCTTAGATTACGAGGTGGGACATAGCGGCTGATGCGTTCGGACAAGTAGGCTGGGCCAGAACCGTATAGAGCTTTAAAGGTCAAAACCAGCACTTTGAATTGAGCCCGAATTGGACCGGCAGCCAGTGGAGCTAACACAACAGGGGGGTGGTATGCTCCCTGTATGTAGCTCCCGTTAGCAATCTGGCTGCCGCCCGCTGGACTAATTGCAATTTCCGAACTGTCTTCAAAGGCAGCCCCACGTAGAGTGCGTTGCAGTAATCTATTCGGGATGTGACCAGAGCATGGACGACCGTAGCCAGATCAGACTTCCCAAGGTACAGGCGCAGCTGGCGCACGAGTCTTAGCTGTGCAAAAGCTCCCCCGGCCACTGCTGAGACCTGGGGTTCCAGGCTCAGCGATGAATCCAGGATCACTCCCAAGCTGCGAACCTGCGTCTTCAGGGGGAGTGTAACCCCATCCAACACAGGCTGTAACCCTATGCCCTGTTCAGCCTTTCGACTGACCAGGAGGACCTCTGTTTTGTCTGGATTTAGTTTCAATTTGCTAGCCCTCATCCAGTCCGACACAGCGGCCAGGCACCGGTTCAAGGTCTGGACAGCCTCCTTGGTGACAGGTGGAGTAAGGTGTTATCTGTACGCAGATGACGTCCAGATCTGTCACTACAGATCTGGACGTCATCTGCGTACAGATAACACCTTACTCCGAAACTCCGAATGATCTCTCCCAGCGGTTTCATGTAGATGTTGAATAACATCGGGGACAGACCTGAACCCTGAGGGACTCCACAGGACAACGGCTGTGGAGCCGAACAGGTGTCACCCAATGACACCTTCTGGGTACGACCTTCCAGGAAGGACTGGAGCCACTGCAGAGCAGTACCCCAAGCCCCATGTCTGCAAGGCGACCCAGAAGGATACCGTGGTCAACGGTATCGAAAGCCGCTGAGAGGTCCAGCAGAACCAACAGGGACACACTCCCCTGTCGAGTTCCCGGCGTAGATCATCTACCAAGGCGACCAAGGCTGTTTCAGTACCATGTCCCGGCCTAAAGCCAGACTGTGCCGGATCAAGATAATCAGTGTCTACCAAGAACCCCTGGAGTTGCGAAGCCACCACACATTCCATGACTTTGCCCAAATAGGGGAGATTGGAAACTGGCCGATAGTTCACTAATTGAGTGGGGTCCAGTGATGGTTTTTTCAACAGCGGTTTTATCACAGCTTGCTTTAAGCTGGCTGGAATTTTGCCCTCCTGTAAGGAGGCATTAACCACCACCTTCACCCACTCTGCCAAACCCCCTCTGGCTTCCTTTATCAGCCAGGATGGGCAGGGGTCTAGGATGCATGTAGTGGGCCTCGCCTTTCCAAGGATCTTGTCCACATCCTCGAGCTGAACCAATTGAAACGAATCCATTAAAACCGGATGTGAGCTTACCGCCCGTATCTGCTGTATATGTATGTATTAGAAGACAGCATGTATGCATAATTATTAATACAGTATATTGTTTGTTGAAATGCTTAAACTATAGAGGATAAATGTTTATTTGGAACCTGAGACTTCGAACTCATTGATGTTTATATTGCTATTATTTCTTTCTCCCTGTGATTCCTCTCTCCTGTTTGTTATTGGTGGGTCAGCCTGCTCTATTTTCTAGTTTGTATTTCACCCTCTCGAACCGGAAGCTGCCCAGCTCCTGTCGACTTTCCCCTAGGAATCAGTTTAAAAGCTGCTCTGAAATCTTTTTAATATTAGTCGCCAGCAGTCTGGTTCCATTTTCGTTCAAGTGTAACCCGTCCCTTTTGTACAGGTCTGGCTTTCCTGAAAATGTTCCCCAGTTCCTAACAAATCTAAAACCTTCCTCTCGACACCACTGCCTCATCCACGCATTGAAGCTCCTGAGCTCTGCTATATCATGCCCTGATTTGGCAGAACTGCCCTGATTCTCTGGCATCCCACTTTGTCAGCTGCTTTTAAAGTGTCCCATTTTCTTTCTCCTCCTCCTGTTTCTCCCTTTGAACTCAGCTTACTAATATTGCTGCCGACTGAGTTCAGACCTGAAAAGAAGTTTGTACTCACTGAAGAAAGGAGAGGATGGACTTCTCTGTAGGCTCTGGCTAAAGCAAAGTGCTTTAACTTTTTCCAGCTTAACTACGTGGTGATGTTGCTTGGCGCATCTGTCCTAATGAAAATGTTGTAGGGTATGATATTATTCTTAACTTTAAAGGAACTGTACAACTAATGTTGGGTATAGTATTCAAGGTCCTGTATGGCTTCCTTAAAACGTGGACTAAAACCCAGAGGACATTCACTACTCCATGGCCATGGAAGCCAGAAGCCACAACTGGACTCAGACTTGAAAACTTGAACCTGTTATGTGTTATAGAATAAGACAAGTTGAATATCAATAAAGGGTGCATCTACATTATAGAATGTATGTGGTTTGAGACTTTTTTTTACTTCTATGGTTTAATGCTATGTAATTATGGGAGTTGTAATTTTGCAAGGTCTTTAGCCTTCTCTGCCAAAGAGTAGTGGTGCCTCACCAAATTTAAAATGCCAGAATTCCATAGTATTGAGCCATGGCAGTTAAATGGTGTCAAACTGTATTAATTCTATAGTGTAGATGAATTCTGTGACTAGAAATATTCAAACTTGGTAAAATATCAGTACGTCACCAAAGAGGCTATTGTGACCTGACTGAGAGAGAAAATAGTTAATTTTGTGAATGGGTCCAAACGGTGGATAGTGAACAATAACAGCATCCCTGTTATTTGGATAATAATAGAGGCCAAGAAAAGAGAGGTGGGGGAGAGGAACATAATGCCTGTTGTCTTCTTGATCTGAATTTGCATTTATTGTGCCTCCCATAAAGTTAGTTGTCACTGCAAGGATATATAAATAGACCTTACATTTGTTTAAAGTGCAGATTATCCATTTTATGTCCCCAAGGCATTTGGGCAATGACGGGAACTGCAACTCTCAGAAGGTGTTATTTTGATGCAATGGCAGTGATGCCAACTGAAGTTTAAATATTGTTCTTTGCAATACAGTTTGCTGTTGTATATTTTATATTGAAGTGAAGAGATTTAGTGCTGCTTCAAGTCTTGTGTGTTTCTCAAGAGAAAGGACTTCTGTTTTCCACAAATCATGGGATCCACACACAAACTATCTGTGTGTGATAATAACAGATGCATCTACTTCATCACCTTCAGGAGTCAGAAGTCTGAGCTGCTGTATGGAATGAGATTCCCTCTCACCTCACACACACTTTCCCCTGTGTCTCCAGGTGCGGCTATTAATGAGCCAACATATTTGTCTCCTGCGAGAGGCCTTGGAAAGTCAGGTCCACAAAATGTCCATGGGAAAGAGTTACGACGCAGTCAGCGTCTCAAAGGTCAAAACAATGCAAAACCTATTTAAGTGGGGTTCCATTGGCCAACGTTCAGCTTTCTTGCCAAGCTCCACGGAACTTCAGTCCAGGACAAGACCTTAGAGTAGTGGTTCTCGACTTGTGGGTCCCCAGGTGTTTTGGCCTACAGCTCCCAGAAATCCCAGCCAGTTTACCAGCTGTTCGGATTTCTGGGAGTTGAAGGCCAAAACATCTGGGGACCCACAGGTTGAGAACCACTGCCTTAGAGCCTCCAAGTCACCGTACTCTAGTATTCAGCCAAGCCATTGTTTACCAAGGACTTATCCAGGATTTTTAGCTTATTGGGGTTTCAAGCTTACTTCTTCATTTATTGGATCTTGAACTCTTTAGAACTATTGCCTTGCAATACTCGGATGCAGGAAGCATCATTGGACTATATTTTTATCTCTTTCCTCCTATCTACTTATTCTAAATAAAGCATTTAATCACTGCTGCTTTTGGTGGTTTACTGAGGGATCCTCGAGGTCTAGGGTGCAACACCTTCGGAGTGAGAAGAGTGGAATATAAATAAAGTGTATTATTATTATTATTCAGTAACTAAGGCATAGTGAATTACAATCAGCCTTCACATTCAATGGGATTAGTGGATTCCCATGAAAATAAACAACTGGGATTTTTAAAATGCTGTTCTTAATGTGTTTTTTGCCGATTGGTTTTATACAAAGAAATATATTTTAATCCCCCTTTGAGATAATCCTTTCTAGTATGTTTAAGTCTTCCACATGATTCTTATCAACCTTATCACATTGGGCTGAGGATTCCACCACTCATCATAGTGAATCCATGTGGGTCCCAGTAAGGGGTGTGGAGAATCCATTACTCCACACCCCACATAGTGTAACTCAGTGTTTCCCAACCCCTGTGCGGGGGCACACTAGTGTGCCGTGAGCAATCATCAGGTGTGCCGTAGGAAATTGGAACCTCCAGGAGGGGAGGCGGGAGAGTCTAGTGTAGGGGTGCTCATTAGGTAGCTTGGGAGCTACTAGTAGATCTTTAGCCATCTTCCAGGTGATCTTCAGGCCTCACCAGCTGGATGGGGCGCTCCTGTCATGCGCGCACACACCCTGCGCGCACACGCGCTCCTGCTGTTGGTTTCCTCTCTCGCGGTGTTTTTTTCACCTGTGGGGCATTGCAGGAAGAAGGAAGCATGAGGCGGGGCCTCTGGAGGGAGCGCCCTGCCTCTCTCTCATCCAGAAGCAGCTGTGCAGACTCCATTGCCGGCGAGACAGGCAGGGCGGAGCGCTCCCTCTGGATGCCCCGCCTCATGCTTTCTCCTTCCTGCAATGCCCCGCAGGCAGAAGAAGTGCTGTGCGGGCGGAAAACAGCAGCAGGAGCACGTGCGGTGGCAAGAGCGCGCGGCGGCGAGAGCGCGCGGGAGCGCACGGCGGCGGAGGCAGGTAGATCTTTTGGACTTGGTTGATTTAAGAGTAGCTCGCATGCTGAAAAAGTGTGAGCACCCCTGGCTGTGTTGAAGTATAAAAACCCTAAAAAACCTACCTCGATAAAGGGACTCCATGTATGTTCATAGTTGGGCATATTTAGTATTCATGCCAAGTGTGGTCCAGATCCATCATTATTTGAGTCCACAGTGTTACCTGGATGTAGGTGAACTACAACTTCCAAACTCAATGTCAATTCCCAAGCAAACCCTTTCAGTACTTTCTGTTGGTAATGAGAGTTCAATATGTCAAGTTTGGTTCAATTCCATTGTTGCAAGAGTTCAGGATGCAGTGCTGATCCAAAATTGTTTGAGTCCACAGTGCTTTCTGGATATAGGTGAACTACAACTCCAAAACTCAAGGTCAATGCACACCAAACTCTTATAGCATTTTCTCTTGGTTATGGGAGTTCTGTGTGGGAAGATTGTGTCTTTCTGCCATTCCTGCCAGGATATCTACAGTATGTTGTGTTCATCGAAACAGGCCCAGGTTTCACACTGAGTGTATAAGTACATTTAAAAACATATTAACTATATGTATTACTGTGTTAGAGTGTCATTTTGTGTCATTTTGGTTGGTGGTGTGCCCCAGGATTTTGCAAATATAAAAAGTGTGCCGCGGCTCAAAAAAGGTTGGGAAACACTGGTGTAACTTATTCCAACGCCCCTCCCATGGGGAGAAGTGTCACCACCTGGCTTCCCCTATTGCAGTGGTTCTCAACCTGGGGGTCCCCAGGTGTTTTGGCCTACAACTCCCAGAATTACGAGCCCCTTTACCAGCTGGTAGGGTTTCTGGGAGTTTACCAGGCAACAACCCACATTGCTGCTGTTGTGGAGTGCTCTAATTCCTCTCCTCTTTCACCACAGAGTCTGGCTGGAAGTTGGTGTGTGTCGTGAGAAGGGTTACATGGTGAAAGCAGATAAAAAGTGATGTAGGGCAGGTAAAGCTAATAAGATTGTTTGACCAACTTATGCTGAAAGCTATCCATAAAATCTTACTGGAGAACCTGGTTATTCCTAGAGCAGACATTTCAATCAAAACTTTTGAATAATCAAATCCACAAAAGTCAAAATGTGTAGATGTGGAGGGTCAGCTGTAGTATTACAATTGCAACTTAACAAAGATAATGTCATTCCTTTAGCTTCTGAAGTTCACTGACTTCTTTATCAGGTGAAAATGTCAAAAAAACAGTATGTACATGCAGAACAGTTATTGTTACTTCCCTTTGAGTTTATTTATTTATTATTGTTGTTATTATTATTAACTTTATTTATACCCCACTCCCATCTCCCCAAGGGGACTCGGGGCGGCTTACATGAGGCCAAACCCAATAACACATAATAACAACACAAAGCAATTATAAAAAAACAATACAATCAATGAAACTCAAACACAAGCAATAACAAATAATTTAAAACCAAATGTGAATGTTAATTTTTAAAAAATAAATATGGGGCAGACAATCTAACAGATAATTTAAAGGGCTTCTGAGGACCTTTTCGGGGATCAAACTCCGCAGGGCGTTATTTACTATATTCAGGGAAGGCACATAGCATTATATATTTTGGTTAGACCAATAAAGGTGTCACTACAAGTCACCTTGAGTCCCCTGCGGTGTGAGAAAGGCAGCATAGAAATGTTGCAAATAAATAAATAAATAAATAAATAAATAAATAAATAAATAAGGACTTGGGCTTTTGTTTCAGCTGATTAATATCACTACATCCTTTTTGTGGTGCAACTGACTTTTCAGATGATTTTACACCTGGAAGAGAGTTGTCACTAGTGTTGGTGCTAGATCACTCTGGCCTTGCTCTGCTGCCTCCTACTCTTTTTGGCTGTTATGGTGGAAATGAGATGAACAGAAAAGTAGTGTGAATTGATACATACAACAGCTGCACAACTGTTCAGATGTGTATGGTTTAAGTAACTTTGTATTAAAAATGCACTGAGTCAATTCATTGAGCCCTGGATGTACACTGCAATGTCCAAGGACATCCCTGCAGAATTGCATCTGTCTCCATTTCAACTACATGTGTGTAATAGTACTTCCACATGTAGCTTTCACATGTATAGCAGCATAGTAGACTGCACTATACTTGAGGTTGAATAGTACAAGCAGCCTGATACCTTTCACAGGGGAAAACATCTTGAGTGCACTACTATGACAGAAAAACAAATGTTGGTCAGCATACTGAGACTTCTCTTGTAGACTTGTTCTTCTATTTGCCTTGAAGTTAACTCCAAGTGATGGTAACCCTATCCTAGGGTTTTCCTGGCAAGATTTGTTTGAGGGCGGTTTGTCACTACCTTTCTCTTAGGTGGAAAAAGGTAGTGACAAAGTCATCCAGTAGGTTTCCATAACTGAGTAAATTTTGCTTCCCAGAGTTCTAGTTACATTGGAATCGCTACACTGTGCTGGCTCATGGTTATCTACTGAAAGTAGTTAACATTTATTACCAAATTCTCTTCTTTGCACTAGTTTCTAAAGAAATTCACTGTTTCCAACCATGATAAATATATACATTTCTCTTACACATAATTCTTAGTGTTCTTGAATATTGCTCATTCCACATGAAGCAAGTCTTAGTTTTCTATTATATTTATTGGAATTTTTTTTTCATATCTGTGTGTTTGCTTTTCCTTCTAAGAAAAGGGCTGGGGGAAGGGACACTCAACCATATTTCAATATACTGATATCCTGCTTGGATTAATTTACTTCACCAAAACAGTGACCATTGTCGAAAAGCCTCCTATCGCCATGGAAACAGTTGCCTTGGCCATACCGAAAGGTCTAGCTACACTGTAAGACTCCGAGAGTTTCAAAGGAGGCAGTCCCCCTTGTTTAAATCACAGTGGAAAGGTTTAAGGGTAAGTCTCTTGGCACATTATTACACTCCGATTGCCACAGATTTGCCTTGGTGTAAAACACAAAATTGTGTATGTGTGTGTCTGAGAGGGAGAAGCTGAAAACAACGTTTCATGCTTCCTGCGTTCCCTACCACTTGAAGCGCACCACGTCGCAAATGCCTTTGCTGCTGCTGCCACTACCTGACTTAATCAAGTGGAGTGCATTGGATACCCACAGGCTACAAGTGCTGGAAAGGGAGGTGGAGCGGGAGGGGAGAGGAGGGCAGACTTGTGTTTTAATTAATAATGTGATACATTATCTCAGTGGCAGCTAGGCCATTGGCAAGTTGATTTGCTTTGTTCGTTGCTTGCCATGTACTGTTTTGAAACAACACGCTGCCACTATCTGTCTCCAATTTTTCTCTTGTAGTTTCATAACCACGACTAAAAATGAAATGCGGTGAGGAATGTCTTTCCACACCTTTCCAACAAAAAGGAAGGACACAGGCAGGCATGTAGCCAGGGGGGGGGGCTAAGGGGGCTTCAGCCCCCCCCCCGAAATTCTCAGGGTGGTCCGCGAAAAGGCCTTACTGGTACATTATTTAAACTGTTATGTGCATTTAAATCATGATCTGATCACCATGCTCATTATATCCCACATTAATGGGGTTATTGGGATAACAATACAAAAGGTTTGCTAGGGTAGACCCTCTTCCACCCAGTCTCAGCTCCCCCCCCAACCAAACTCAGCCCCCCCCAAATCAAAATCCTGGCTACGGCCCTGGACACAGTGTATTGTGAGAGAAAGAGTGAATCAGCTTGAACAATGGAGGGGTGTTAGAAGCTTGTGAGCAAAAGTACAGTCAACCATCTGTATCCACAGATTTTGCATCCACTAATTCAGTTATCCATTGCTTGAAAATATTTTTCAAAATCCCCCCGAAATTGATTTTGCCATTTCATTGAAAGAGCACCATTTCATTACCCCCTTCTATTTAATGGGAATTGGGCATCCATGGATTTGGGTGTCCAAGAGCCTGAATAGCTTAAAAATATATTGGTCCTGTTGCGTGTTAAAAGCCTGACAGCAATAGAATTGGAAATCGGAGTTGGTTCAAATGTGATTATTTAAAACTTCATAGTTTTTTAATTAATGTGAAGATATTTTTGAACACTGGTGGTAGAAAAATGTTCAATGGAGAAACATTTCTCTGCACACACACATTTATTTTCCTTGCATGTACTTTTTTTGGAGAGTTGGGAGTATTGCACAACAATGTTATTGTTGTTGTGTGCCTTCAGGTCACTTCAGACTTATGGTGATCCCAAAACTAACCCATCATTGGGTTTTCTGGGACAGAGATGTGTGACTCACCCAGATCATCCAATGGTTTCCATGACAGAGTGAGAAATTGAACCCTGGTGTCCAGAGTCATTACATTGGCTCTCTTTCCTCAGTGTATATTGAAACTGTGGAATTCACTGTCACATTATGTAACAAGTATTTGGACAGCTTTGGGGCAGTTTATGGAAAATTGATTAGCACGGAAAACTTGTCCCCCTAGTACCAAAATAATGTGCTTTTGTTCAGTGGCACCAACAGGTGGATTTTACCTGTTTGCAGGTTTCTCACAGGCAGGTGATTGTCCACTATATGGACATACTCCTGGAAACATCAGCTCTTGGACCATGTCCAGCATACCTCTTCTATTTTTTGTCTTTGCTGATTATCAGTAGCAAATAGGGGCTGATACTGTGTCCTCTTCGTTAGGGCAGGCAAAAAGAAACATCCCACATTGTTATATCATTAACAAGGCACTTTTCAAGGATCCTTTCTGCCCCAATATGGTTCTTGGGGACTACAGGTTCCCAACCTTTGGTTTCCATAGTTAGATGTTGCCTAACGGCTCTCTCGTTTCATTGACTGTGGTTATGTATGGCAAAATAATCAAAACAGGAAATCTAATATATCCTTTTAGATATTTCAGTAGGTATATTTTTCCTCTCCCTCTCTCTTCTTTCTCCATATGCAAAGCATTCTGCTTAGAAAGTCACTGGGGAGAAAACACTAAAACTTAAAAGGCAAGCAGTTTGCTTTCCTAATAGAACACGTATCCTTAAGTCACATCTTTGTATAATATGTTTGCATTTTAAAAACAAATAAGAGCATCCCCTTCACGGAATAACAAATTAACAATGATTATTTATGCCCTAAGAAAACATGCTACCCGGCAGTGCCGTTCAAAGGTCAACCATTGCCTGAAACAGTGCAGAGCGCACAATGACCTGGAAGTACCATTGACTATGACCCTGCAGTTATGAGTCTTGAAGACTTAAGCATTTGACATACAAGCAGCCCTAAGGCAGCCATCGGTGGCATTTTGGTTACCGAAACGTACACAGACAATATGCATTTTAAACCATTTCTCTCCCTGCACCCCAAGTCTGTTTGGAATAGCCACTGGCCCACACACTGCCCTTTTATTGTAACTGACTTCTCACTGCTGCAGCTCCCTCCGAGTGTAAGAACTGTGCTGATTATTATACTAATAATAGGATTTTATGTTTATGCTTCACAATCAGGGTTTTAGTCATTGCTCAAAGAACTTTGCATAGGCTAACCACCAACTCAATGCAATGCAGTTGTGTCAGCGGACTAGAAGCCCCATCACTTAGACCAATTTGTCCAAGATAATGGGATTTGTAATCCACCCCAATATGAATGGCACTGATTTGGGATAATAATAATAATACATTTTATATATAATAACTTTGTTTTCGTATCCTGCCACCATCTCTCCGAAGGGACTCGTGGTGACTTATGTGGGGACCAACCCCTGTCAAACAGAGTTAAAATACAACACATTAAAATTCATATACAAAACATCATAAAAACATAAAAACATAAACTATCATACAATAACCAGTAGCCGAATCTACTGAACATTTCAAAACTTAGGGGCGAGGCAAGGACTTCTGCGATACAACTGCAAGGACAAGGAGGATAGAAAAGTGCAAGAGCCAAATGATAAGTTAGGACTAGAAGGGCCAAGTCAACTGGTGCAATAAAACGACAGGGCAGGGACAATTGTAAAGTGCAAGAAACAGATGTTAACTTATGGCTAGAAGAGTCAGTTCATCTAGTGAACCATTTAATCAAAGGTACATTGGAACATCCATGTTTTAGGTCTTTATGGAAGGTGGACAGGGTGGGTGCTAATCTAATCTCCCTGGGGAGAGAGTTCCAGTGCCAGGGGGCCACCACCAAGAAGGCCCTCTCTCTCATCTCCACCAACCATGCTTGTGACGGAGGTGGGAGCGAAAGAAGGGCCTCCCCAGCAGATCTTAAAGCTCACACAGGTTCATAGGGGAATATGTGTTCACAAAGATAGGCTCGATCCAAACCATTTAGGGGTTTGTAGGTAATAGCCTGCACCTTGAATTGGGACCGAAAACTTATCGGCAGCCATTGGAGCTGTTTTAACAGGGGGGTTATCTGCTCCCTGTAATTCACTCCAGTTAGCAACCTGGCTGCTGATCTTTGTCCCAATTGCAATTTCCAGGCCATCTTCAAAGGCAGCCCACATAGAGCACATTGAGGTAATCCAATCGGAAGGTAACTAAGGCAAGAAAGACTTACATCTATTTCCTTATTGGAATCCTTACAGTGTCCATGTAAATTGGGCCCTATTTGTTATACTCATGTTACTGATGATATGGATGAAATGAGTCTGAGAGGCAACCAAATGAGTTCACAATTAAGAAGAGATTGAAATATGCTTCATGCTTATGAACCATTATTTCTTTATCCTATGTGCAGGGCTGTAGCCAGGATTTTGATTTGGGAGGGAGGGGCTGAGTTTGAGTAAGAGAGGGTTTACCCTAGCAAACTTTTTGTATCATTATCCCAATAGCCCCATGCATATGGGATATATTGAGCATGGTGATCAGATCATGATATGAATAAACATAACAGTTTAAATAATTTACCAGTAAGGCCTCCTCGTGGACCACCCTGAGAATTGGGGGAGGGCTGAAGCCCCTCAAGCCCCCCCTCCTGACTACATGCCTGCCTATGTGGTAGTACAGCCAGGATGTGGCCTTCCGGGTGTATTTGGACTGCAGCTCCCATCAGACCAATATATTGTAGCCAATTATGAGGATAGCTGGAGGATATAGTCCAATAATATCTCAAGGGTTACATGATTCCCAATGTTTGAGGTAGATCCATAATAAAAGACAGCCATTATGTTTTGATATAATCATAACTGCAAAGTCTGTCACAATTGGTATTATGGTGTTTGAAAAATATATATATTGCATAATTATCCTTACTGGAACAAAAATATGGCAGACCCTTTTTCACCTACATAGTGGTGTTGTTAAAGAAAAGTGTTGTCTTCTATATTGGATTGCACATCACAAAGAAAACAAAGTCATCTACTCCCAATATGTTGCATTTTAGTCCACTATACATTTCTTTCAGTCAGCAACCTCAGCCTCTGGCTATCTTTCTGCTCTGAATATTAGTTTTAAATACACAAAGCATGCAATAACACCATTGTGCCTCAAGTTAAAAAGTGGTTAGATTTGCTTTATATTTGTGGTCCCATTGAAAACATTTATTCAATCCAAAGGGAAAAAATAAATGTGCTCCCTCAGCTCTGTCAAGTATAAACTGTTATTGATCCCCTAAATGAAATTTGTCCATGCTGATCGATCAAACACATTATCCTTCCTCCCACCCCTGAGTCCATTACTAGCAATTGGAAACTTACAAGCATCAATTGTACTTCGATCACACGTGACAATAAATTTAGCCTATAAGCATCCAGTGTCTGAATTATTCTGCTTTGTTTTCCCTATACCAAAAAATTCAACCTTCTGCATATGTTTCCCCTCTGAGAGGAAGGTTAAACAAAATTAAACTGAGTAAAAACACAGATGATATTTTGTGTCATATAAAACTCAAGTAGGATATTGATAGCCAAGGGTCAAGAAAGAAGGAAGGGGTCAATGACAGCAAAGCCGAGATCATAATATTACATGCAACCAAGATGTGGAAGAGGGTTCATGTCTGATAATCTTCCCCTATGCCTAAAGGTTTGATTTATGTTTGGAACAGAGAGAATACACACACATTTATCCTTTGAGGATAATCAGGAACATGAGGTCCAGGGTCCACATAGGTTGCCCACCAGACCTGCATCTCATTCAGCATTTCACAGATGAAATCCAGATTGCCAAACAATATTAGAGTATGGTCAAAACCCAAACATTATTGAGGAACAACAGACAAACTAGAAGAGGCTGAAGCTGTTTGCTTTTGCCTGAGCCAAATGGAAAAGGGAAGACTTTGCTCCATTCCTATCCTCTCCCTATTGCCCAGTTAATTCTGTGCATTTTTTTCAGCAATTTGAGCTCAGTTTGCAGAAACTAAAGTAAGCTGAGAACAAAAGGTGAGGAGGGACATAGCAGGAAGGGGAGAAAGTGGGCTATTTTTTAAAGTAGGTGAAAAGATGGGATGACAAATTGATCAGGATTGCCTCTGCCAATTTGGAACAGTTGGAGTGTATGAACCTAGGAAAACCACACTTCCCTTAGATCCCATCAACACAGCCCTAAAACGTGGGCTGAGAAACGGATTATCCTGAGGCATCCAGATGATATTTCGGGCTAATATGCTTAAACCTTGAGTAAACCAGATTTTCTAGGTTTAATCCATTTAAACAATCCCTCTAAAGATCCAAAACTTCCCCGATAGTCCAGATCTTTGGAGGAATGGGGCCTGTGAAAATAGACACTGGGGTCACCTTCCAAGATCCCAGTGTCTGTTTCCACAGCCATCCTTTCAAAATGAGAGGTTTGCACACTATTGTAAACCTTTGCAGGATTGGGAAAGATGAGAGACAGATGGGAGAGATAACACACAAAGCAAGGGACAATTCATTTGTTGCTTTCCTGATGCAGCAGTAAATGTAGTCCGTGAAGCGAGAGGTAATATGCCCATGCTGGATGATAATGATTAGCCAGCATTGAGGGAAAACTACCCTAAAATATAGCAAAGCATCCAAAAAAATAGAAAGAAAAGTTGAGCATCAGCTCATTAGCGAGCAGAGCATGAAGTGCCGTGTGATGTGGCTGTAAAGAATTCAGAGCTTAGGAGGCAAACATGCAAAGTCCAATCTTAAAATCACAAAAGGTATATTTACAATAATAAAGAACTAACTACATTTCTTAATAGTTAAGAACTGGGTCTGAGCTACTCTGACAACCATCTCTTCTAAGGTTTAAAGAGAGGGAAAATCATCCGAGCACTACATCTCTTCTGACACACAAGCAGAGAGGGATCTCAAAGCACACAACACATACTCTCCATGCTAAAGTGGAAGAAGGCAGAAGTCAGATTCAAAAAGCTTGAAATAGAAAAATATCAATTTAAAATTACCAATCAGAATGAGAGAAGAAAGAGAAAAGCGAGAGGAAAAAGATACATTCCCAACTGTCATTCAGGAGACATGGGGAAAGGATAACCCTTAGTCTATACTAAACTGAATAACTGCTCCTCATTGAGGACTTGAGACTTGGGCAGTGTGGGGTTGAATTCCAATAATCAGCAACTGTACACGAGCATGATGCCAAGTCCACCTGCCCTGTGACTCTGCAAGATTCCACAGTTCAGCAAAATTAGTCAACTACTCTCTCCTCAAAGGCCAGCATGGCGTAGTAATTTGAATATAGGAATCCAAGAGACCAGAGTCCGAACCCTTGCTCTACCACAGAAGCCCACTGACTGACCTTGGCCAAGTCACACTCCTCTTCCTCAGAGGAAGGCAATCGTAACCACCTCTGCACAAATCTCACAAAAAAACACCTATGATAAGGGTCACCAAAAGTCAGCAACAACCCTGTCTCAATATTTCCATTTCAGTGGGTATATTTTCCACTACAATGGGAGACTGAAAGGAAAAATCAGTCATCTGGGCTCTCACAAATCATTGCATGAGTTCCCCTCTTGCATAAAAATCCTAAGGTTGTCACATAATTAAGTTTTCCTTCTTTCCTTTCCCTTCTTTTTTAAAAAATTCAATAGGGTGTTAGAAGAAGAAGAAGAAATTCTCAATAGTTGTCACAAAGAGCTTCTCCTTTCTTGCTGTCAATAGCTCATGTGTTGGTCTTCTGTCTTGCTGATAGGTAATAATTTTCAAAGCAAGCTTAGAGAACAGTGACTCTTGATTAAAACTAATAAGGGGGTGACATCGTTTTTAAAAAATCTCTCTAGAAATTATAACTGACAACTCCCTCTTGAATTCCTATACGGGGGAGCAATGAGACCTTAAAATAGTGTGAAGAAAGTACCACACAGACTCACACAGATGGAAAGAGAGAAGGAGGGAGAGAAGGAAGCAAGGCGTTCCTGCATACAAACAGGAACTGATCAATTGATCTAAAAGACTGATGCAGAGATATAAATATAAATGACATAGATGATGATATAAATCTCTCGCTTTTTTAAGAATGTGAGAAAGAGAGAAATTGAGCAGAGATCTTATATTTCAGATATTACTTCAAGCTACCATCTCAAATGCAAACTTACATCTCAAATGCAAAACCGCCTTGAGTCGCCGATAGGCTGAGAAAGGCGGTACACAAGTATAGTAAATAAAATAAATAAATACAGCATGGTCCAGCCAAATTTAAATGTTTTGATGCTGTTATACTATCCATTTCTGTGGGAACATGCCCTATTAAATACCTGTTTTTACTTGAGTCTAATGTGCCATTGAATATAATGCGCACCTCAATTTTCAAAACCCTGAAATCCAAAAACATATTTATCATCTTATGTGAATCTAATGCACACTCTAATTTTGGGAACGTAATTTAGTAAAAATAGTTGAGCATTGGAATTGAGCAAATACGGTAGCAATTGTTACTTCTGAGTAGACTTGTATTCAATTGCAGCTCTATGTACGCTTACAGCACAGTCCTGGCTGGTTTAGGCGATTAAGAGCCAGGCCAGTTGAAGCTGTGCACAATCCAAATGGTTTGTAGAACAGGGGTTTGGGGAGTCACTTACAACCACATCAGATGGGCTTAACATTAGTGGCATATGCCGGTTCCTTTCCATTTGCCATCCCATGATGTACAGCTTGTTCCGGCAAAGCTCCGCGGCGCAACTGAAGAACTGGGGTATGCCGCCACACCTGCAACACAGGAAGTTTCCCATTTTGCATAGGGATTAATGCGTGGATGGTTCCCCTGTGGGATGGGGTTTGGGGTAAGCTGGGTGATGCAGGATGTGGAGCAATGGGTTCCCCCCCCCCCCCGGGTACCACCGGATTTGTCACAATCTGTGGTGGTTTTGGCAGCCAATGTGATTAGGTCGTTAGTATCACCCTCACCCTCATTCTCTCCTTTGAGCTGAAGAAGTTCGAATCAGATTTAGTCTCCTCCCTGTCCCCACCACTTCACCACATTCTGGATCTTTTGCTAACAGAGTAGTTCTGTCAACTATTTATTTATTTTATTTTATTTATTATTTCGGCTTCTATGCCGCCGACTCCCGGAGGCTCGCGGCGGCTCACAGTAACTACACAGGCAAAATAAAATGTACTCAACTTGAACCCATTGCAAATAATTCACGGTAATGTAATATTCATCCACTAGTGCATGGGGTGCTCACACTTTTTCAGCATGCGAGCTACTCTTAAAGCAACCAAGTCCAAAAGATCTACCTGCCCCCGTCGCCGCGCGCTCTTGCCACCACACGTACTCCTGCTGCTGTTTTCTGCCCGCGCAGCACTTCTTCTGCCATTGCAGGAAGGAGAAAGCACAAGGCGGGGCATCCAGAGGGAGCGCTCCGCCCTGCCTGTCTCGTCGGCAACGGAGGCTGCACAGCTGCTTCTGAACGAGAGAGGCAGGGTGCTCCCTCCAGAGGCCCCGCCTCGTGCTTCCTTCTTCCTGCAATGCCCCGCAGGTGAAAGAAGCACAGCGAGAGCGAAAGCCAGCAGCAGGAGCGCGTGTGCGTGCAGGGTGTGTGCGTGCGTGCATTGCAGGAGCACCCCATCTGGCTGGTGAGGCCTGAAGATCACCTGGAAGAGGGCCGAAGATCTACTAGTAGCTCCCAAGCTACCTAATGAGCACCCGTGCTCTAGTGCTTAGGGATATTAAATCCCCTAACTGTAACATGTTACAAGTTGCAATACAAACGGCATGGTTGTGTTTTATCATGGGTGCATTTATACTGTAGAATTAATTAATGCAGTTCAATACCATTTGATACCACAGGCTTCTGCTTTATTATGGGAGTTGTATGGGAACTATATTTTTACAAGGCTTATACAAGCTATTGCTTGGAGATCTTTAAGCAGAGACTGGATGGCCATCTGTCCAGAGTGCATTGATTATGTGTTGTTGCATGGCAGAATGGTGTTGGGCTGGATAGCCTTTGTGGTCTCTACAAAGTCTATGATTCTATAATCTTGGATTTCCTAGTGAATGCCTGATTCCTTGGTTTCTTGACCTCTGATCTGCTAATCACCACATGACTTCTTGCCTCACCTCTCTTTGCGACTTATGACACAATGATCTGACTCACCTTAAGGCAGTTTCCTATGTTGTATCAGAATTCAACTTAATTATGCCTTCATTATTGGAAAAACAAATTAGTGACATGTAAGTAATCTTGAGAACCAGGATGGCATATTGGTTTGAATGGTGGAATATGAGTCTGGAGATCCTCACTTGGCCATAACAAGAACCCTTGAGTAAGGACCTCATCACATTGATTACATGCTGCAGGGTGATTTGGCAGCCTCCGTGGCAAATCAGTGAGGCACCCCACCTCATTGGCAGAGACGTTTTCCCATCACACGAGGGGAAACATCACTGCATGGCTTTCCCCTGTGTTGGCTCCATGGTTTCCAATAGAACACGAAAAGTTTCCTATGTTCTGGGTGCAGCGTCACAGCACGCGTGCACCCCACATCATTGACGGGGCCCCGCTGAAAGTCAGCCCATTGTGTGATGAGGTCATAAGTCACACTAATAACCACACCGGATTGATGAAAATAAGTGTCCCAGGACATGTACAGCATTCTTTGAGTATGAAACCCCACAGCAGCCATCACATGACGTCATGTGACATCCGGCTGTGGCTCCTTCCCCAACTGGGGTGAAGGCACCGTTGGACGCCTTCCCTGCAACATGGGAGGCTTCCGCCCTATTTACGTGATGCTTCCCCTATATGATGGGGAAAGTGTCACCGTACCAGAGCAGCCCCTTGCATCTGCCATTTAGCCTTGCCTGCTGGTAAAACATCTGTGTGGGGGGGGGGAGCTCCCCGATGTGATAAGGTCATCATGCATCTTGAGATGCACGCAAAGACAGACTGCCTCTGAACAAAACTTGCCAAGAAAGCTCTATGCCTTAGCATCACTATCACTTGGAAATGTCTTGAAAGCACATAGCAATAACAACATACATTACAAGTAAGTTCAGGAATATATCCCCTGTGCATACGGAAGTCATACTGTATTCCAAAATCTGCATGTACGCACAGGCAATAGAAATAAAAGTAGTGCTTAGGAGAATATGTCCAAGCCTAGTATGAACATGAATGAGCCAATATTTTATCCCCTTTTCCTTGGTTAAAGCTATCAGTGAAAATTGTCACTTCCATGTCTTGCCACAACATTAACTTGTTTAGTGTTAATAAAGTAAAAAACATTTCCTGCCTTCCTTTTGCAAGTCGAATTGTATGTTATATCTGACATGGGGCTGCCGCCAAACATTTGATTTGATGCTTCCTGTCTTCTCTCTTCCTTTTTTGGCATCCACCCACAGCGTGCCAGGAGTTAATATGTATTTTTCCTCTAGTCAGAGTGTAGGAGGTTCTCTGTTTATATAATTACAATTTCATAAAGGGTTTAAATAGACATTGAGCAATGAACTGAAATTATATGTGGAATATTCAGATGATATTGTACCTGGTGGGAAGACAGATTTTTCTTAGAAAAATTGAAATGTTGTTACTTGAACTTTGAAAGCAATAAAAGTTTATGGAGTGATTGGAAAAGCTGCTTTTGAGTGCTGTTACGGTGCTAAATGCTGGTAGTCCCTGAGCAGAAATGTGAAATCTGAGCTAAGGGTATGTGTGTTCCATCCATTCAGGTGCCTATAGTAAGAAGTGCTGAAACCACTGGCAAAGGTCATGAAGTCAAAAGGTATCAGTAGGTTTTGAAAGCAAGCTTTGCTTATGCCAATGATGACATGGAGGCATGCGTGAGACAAATAGTAGCCTCTCCCACTGACTCTCTATGGCTGAATCCCTGTGATGACTTGAAGAGTAAGGACACACAAGTAAATACTGTATTTCTAAGATGCACTTTTCCCTCCATATAAACATCACTAAAAAGGGTTGCATCTTAGAAACTCGGGTGTGTCTTATGTTTATTATAGGGGAGGATGGTGGTGGTACTGAAATTAGAGTGATTGTATCTTTGGCTCCTTCCACACAACTGTATAAAATCCACATTGAATTGGATTATATGGCAGTGTGGATTCGGATAACCCATAGTTGTATAGTAAGTAAGAATGGGAATGAAGTGGGAACAGAGCTGCTGGGAATAAAAGGTAAGGCCACCTGCATTCCCAGGGAAAATCCAAACAACTTCTTTTAAAAAGCATTTTAAAAAACATTTAAAAACGTTGGTCCCAAAGTTTTATTCCATATTTAGTAGTCCTGAATATATTTGATAGCCATAAAGGGGAGGGGTATAGAAAAGAGGCAAATGAATGGTGTGGATGGCTGACTGGTAGCTTGGACAGCCCCAAGTTCTGGAGTATCCTGTTTTCCTACTGA
>JARBWK010000002.1:146552832-146585655 GCA_030556195.1 Anolis apletophallus
GGTGGCTTCGCTACTCTGCCTCATGGTGGGTCTGGCCCTGCCTGAATGCACTACAAGAGCTGTACCATTCATTCCAGCACCTGCAATCTGAACTGCAAAGGAAGTGGCCAGATCTTTTCCATGCGTAAGACTTCCTTCGGAATAGAGACATATAGAGTTATTTTCACACTGCTGGCTCTCATGTCTTCGGAGTAACAGGAGCATATCTATCTTTTCCAAGTAAGATGAGAAGCAGCTTAATTTACTTTCTGTTATTGCCATAATTTAGTTGAATCATTCTTCAGAAATGAGGAATGTGTGGGCTGTTTCAGCTTCCCGCCTCCCAATCTGTCCTCCTCTTGCTTCTCCTGCTTGACACCGTGCACTCTGGCTGCTTCTGATTCAGTGGGTGGATCCAGATTCTTGCTCTCCCTTCCATGAACCAGACAGGGTGATACCTTTTTCACATGACACCTATTTACGGGTCCTGGCTGTAGCAGGATCTGGGTTTCTGCGTTGTTTCTTAAGCCAGAAGAGTGAAAGGCACTGGAGGGAAGTACTCAGTAATAAAACCTTGTGAAATGTACTCATTCTATATTTGCAACAGCTTCTGATGCGTAGAATCTACAGATACCACCGCTTGAATCAATTTCCTAAAAGTCAGTAGTGTTAAGTCTGTAAATCAAAGATGTCTCAAGAGGATCGCCCACTTCTCCTCTCTTCCAAAGCCCTTCAGGCTGCCTTCCCCAAGCTCTAGAGGATTTTCTATGCTTCTAGAGACAATTTTGGTGTACACAAAGTGGGGAGGCCATAATAAAAAGAGAGGAATCAATAATCCCACCACAGTTCTACTAGATTCTATATTCTGCCTACGGAAGTTTGCCACTTGATTCTGCCTTTCACCTCTTGCAGTAAAAAATAAGGAGAAATCTCCCAGAACCTGAAAGAGGAACATACAATAAGTTCCAAAGCTGAAGATTCCACAAGATTTGTTATTTGGTTGGTATTGTTGTTATGTGCCTTTCTATTATTTCTGACATATAGCAAACCTAAGGCAAACCTATCTTGGGGGGCGGGGGCGGTTTGATAAGATTTCTTCAGAAAAAAGGCTAGAATTGCCTTCCTCTGGAGCTGAGACAGTGTGACGTGCCCAAGTAGGTTTGCATGGCTGAGCAGGATTTGAACCCTGGGCCCATATTCTAATACTCAAACCACTACAACACATTGGCTTTTGCTATTATGCTTATAGTCCAATGCCTTGAAGATAGCTAACAATGGTAAATTAGTGTTTTAAAGGGTCAGAATTAATCCAGTAGAATTAATCCAGTTTGATACCACTTTAACTGCCATGGCTCAATGCTATGGAATCATGGGAGCCCCTGATGGGCCAATGAATTAAACCCTTATGCCAGCAGGACTGAAGACTAATAGGTCGGAGGTTCGAATCCGGGGAGAGCTGTCAGCTTCAGCTCCCCATGCAGGGACCAGAATGATGGCTCTCACAAGGATGGTAAAACATCAAAACATCGGGGTGCCCCCAGGACATTGTCCTTGCAGACGGCCAATTCCCTCACACCAGAAGCAACTTGCAGTTTCTCAAGTCACTCCTGACACAAAAAACAAACAAACCAGGAGTTACATTTTTCCAAATTATTTAGCCTTCCCTGCCAAGAGTGCTGTTGACTCAACAAACTACAATCCCTAGGATTGTATTGCATTGCACTCAGCCTTGGCAGTTAAATTGGTGTCAAACTGCATTAATTGTACAGTGTAAATGCATCAAAAGTCTTAATTAAGACAAGACATAAAAAGAAGCTCAGCAAAATACATTTAAAAACACAACAATAAAGGAAAGCATCCACAATTAAAGTTCCCTTCAGCACAAGATTTGATTGTATGCTGAAAGCTGCCTAACTGAGTGAATGGGAATGCCTCTGCCCGTCATTCAGGAGCTTCTGGATAATACTAGACATATTCTAACCAACATTTCCAGCGGTGTAACATGATGAACAGCAGATGAACAGGGGTGGCACATATCAAGCAATGTAAATCACATAAGACTTTCCACTTTTCTCCGTGAGGCAGTACTTCATTGACATTTAGAAAGGATAAATGTTCGATTTAAATTAATCCAGCAAAGCCAGGTCCAGTTTGCAGAAGGCTGTTTTGACAAAATGGCATAACGCATAACACCTTCAAAAAATCTGGTTGAAAAAGACAAGGTTGTTTTCTGATCTTCTAGGCAAATCTGTTCAACAAGTATGTTCAATTCGCCAGGACCATGGGTCGTTATAAGAAGCAGAAGCAAAATAATAGTTTTTAATCCAGATCTCCCTACTTCTGTATTGAATAAAATATAATAAAAATCCTTATATCATCAATGCTTACAAGAGTTCCTTTCTTTAACGACAATCCCTGGAATACCTCCAGCCAAGGTTTGATTACGATGCACTAAGTAAAGCAATGATACACTAATAATACAACTTTGTTACATTAAAACTGCATGCAAATAAAGGTTTAATCTTAGGGGGAACAGGCAACTTCTAATATGTAGACAGCATATCTTTGAAGGTAGAGGAAGCAGGTTTAGGGGGAAACATCTGCTGCTATGTTCTCAGAAATGCAGCATTTTAATGCCAACCTGGGAAAGGTCTAGGTCATGAATATTTACACTATATATTGAAGTAAAATAATTAACTTGCGTTCTGCATAGTACTGTCCCAAATTACAGGAAAGAACAGGAATACTTTTTGATCGAGTGTAGTAAGTAAAAAATCATATTTCCTAACGTTCCAGCTGCTCTGTTTACTAAGGACCACTCCTATTATTTGGTTCCTGTCCTTGTTTGTGTCATTTTTTGTCTCCATAAACTCTTATAGAGCAGTTCTATTGGCAGATCTCTCTAGTTGGTAGATCTCTGAGATTAGCTGGCAGGAGTAGATTTCTTCCCCCAGGAGGAAAGAGTTGATCCTAATCTTAAACAACTACATTTTACTTTAGTCACTTGAATACCCAAGTATGAAATTTCACTCTTAATAGACTATTATACTGCTGTTCCACAGATGTTTTCAGAGTAATTTTCAAAAGCAGAAATTAAATCATATGTACAGTACTTCTACTATTGGCATAAGCAATGGAGTCTGAAAATTAAGCCACAATGCAAACTTAATACAGTTTGACACCACTTTAACTGCTATGACTCAATGTGATGGCATCCTGGGAGTTGTAGTATGGCAAAGCACCAGACTATTTGGCAGAGAAGGCCTAAAACATATGTGCCATGACACACTACAGGATATCAATGTATGACTTCTACCATACATACTTAAATACTCCAAATCTCTTACCCTGTTTTCTGTGTTCATACACTTAGTGCAAGATTTAAGCTATTGTTAATAAGCTGACAGTGTACCTAGAAATTAACATGATCTATTTACTAGCCATCTGCCATACAACATTTGACAACAAGCTTAGGAGGAATAGATTTTCTGGGAAGAAATAAAAAGAGAAGTTGACGAAACCCTATTTTTCAGTAGTGATGGAGATGGATGTGTGCTATAATATCACTCAATAATAGTTTGGTATTCACCATGTTTGAACTTCATGCCAAAGGTGAACCCTTTTCAATCCATTTGTGTTGTATGATTGTAATCTACACATTCAATATGACAAACATCCACACAATCCTAATTTTACTCTTGGCATTCAGAAAACTGGCCTTTTATTTTTCAGACTTCACCTGCTATGGAATCCTTACAACTGACAAAATAATGACCTTAAAACCAAAAGTATTGTTTACTATGGATAACGAACTGAGAAATAAGAAAAACACAGATAATCCTGTCAGCAAATACCTATCACTCTTAGATTCGTTTGTTCGTTCATCCTTCATTTGCTTTCTTGTGGTTGTTGTTCACTTCCATTTTTGCACTCTGCTGTTCAGTCCATCAAGATATTCTTTTTCCACCAATAATAATTTAATTTTAGCTCTATGTGGCTGCAAGTATGATAAGAACAGGCAAAATTCCTGTTGCACTAAATTCCAAAATTCCATAAAACATGATATTGCACATACATTTTTCTCTCCCCCATTTATACATTAGCATCTGTTGGCAAGTTCTCTTCACTTTACACCATTCACAGTTCAGCAACATTTAGTATTTCCTATCTTGAATGTCTAAAAATAGTTTTAATACAATCCTATGTATATTTGCTCTGAAGAATGCCCTGTTGATGGCAGTGGAGTCCAATAGGACTGGAGACTTGGAACACAGTTCAGATGTAGATCCCACTATATTCAATGGGGTTCACTCCTAAGTAAGAGTGCACAATACTGCAACCTTAGTGTCCCATGTGATTAGTAATAAAGGGGATCCTTAGCCTGATCTTAATATTTTTGGATAAAATAGACACTAGTGGCAGTTCTAGACAGAAACCATAATCCAGTTTGGAACTGGATTAAAACAAACTGGTTTTGTTGTGAAGTGCCTACACAAACACCTCAGGAACTGGTTTTAGGCTGGGCTGTTGACCACAACACCTGCTCATTGCGAATCATAACTTAACCCAGAACTGCAGAATCCGCAGCAAGACAGCCACCAGAAAATGCAGTGTCTTTTTCTTAACCAATCCACTAAGATGTGCTGCTGCGCATATCCATGTCTGTTCGGAATCACCCTTGTTTCGAGCCCTGCATGGAATATATTCTGATCAGCTGTAGCATGTTATCTGACTTATTTTGGACTTTCCGATGAGTTTTTTAAAACATGCTGTTCCTGGCTCAATGTACATTACAGCACCCATTGGGAGGTGTACATTTTATGGACACCCCGTCCTCGAGCAGGCTTCAAACTGCAGTATAGTATCTGTGTAAAGCTGCCCTAGGTCTGAAGCAAATATTCTCACATTTAGATACCATTTTCTAAAATATACAGAATAACAGTATCTGACTAAGAATATCTTCCCAACATTCACATTTTAATTCTGTTTATTTTTGCTATCCGATGCCACTCCCTGATTGCTGTTATTTATCAATGTTATTTTCCTTCTTTAATATCTACACAATCTATGGCCTTACTGTCTGAGCCACTGACCAATTTGCTGTGGTGATCTATGTGGTTTTGTTTAACAATCATGGACCAATTGAATCTCATGGCTAGTAGTGACCTGCTGGATTTATTGAGAAATTGGGCAAATGAGGGTGAGGAATGTGAGGGCCATTGACAAGAAGTTAGTTTTATCAATGTCTTTTCTCAAAATGGGAAGTGTTTTGTGACTTAAAAAAAATAGAATGAGATTAGTAGGCTCATCTGTAGTACAATCAGATTTTTTGGCGTATGTTGGATCAGTTGTATGGTCCAGTCATAAAAAGAAATTACTCCCATGAACCTGGAAATGCTCCAAATGTGAATGAACTCAAATATAGACTTCTGGGCAACATGTGAGTATGTTTAGCTTGGAGAAAAGAAGGTTATGAGATGACATGACAGTCATAAGAACATAAGAACATAAGAAGAGCCATGCTGAACCAGGCCTCAGCCCATCTAGTCCAGCATTCTGTGTCACACAGTGGCCCACTAGTTGTACACAGGGATCTCTAGCAGAAAGGAGGGCAAAACCCTCACCTGCTCCCGACCCCCCACAACCAGTACCCGGGGAAAATCCTGCCTGCCTCCATCAACACAGAGGTGGCACTTGGATGTCCATTTCAGTAACTACTGATTCCCTTGGTATCCATGAATCTGTCTAATCCTGTCATGTTTAATATTTGAAAGCATATGTTTTCTGCTGCTCTAGAGACTAAAACATGGAGCAATGGATCCAAGGGCTCTGCAACAGTGGTATAGGTACCTTGGAGTCAGGGCCGTAGCCAGGATTTTGATTCGGGGGGGGGGGGCTGAGTTTGGTTCGGGGGGCCGAGACTGGGTGGAAGAGGGTCTACCCTAGCAAACCTTTTGTATTGTTATCCCAATAACCCCATTAATGTGGGATATAATGAGCATGGTGATCAGATCATGATATAAATAAACATAACAGTTTAAATAATGTACCAGTAAGGCCTTTTCGCGGACCACCTTGAGAATTTCGGGGGGGGGCTGAAGCCCCCATAGGCCCCCCCCTGGCTACATGCCTGCTTGGAGTGTTCTGGAGTCTTTTTCTCTGAAGGCTGTCTGGAGTACTTTAACTGTGTGATTTTGCATGGCAGAACGGGGTTGGACAAATGGCCTATGGGGTCTCCAACAGTTGATAAACACATTGGTAAACCCCATTGATTCCAAAGTTCTGTTTCATTTGAAACTAACAAGAACAAAGCCCATAAATTATAACAAATTTGGAGGATTTTTTTTTAAAAAAATGATTTAATAAGCTAGCATACTCAAAACTAAGCACCATGAACTGGAGCTGATGTAACAAAATAGTTGTAAACTTTTTTCTCACATTTCTTTTTGCTGTTTTAATCTGATTCTATTGTTTAACACTGCCTGTGTTTATGTTTTTATTTATGCTCTTGTATTTTGTGCCTGCAGCTGCCTGGGTGCATTTCTCATACCATTACTTTACTGTAATCTGTTGGATTTCTTCATCTGTTGGATTTCTTGCTCATCTTATATCTAGATAACATAGCCATTACAGCCAATCCCTAAATCTACTCTGTATGGACCATATTTATTGCAGCCACACACATCTAGCACACGCTGGGGGAAGACATGGTTATATAGCTGATCCCTTTTCATCTTTTAGTCACTTCATTCACACCAAATGTCAGCATGATGTCACACCATCATCTGTCATGATTTAAAAATAAATGGCCCCTTGAGCAAGACAAGAGATGTCATATCATTTAAAAGATAATTCAATTTATTTGCAATAGGAATAAAAATGAGCCTGTTACATTGCATTTGTATTCCAAAACATATTAGGCAATATATAAGAGCTTGTTTCAATGCATATCTAAAGCAATCACATAGATCTTTACTTAGAACAGCAGGAAAGAAGCTGTTACTAGATACATATGTCACAGCTGTTTGCCTTTCTGCAGAAACTTCCCTTGGGCTATGAAGAACTGAGACTTAACCCAGAAACCTTGGTCTGGCAAGGTGAGACAGCTGTCAATGGCAGGAGAATGTCAAATGGTTATTGAGGGTCCTTCCACACAGCCATATAACCCAGACTATCATGGCAGATAATTCACAATATCTTCTTTGAACTGGGTTATCTGAGTCCACACTGCTCTATATTCCAGTTTAATGTGGATTATATACAGCTGTGTGGAAGGGGACTTGTATATTTTACTGCTAGGGATAGGGAAATATTTTTTTGGTCTTTTCTGCTAAACAGCGAAAATAATTTTACTACTTATGGACCTCAGTTTGGGTAAACAGATAATAATATTTGCTCTTCCATTGAAGGAGACAACACACCATGGCTTGAATCACCTGCGAGCTATCTACCACTAGCAACATTTATGAAGATTTTTTAATTTTTTTTTTTCTGCATAAACTCTGAGCATTTGCCTCTGAGCAACCAGGAGGAGAGATTCCAGATATGGAGCCATGGGAAATGCCATCTCCCTACGGAGAAATGATGGATTTGCTGTTTTTGTAGAGGCAAATCATCTCTTGATTTCATTGTTGCTTCCCCATCAAATGATCCACATTCAGGGGCGGTCCTACAAGATAGGCCAAGTAGGCGGCCGCCTAGGGCGCCATCTGGGAAGGGGGCGCCATCCTGGCCACATGGGGCGCCATCCTGGCCCTGCCGATGTTCCTCAGACAGTGCTGCAGCTGCCTGCTTTTTGACCCCGGCCTTGTGCGCTCCGACGCTGCTTCTGGGCATGCGCGGAGGTTTTCACGCAGGCGCAGTTGCTCCGGAGCTGAAGTTGAGCGCAGGAGCAACTGCACATGCGCGAAAACCTCCGCACATGCCCAGTAGCTGCCTTGCGCAGAAGCCTGTAAGCAAAGCACTCCCTATCGGGCAGGCAGGGAGTGCTTCCCCTCTCCCTTTGTCTCCGCCACGCGCGCGTTTGCGGGTAAGGAATGAATGAAGGGCTTTCCTCCTCCTCCTCTGTGACCTCTTCTCTTCCTCCTTCCTTTCTTCGGCTCTATTTCTGTCTAGACCTGAGGGGCCTGAGGCTATGAGGAGTTGTGGGATTTGGAGGCCAAAACACCTAGAGGGAGGGAGGGCCCAAGTTTGCCCAGGCCGCGCTGCCTGTATTCAACCTCATTTGAACATTAGGCTGTTTTTCTATTTACATTTACATTGGGATCCTAATTTTGGACTTATGGGAGACTCCTATGAATTATGAGTCGGGTGGTAGGTAATATATTCTGATTTTGATGCATTTACATTGCATTTCTTGTTGATTATTATGCAGTTCTGCTTAATATTGTCATACAATATAATACAAATACAATATAACAATAGAATAATGATATATTTTATATTACATGCAATATTACAAACAATATTGCAGTATAGTGGTATTGTACAAAATAGTAAAATATAATATTTTATTTTACTTTATTTTGGGTTATTTGAGTTTTATAGGAGTAATGAAAATATTTAGTAGAGGATAATTTTATTTAAATAAATAATTTTATTATTTTATAATAATAATAGAATAGAATGTTACATTATATTATAATGTCAATATATTATAATATAATTATATTGTAATGTAGTATAATATAATTATGATATAATATAGTATGAGTATGGTATAATATATTGTATATACATTGATACAATATAATACTACTAATGGTATTGTGATATTATAATTGTATATTTGTTTTACATGGGGGGCGGCAAAATAATGTTTTTGGGGGGGCACCAAAATAATGTTCGCCTACCATTTAAAATTACCTTAGACCGCCCCTGTCCACATTATACAAGAACTCCATCAGAGTCCTTCCACACAGCCCTATATCCCAGAATATCAAGGCAGAAAATCCCACAATATCTGAGTGTGGACTCAGATAACCCAGTTCAAAGCAGATATTATAGGATTTTCTATCTTGATATTCTGGTATATAGGGCTGCGGAAGGGCCCTTAGGGATGGACTGTATTTTTTCAAAGGTTTGGGACAAGAACAGTCCTTCTACAACAGTAAGGGGATTACCAAAATGATCCAAAATCCAAAATCGTCCTCATGGGTGGCTGAGGGCCATAAAACCCAGAATATCAAGGCAGAAAATCCCACAATATCTGCTTTGAATTGGGTTATCTAAGTCCACACTGCCATATATTCCAGTTCAAAGCAGAAAATGTGGGATTTTATTAAGCTGTGTGGAAGGGGGTTGAGATACTGACAGCTTTTCTTTCTGATGGTCCAATGTACTCACAATTTGGTGCATGTACAAAATATGATATATAAAATTTCCTTCAGGCTATGTGTAAAGGTGGTACACATAGGTGGCAGTGTGGACTTAGAACCATAAATGAATTTTGTGTTTAAAATTGTGTCCCGTCTCTAAACATATTCCATTTTTTTAAAAAATCTGAATTCCAAAATTCTTCTGGTCCCAAGCAATTTTGGATAAGGTATACTCAATCTGTAACAGATTTGGTGCTCATGGCTACCATCAATTGCCAGCCCCACACACCATTGTACAGAGATCATTGAACGACTTCTGTACTGGAAAAAACTAATTAAGGAGATGGTGGAAGCTAAGGTGGAGGCCTTATGATTCCACTTTAAATGCCATGAGAACAGCCTATGAAATCCTGGGATTTACAGTTTAGGCGTGTCATTTAGAGTACTTAGCCAGAAAGCTCCTCTGATGCTTCTGACCAAACGATAAACCCTAGGATGTTGCCATGGCAGTTAAAGTGAGATCATAGCACTATAACTGCATGGTGTGAAAGGTTGGGTGAACAAAAAGAAAAACAGCACACTAATTATAGAGGCAGAAGCTGAAAACAGATTTTAGAGGATTGCCCATAATAACCTTATTCGTATTAGTCATCCTTGCATACAGACACATGTAAATGATGCAACAAAGGAACTAAGTCTTCTGATCACTTCCTACAAAATGATTTTCTCAAAAAGTATTAAGAAACTTGTAATGATAGTGGTATGGACAAAGAAATTTCCCTGGTAGCAATGGAGAGCAATGTGGAAGAGTTGGTTATAGTTATTAGTTAACTTTCCCTTGGAGAATAGCTGTTTTTGTGCTCAGTAGGTCACTAATCAGAAAAGACTCTTGTCAACGTCAACCTCAGCTAGATCTGAATAAAGCAAAAGAGGCACAAGGTTTTTAAAAAATCTTGTCACCAGTCACTTCCCTTGAGCTGTTCCAGTTAACCAAAGGCAAGACACTTTAGCATCAACTCCAAAGCATCATCTTGTCTAGCAGATGCTTTCCATCATTGTCAAAACAATTCATCACACAATATATAAATGCTATGTCATAAACAATGCTTTGGGCAGGGAGTCTCTGACCTCCTGTTGGCTACAATCTTGTACTTCATGGTGAAAAGTTGGCCTGCATACACTACAAATCAGATGGGTCGGGCCTCAATTTTAGCTGCTGCCTTCCATAACAAGCCACCAATAGTGTACATTTCAGAATTCCTTTGGACTTCCATATTAATTGCTTCCCGTTATTCATAATCAAAGAGACAAATGTGGGCTAAAATGTCAGCGTAAAATATAGACTACCTGAACAAGCAAGCAAAAAGATCAATAAAGTGTATGTGAGCTAACATGGTTATATTTAAGGGCCATGACTATAAATCCAAGCATTAGTTCTCAAGGAGGGAACTCCACTGAACTCATTCATATTTACTTTTTTGACTGTACACAGATTGGGGATAAATAGCCTCCTAGACATGGATTCCCTTCAGCTCCCCTACCACCAACCAGCCTATGGGCTCCTTTGTTTTGAAATTATGTAAAGTGCTTCCAATATATTTAATATTGGTAGTGCTTATAGTGCTTGGTAAGCTCCACTCATTATCAATCAGATATTGGAAAAGTTTCATTATCTATCAGAGCTAGGAAAATTGTTTTTGGGACTAGACCTTCCGGAATTTCTTAGCCTGTTTGGCTGTAGGCATGCTGGCTGTGGAGTTTACGGAAATGGTAGGCTAACATGTAACTTTTCTGAGTTCTGTTGGGCTGTGTTGCCTTTATGCATATTTATCTAGAGTGGATAGTGTCAAATTGAAAACAGAAAAAAACCACATCTGAAACTAATTGATGGAAGTATATTTTTGTAGTTAATTCCCTAATGAACTGGAGCAATCAACTAAACACAACCTTTAGGCCAGGGCTGCTCACAACATCGATCGCGATCGACCAGTGGATCGCAGACCCGGAACTGGTCAATCGCAGCCGGATTTTAGAGGGGCACTTCTGCCCCACGCGCAGCGCGCCTCATCCTCCGGGCTTCCTCAGGCTACCCCTGATGCGGCTCCCCCGCCTCCATCTTCATAGCCAACTGCTGCCATCGCAGCATGGCATGAGGAGGAGGGAGGGAGAAGAAGGAGGGCAGCAGAGGGAAGGAGGGGGCCGGCCTGTTTATATCTGTGGAATGATGTCAGGGTGGGAGAAGGAGCTCTTGTCTGAATGCATTTTATGAAGTGTCCCTTGTTTTTGCAAAAAATCACGTAAATGTCCCTTATTTCTTCTATCAAAATATGGGTAGGTAGATCATTTTGACTTGGTTGTTTTATAAGTAGCTCACATGCTGAAAAGATGTGGGCACCCCTGCTTTAGGCATTAACCTGGGAATTGTGAACCATTGCCAGCATGAACATCAGCAAAAAAATGAAAGAAGTGTGTGATCCCTCCATGATTATTCTCCCGATGCTCTGATGGTTTTTTTTCGGATTTTGGTAAGAATTTGCTAATATCTACACATTTCTTCACAATAAACTTGCCCCCTTTTTGGTTGAAAAAATGAAAGCAAGCAAAAAAATGTTTCTGCTAGTCAGGTAAAAATGCTTTTAAAAAATCAAAAATCTAGATTGAAATTCAACCATGTTGAATTACCACCACTTTTATCTGACAATTTCCTCAACTTTCACAGCTCAAGTTTCTCCAGACTGGGAATATGTTGAATTTGCTCAATACAAATGAGTGGAAGTTTTGTTTCTTTGGTGTTTATATTGATTTTTTCATAAACTATATAAAAATAACTTGAAAAAGAAGAAACAAGAGAAAGGTTTTTTTCATCTCTTCAAAAGCTGAAGGCCTTGTTGTCATCTCATTTACTTACTGGATTACATGGCATGAAGAGGTCCTTCCCTGTCATTCTAGCAGATGACATTATTGCTCCTGAATTGAAGGGGAGGGAGTCCCAGATATATTTTCTGCCATTTCCCCGGTCATAAATGGATCAAAAGAGCTAAACTTTTTTCTAAATTCTACAGATATAGTTTTTCATACAAAATGACAATACAGAAAACAGAACTGCTGAGTGTACCTACTTGCATTGATTCCACTTCAGAAATGATCCCATTTAATTCACATCTGCAAAATATGTGGAATAATTTAGTTGTGGATACCTTTTGAGGGATTTGTAGTTAGATGCATATAACATATTCAATACACATTCAAAGTCAGCAAAGGTGATTTTTGTGGATTGAAAATACAGTCATGTTTTCTGATCATATGCATGGCTAAACTATTGTGTTTCTCCAGCTGCTTTTCATCCATACTGAATTAAACATATGAACAAATGTGACCCATATGTGAAAATTTAGTAGATGATGGGATAATACCATAATGATATATAGAACGATTTGGGTGTAGAGTTTGTGTGCGTGTGTGTGCGTGCGTGCACGTGTGCATGTCAGGAATGACCTGAGAAACTGCAAGTCGCTTCTGGTGTGAGAGAATTGGCCATCTGCAAGGGGAGCCACCACCGAGAAGGCCCTATCCCTCGTCCCCACCAGCCTCATCTGAGACGTAGGCGGGAGCGAGAGCAGGGCCTCTCCGGATGATCTTAGATTACGAGGTGGGACATAGCGGCTGATGCGTTCGGACAAGTAGGCTGGGCCAGAACCGTATAGAGCTTTAAAGGTCAAAACCAGCACTTTGAATTGAGCCCGGAATTGGACCGGCAGCCAGTGGAGCTGACACAACAGGGGGGTGGTATGCTCCCTGTATGTAGCGCCCGTTAGCAATCTGGCTGCCGCCCGCTGAACTAATTGCAATTTCCGAACTGTCTTCAAAGGCAGCCCCACGTAGAGTGCGTTGCAGTAATCTATTTGGGATGTGACCAGAGTGTGAACGACCGTAGCCAGATCAGACTTCCCAAGGTACGGGCGCAGCTGGCGCACGAGTCTTAACTGTGCAAAAGCTCCCCCGGCCACCGCTGAGACCTGGGGTTCCAGGCTCAGCGATGGATCCAGGATCACTCCCAAGCTGCGAACCTGCGTCTTCAGGGGGAGTGTAACCCCATCCAACACAGGCTGTAACCCTATGCCCTGTTCGGCCTTATAATACCAACCCCTAGAGTCGAACATGACTGGACTTAATGTCAGTGGGATCCTTTACATTTACCTTCCAGCATTAAAAAAAAAAGAAATAGTTCAGACTGGTTTAGATGCTTCTCAGTCTGAATGAGAAGAGAGTGCATGAGAAATGAGCATATACAACTTGCATAAACAGAAAAGGCACATCAATTCAGTTCATGAGCGTAGACTTTTAAATACTTACATAAAGAATAGACAGGCATCAATGAAGAATGATCAGGGCCTAAGGAAACAACACGGCCATATCAACAGTGATATACATGAGGAGTGTACAACAAGCTCACAGAGCCTTATCTTGACAAAGAAACCAGGCCTTTCCCTAATACAACACGGCTCCCAAGGGAGAACATTTCCACAGTGAGAATGCCATTTTGAACACTGACCTTCATGATCCCTTTCTGAAGCCAACCAAATCTGAGGAGGATAAGAACTAATTTGCTCCATCCTCTCATACTAATACTTCCTTCCAGAGAGCAAACACAGGAGTGTTTTCCTTATGCCTTGACGCAAATATGGTGTTTCAGGTCTATACCCTTTGTGAACAACTCTTCTCATTTTTATTGGGGCTGGGGGCAGGGGGAGAACTATTTTTACAGAATGCCATTTAATGCATCTTTTAATACTGGCATTCATGAGGATTGTGTTCATGCTGAGAAACACACTGAATGAATTTTACTCTTTAATATCTAATAGCAGTGATAATATCAATGCATTTTCCGTTGTCTGGACCATAAACTAGTGCACAGTTATCAGCCATTGTATTTCTCAATGCATTCCATTTTAGTCATTTGTGCACTACTGCTTTATTTTAATTCTCATTTTATCTGACATCCTTGAATAGAAAACTCTTTAACATGCTGTTTATATCCATATCTGTACTTAGAACTATATCATCTGTTTCTCTCTTATTTTCCCATCTCTCTGACTGAATCACAGCTATATATGTTTCATATTGTTCTGTAAACCTTTCAACCTTTATAGATCAGAGTAGTACTAATAAAATCAGCAGATCTGCTGTCGGAAATACTTGGGATGAATACACTCTGAATGCTGCAAGTCCTGCTTTTGAAGCTAAATTTGTACACACTGAACTGATTATAACGGTTCCCTCACTGGAAGAATGAGTTATTTTAACTATATTTATAAGTAAGGTAAGTTTCCCTTTCACATTAAGTCTAACTGTGTCCAACTCTGGGGAGTGGTGCTCATCTCCAAGAGCCGGCGTTGTCCGTATACACCTCCAAGGTCATGTGCCCAGCATGACTGCATGGAGCACTGTTACCTTCCTACCTATTGATCTACTCATATTTGCATGTTTTCAAACTGTTAGGTTGGCAGAAGCTGGGGCTAACAGCAGGAGCTAACTCTGCTCCCCGAAATTGAACCACCGACCTTTCGGTCAGCAAATTCAGCAGCTCAGTGGTTTAACCTGCTGTGCCACTGGGGGCTCCTATATTTATAGGACTTACGGTACTTCCAATTAAATGTATTTTAGGGTTTGTTTAGGATTAGGGCATATACCGTACTATACTTCTTCTCAAAAGAAACATTTGAAGAAATCAGAATGAGAAGAGAGAGATACATAATAAACTGGATAATGCTTCTCTAATCAGTGTTGTTGTTTTGGGCCCCTTCTACACTGCCATATAATCCAGATTATCAAAACGGATAATCCGCATTATCTGCTTTGAACTGGATTATTTGAGTCTACACTGCTATATAATCCACTGTTTATATGGCAGTTTAGAAGGGGCCTTGGTGGTCTCGCTCAGCCTTTTTATCAGGTTTAAGACAGTTCTGGGTTCAGGGGTGGAAACTGTGTGACCCATTGTTTGTTTCTGTAAAATCACATCTTCCCAAACTGTCTAATTACACCTCTACCATTGTCAACAATTGATTGTCTTCTATCCTGTTTATTGTACTCTGCAGCTTTGCAAGACATACTTTGTTCTTCATTGTAAACTTTAAATCCCCCAACCAGGTATGAAACAGTGACACCAGAAGGCAGACCGCAAAATTAAGGAGCAAAGTGCTTCTAAGGAGATTATCCAAGGAGCTTGTAAACCACAATGTAGACTCCTAGACATAACTAAAAGCACTTTTTTACTCCATAATGTCTCAAACCAAGCTTCAAATCATCCCAAAGTTGCAGTAAATGAAAACTGATTTTCTCAATCTTTTGGGTTCTGAATGCACTTCCAATCAACATTAGAAAGCCGGTTTTACAACGCAGTGAGAGAAATGTACCATAGCCACTTGCTCCAGTGAAAGTGACATCTATTGTGGGCTGTCCTTCCTGGCTGCAAAGCAAAAACAAAACTTTTTCCTGCCTGATTGTCTGATTGCTCTCGACTGCAAACTAAGGACCCTTCTACACTGCCCTATAATCCAGATTATCAGAGCAGATAATTATTTATTTCCAGCATTTTACCCCGCTCTTCTCAACCCCCGAGGGGGGACTCAGAGCAGCTTCAAAAAAAGGCACAATTTGATGCCAACACAGTAAAACACAGTATAAAACCCCCAAAAACATTCAACGATAAAATACATTAAAATACAATTACATTAACATATCATACGCATTCATTAAGTTAAAAACAGTGTTCCGTCCATAAAAAGCATTGAGCCCTATTCATCAACTTTCCATTAAAATCCAGTCTAAAATGCTGCCTTGTGCTAGTGTGCAAACGCCTGGTCCCATAGCCTGTAGCACAGCAGTTCTCGTTCGTGCCTGGAGGGCAGGGAATAGGTCCTGGGGTTCCATTAGCTTTAGGGCCTGCAGCAGCAGATGTGGATTCAGAGGATGAGCTAGATGATTGGGGTGAAGCACAGGGCCCTTCGGATGGGCCTCGCTCACCTGCAGAGAGCTTGGCATGGGATGAGATGATGTTTGGGCCCAGCATAGATTCCGATCACCAGGTGGAGATGGGAAGCAGCGAAGGGAGTTATGAACACCCCGGGGGGAGGAATTCCCAAGAGTTTGAAAGTGTAAACATGGACGAAGCCGAATGGGAAAGTGCTAGGGAGGAAAGTTCTCAGGAAGATAGCGACACAGCTGCTGAGAGGCAAGGTCGCTCCTTCGATAGGAGACGGGACATTGAGTCTACCAGGAGGGCTTGGTCTAGGGTCCTAGACCGACCGAGGTCCGTGAGCAGAGATTGGAGACGGAGAAGCCTAGAGCGTCGCGGACCTCGGCCGAAGGATTAAATATAGGGTCCGTGGGAACGCATCCTCAGTTCTCCGGCCACGTCTTTCCTGAATAGGCGTGAAGCGGAGTGGGACCACAAGCTAAGCCGTGGTCATCAAGCCTTGCCTTGCATTTGCCTTGTCTCGTTCCTCGATCCACATGGGATTGTGGAGCCTTGCCTTGTTTTCCTGAACCGCATTGGATTGCGGAGCCTGGCCAAGCTTCAAGCCTATTTGCTACGTTACTTTGGACAATCTTGCTTACTACCTTTTGAACAATTGCTTATTATTGGACTATATCTTCTTTGGAACTGTTTTTATACTCAATAAAGTAGTTAGCCTTCAGTACGTCTCTGTGTGTGTGATTAAGGGGCCCGCTAAGTCCGTGATCGTGACATAGCCAGGCTTTTACTTTTTTCCTGAATGCCAGGAGGGATGGGGTTGATCGTATGCTGCTTGGAAGCCATTCCACAGACGGGGAGCCACCACCGAGAAGGCCCTATCTCTCGTCCCCACCAGCTGCATTTGAGAAGTAGGCGGGAGCGAGAGCAGGGCCTCCCCGGATGATCTTAAATTACGAGGTGGGACGTAGTGGCAGATGTGTTCGGACAAGTAAGCTGGGCCAGAACCGTATAGAGCTTTAAAGGTCAAAACCAGCATTTTGAATTGAGCTCAGAAGTGGATAGGCAGCCAGTGGAGCTGACACAACAGGGGGGTGGTATGCTCCCATAATCCATATTATCTCATATGAACTGGATTATAGGACACTCCCTTCTACACTGCTATATAAAATCCAGATTATCTGCTTTGAACAGAAGAGCAGTGTAGACTCCTATAATCCAGTTCAAAGCAGATAATGTGAATTATCTACTTTGATAATCTGAGTTATACAGCAGTGTAGAAGTACCCTAAGTCCTTTTTCACCTAAATAGAAACATTTTCCCTCTTTTCTTGTTTTTTAAAAATAATTAAATGAAGAAACAATGATGGTATTTGCCAGCAACAAGACGTTTCTCCTATTCATTGAACATTTCCTTTTCTTTTGAGGCAAGAACATTTTGCAGAACTTTCCACTAATGCAAGCTTTTGCCTTATTACAAGAGACAGAAAACTTTAAATTACATTCCCCCAAACCATTGAATAAACAAATACTAAAAGTATTTACATTGCGAAGTGCTCTTAAAAATACTTTTAAATATATACATCTTTGGAGCTTCAAAACTATGAAAATACAAGAGTTCAGGGGATGTGTAGCTTTGAATCGGAGAATGATCAAAGCTTCACAGTTCTTATATAAAACATTTTTTTAAAGAGGGCATGTATGAAGGGCTTTCCTTCAAAACGGAAGAAGTAGGGCTAAGAAAACATGCTCCCATCTTAGCAGAAGGGGGTTCACCATGAAATAACCCATTTTGGGACTTAGCGATAACGTCCTAAGTGCATGCTGAGCCAAGCAACTCATTTTTCATTAACAGAACAAGAGCTTGTTAGAGCTAAGGTGAGGGATTTGATGGGTTCAAATATATTGTTTTGACATCCCACAAAATACACACATTTTGAAAAGTGAGCATGGAAAATGTATGCAGTTGAAGGACATGAGCCAACATGCTTCATCCAACATAAAATTGTGCGTATATATGGGGGGAACCTAGCAATCCAACATGGACCCAAAGCGGAACAAAATTGATGGTAGAAAAATTACAGCTTTGATGAGATCAAGTTTGACAGATTTGCCCATATGTTAAGAACTCACACACAAATCCTTTCACATACAAATCTACTACCGGTTACTCCCAAGCATTCTTGATTTTGGCAGCCTAATTTAGACTTCCCAATAGAACTCTTCTCAAGCCCCACATTTCAAATGAGTTGATTTTCTTCCGATCAGCTCTCTTCATTATCTTTTCACAACATGTTGATGCTCTAACCTCCAGACAGACTTTGACAGCACATGGAGGGGGAAGGCAAAACCCCCCATCCTGCTTGTATCACGGAAGAGTTCTAACAGTGGAATAGCATTGCTAGAATGGAGGGGTCAGATACAGATACTCTGTGTTTCGTTTTCTTCAGCTATGTTCATCCTGGCAGATAGGTGCATTTTAATCATTTGTTCCTAATTCAGCCCTAAAGGTTTCCTTTCATTTCATTGAAAGGCTTTTGTTTGATAGTTATATATAAGGTTGTCCATTTATATTTCATATTGAAATTCAGTTTTATTTTGGCAAATATATGGAATAAACTCCGAACTAACCTTTTTTTTCAAACTTCCCAAGACTACTTTATATCCATTTTTAAAAATCAGGAAATGCTATTCTGAGGAGCAGCCAGAATGGGACTTTGCAAGTGCCTTGAAGCCTAGGCGTACTTCTAAAATTAGCTGCCTTTTGCTTGCTTTTCCAGGGGCACATTTATGCTTCTTCTGGAAAAAAGAGAGCAAAAGCCCCACCTTGTGGTGAATGAATGGTGTATTTTTCCATGCACAGAACTCCCTACCTTTTTTTAAAGTAGGGTTTTAAAAATAATAATAAAGGGGTGATAATAAAATTATTATACCAAGATCAAAAGAGCACCACTGGCTCCAAAAAATTGTTTTTGCATGGTACACTGAGGCATAGCTTTCTGCTTTAACATGAACTTCTCCCAACCACTACATCTTGGATGTCATCTTTGGAGAAGGCTTTCTTCAGGATGCTGCAAAAAAGCAATGACTACACTTTATGCACACTTTATGTGCAAGTGCATTGTACCCCAAGGGCACATCTAAACTGACATTTTGGGGCCAATCTGGCATGCTGGGTACTGGATTGGCCCTGATAGATATCACCCCAGGGACTCCCCAGCCACTGCAGAGGCAGGAGGAGTTCCCTACCCACTCCTCTCTCCCCTCCCTTCTCAGTGTTCCTATCACTCCAGCTGATGTCAGGGCAAGCAACAGGGAACAGAGAGGCCCTGCATCATGGCTAGATACTGCTGCAATGCAGGAGCAGGGAGAAAAGAGACCGCTATTCCAGGTGTTTGGGCAACCTGAGCCTGGGGAACGCAGTATGACAGTGTGGACAGCTGTGACCAGTTTTCCATTTGGGAACCAGCCCAACTGTCCACACTGGTTCTAAATCAGGGGGAAAGACCAAATTTGGAGGAATAATTCAAACTTTTCCCCAACTTTGAGTGATGCAGCTCAAAGGTGCATTAATAAGCCCCCTTTAGCCAAATGTAGGGCTGACAGTGATCAGTGTAGATGGGGCCCTAGAAAGCTTGTGCTGAAATAAATCTGCTTATTCTAAAGACTCATAAGAGCATTGGAAGCTTTCTTATGTTGAATCAGACCTTAGAGCAGTGGTTCTCGACCTGTGGGTCCCCAGGTGTTTTGGTCTACAACTCCCAAAATCCCAGCCAATTTACCAGCTGTTGGGAAGGCCAAAACATCTGGAGACCAACCGGTTGAGAACCATTGCCCTAAAGCTATTGGACCCATTCTTACCAGTTCTGACTCAGAGCAATTTTGTGGGATTTCACAAGTAGGTTTTTTCCTAACCCTATCAGAAAATACCAGGGATTGAATCTTAAACTTCTGTGTACAAAGCAAGTTCTCTGCCATCAAGCTCCATGGATTTGTTGTTCTGCTTTACAATATGAAAAGTGTTATCACTGATGAGCTATTCTGGATGCAAATTCTTGTTTTATGTCATGTAGTAAGCACACAAGAAGCTTACGGTCAGACAATGCATCCAGGTGCTGGCTGTTTGAGATCTTTCCATTTCTGTATTTTTTTACAGGTGATGCCATGACCCTTTGCACAGAGAGTAGCCACCTTGCTTTGGAGATACCTTTTATTTGAATGGCTTCCGGGTTCAAGTGAAGTTTTTATTATTATTATTATTTTTATTATTATTTGTTCCTTCTTGTATTCCGCTCCTCCCAGCAGGCTCGGGGCGGATAACATCATAAAACCCGGCTGACATGTAGCATTCATGTCGCCGCACAATAAAACAGCATAAAATACAACATGGGTCCCGAATTTAAACAATTATGTCAAGCCAAGTTTAAAGATACATGGATGTTGAAATGTTTCATATAATTGGTATTGTTTAATTGTAAACTACTTGAATCCCAGTCATGGAAGCTAGTTTGAGCTATATGGATAATATTTGCAAAGAACATATTGAGGGAAGAATATCATACTGCTGGAGCTCTCCCAGCAGTTTTTGAAGTCACACTTCTAAGACTTTGGCATGATTGCTTTCATTACCATTTTATAACTTTTTCATAAAATCTTAGATTTTGAAAGAGCCTCAAAGACCATCTAGCCCAGGGGTGCCCACACTTTTTCATCATGCGAGCTACTATATGAACAATCAAGTTGAAAAGATCAACTTGATCAAGTTGCGCACGCACGCTCCTACTGCAGCCTTCCATCCGTGCGGGGCTTATTTCTTGCCTGCCCACGAACTCGCTGCCAAGCACACCCGGGAAGAGGTGCTTCCCCCAAGTGACAGATGCAGCGGGGGCGCCCTTCCTTCTTTCCTTCCTTTTGAGGGTGTCACTCAGAAAGGACGCCCAAGTGGACGGCTGGCAGGAAGGAGGACCCCTCCCACTGGTGGCAGTCCATGCCCATGGGAGATATAGAGAGAGAGAGGGTGGCTCTTCCTAGCCGGCTCTGAAGAGCCACCCTCTCTCTCTCTCTCTCTCTCTCTCTCTCTGCCGCGGGCCCTCGCCACCTTTCTCCTTCGAGGGTGAGGGAGGGCAAGGCGGAGAAAGGCGGCGAGGGCACAAGCAGCAGCAAGTGGAGTTTCCATCCCCGCAGCCCCCTCCTCCTCGGGTTCAGCCCCAGGAACACGGCGAAGCCCTCCCTCCTCGCCCCCAACCAAGGAAAGAAAGCAGCCCCACACAGCTCGCTTGCCCAGGTCTCGGCTTGGAATGGGAGTCCCGAGGGCAGCAGCAGGGTTTGCGGCGGGGCTTGCTTGGCTTTGCCCCACTTTGCCCGGCCTCCTTCGCCTCTTTTTCTCTTTCTCTCTCTCCCTCTCTTCTTCCAGCGCCTGCCTGCCAAAAGGATCCAAAAAAGTTCTCCGGATTTCTTTCTTCTCTCCTTGTCTCTCTCTCTCACACACACACACACACATTCCCTCCATCCCTCCCACAGCCTCGCATCCTATCCGTGCGCGTGCCTTCGCCTTGCTCCCCCCCCCCTCCAGCAGCAACCAATGCGCTCTCATGTCACCACACCGTGCATGGCAAGACGAGAACCAGGGCCCGCCCACTAAAACCTCATTTTGGCAAGAGGCCCCGCAAAGGCGGCGGCGGGAGCGCACGTGTGCGCGCATGGCAGGAGTGTGCCATCTGGCTAGTGAGGCCCAAAGATCACCTAGGTGCTCCCGATCACCGTAATGAGCACCCCTGATCTAGCCCAATCCTCTACCATGCAGTAAACCACAATTGCTGTGTTCAATGGGACTCAAACTGGAACAAGTTAGACATAACTTTGAATTTCAATCACACTAAAGTGTGACTATTAGAATCTACAGTAGATCCATATCCAATGTTTCTTATCTCAACTCATCTATATCTTATGGGATTCATATACTCCATGGACTCTGTTGCCCTTTCGGCACCACACCATATTTATTTGAGCCTCACTTTGCAATCTTATTGTTCAAAGCAACTTACAATATATCAAAAATTCACAAAGCTGTAAGTGAAATATTAAATATTTACAAACCAAAATCAATAACAGAAATAGCAGCACATTTACCATCACCATATCTTTAAGGACGAAGCATGAGAGAACAAAGGACTCTTCAACTGCCTGTTAAATATCAAGGTAGGAATCAGGTAAACATGCCTACCCTTCTTACCGCATCATCTCTGAAGCCAGGGGGACAGAGATGTCCCTTTAGCATAATCTTTCAAACATTATGGATCTCAATTAATTAGGGATCTAAAGGGCAAGCTACAGTGGACCCCCCACATTTTTGCAGATTTGATGATTCACATATTTGATTATAATATTTTCCCTAGGAATCTCTAGGTCTTCTGGTGGAATCCTATGGTCAGCTTCCAATGGAGGTTAATCTTAGAGCATTGCTAGAAGACTTAACAATTTCTACAGAGATGTTCTCTTGTTATGATATTTCAGCTTCCACAAGGATGGCAGGTTCAGAGCCCAGTGTGATTAGCCCCCAAAGAATCAAATGGGATACAGACAGGATGAAGGCAACAATCAGAGGCTTTATTCTCCTTGGCCAAAGAGGATGTCAACAAAGACAGTGCTCCAAAAAAACTGACATGCTGCACTTGCAAACATACAAATTTATTTATAGCACTTTGACAGCTCTTCAAAACAAACACATGCTAGCTCCTGATTGGTCCATACTGGTGCCATCTAGGATAGGCTCCCTGGTTGGTTTTGGATAGCGTCTGTTGTCAGAGTTGGTTGGCTCCAGTTGTGGTGGGAAATTTGATAAACTCTAAACAACAACACAAGGAACCATATTTATCAAAAATAGTGATAATATATAATATCAAAGGGTTCAGAGCAAAGACGCATCGACATATTATAGTTTGCATAGATATAGAACTCTATGTAGAGGAGGTATGTATGCGCATTGGTCTTGTATATATAGGAAGTCCCAAATGGTGATAAAAGTCCAAGCGCTATACAGTCAGCTACAGTACTTCAAAGCTGGCCGGTGGTCGTTCGGATGGGAAAGAGGAAAACAAACGAGGAAGGGTGTGAAGTCCACAGGAAAATAGGTAAGTATATCAGGTAGTATATATCCAAACCGCTGAGATAGCGATGCCGTAGTCGGTTTCACGGTTTCGCGTGCCCGGCGTTTTTGTGTTCTGAGCTTCCTTCGCATTGCTTTCAGCCACTCAAGCCTCCTTTCTGGCACTACGGGTTGTTTCGCTTCAGATAGGATACGCATTGGCGTACACCGCTACTGGCCATTGGGCCATCAGCGGTGCTGGGATTACAAACGAGAGATTGGAGTTCTCTGCTAATGTGCCTCGTCGGCTGTGTACACCCAACTGTGTATGTGCATCACCCCTGCTGCTTGTATTGCGTATACCGCTAGAAATGATATATTGACTGCCAGGAGTGTTACAATGTGTGTTCCCCAACACGGCTTGTTGGAATGATGATTGGATGATACTGTACCTGATTTACATGGAATTGCCAGCACTGTGAACTTTCATTTGGACTGTATGGACTGTATTTGTCTGGCACGTGGATGATAAAAGACATTTGATTTATGGACACTGAGATTGGACTCTGAATTCCTATATACGGTAACCCCATTGGGGAGCTTATTATTTGAACTTATTACGGACCTGTGGTCCTATTTGTGTTTCTATGCCCCTAACCCCAGCAAATGTGGAGGACTGACAGTAGTACCTTGAATGCCCAAAACAAGCAGAAAACTGGTATAGATCTTGTAAAAAGACACCAAATGTTTCATGAAGTGTTGGCTCAACATTTTGTGATCTGTTACATCATAAATGTGGAATCTGATCTAATTAGACCAGGATATGAGGTTTCTTGTTTGACCGCAGAAATAACACAGTAAACAATGAAAAAAGATATGTGGGAGGACCTTGAAGGTTAATTGGGGTTTTTTAGCACGAGCTTTTTAAGCATGAGCTTTCACAGATATAAAATCAACTTCTTCAGATGCGGTATTTTCTTATGTGCAATACGACCCCTCTATCCATAGTTTCATGCATCCATGCCCAACTAAATAGTTCCTCTTTAGGCATTTCCTAGATCCTCCAGTGTAACTCTATGGTATTCTTGGTCCAGAAGCCCTTCATTTCTGTAGCATTAACTATTATCCATAATTTCATGAATCTATGTGATGTCCAGAAATATATTCCTCCATGTACAGGGGTCATACTGTAGTCCCAAGGCAATCTGTTCTACTGCTAACAACTATAGCAGTTAGCTGAAACCCTATAAATGTTATCGTTTGGTTCTTATTCTGCAACAGAGGTTTAAATCTGCCCTGTTATGTGATTTTCTTTCAAATTTATAAAAGAACTAGGTTTTTCCTCCAGTTTTTCAACTAATTTTCCAATATAAGTAACATTATTTTAAAGATTCCCCGGTCCCTCAACTCATGGCCGACAACCTGACAAATTTGGTTTAACTGTTTTGATGTAATAATCTAATTAAGTAATGGGTTCAGTGGTAGATCATGTTTTTTGTTAATTTCAACCATCTGCTACAGCATTTGTTTATATGTGTTCCAGATTTCAATGCTTCTCTGCTTTAATAGTCATTAATTGCAGTCTTAATAAGTTACATATATAATATTGTGCAGCAATAATTCACCAAAGATCATTTTACGGAGCAGATTATGTTTATTTAGCAGAGATGCGTAGAAAATTCCTCAGATTCCTGAATGCTATATACGGGTTGGTTACCTAGTTGTTTTCCTTACCTCTTAATGAAGTTCTTAATGTAATGCACATCTTATGCATAATTTGAAATTTTAAAAATACCACCAGGTCAGTATTATCATTTTTTATTTAAAACATGCTGTCCGCTTTTACAAGATGCATATTTGCCAAAGATGACCCTTTCACACATTTGCAGGAGACCTCATGTTGTTTTCTTTCTAAGCTCTTGTAAATATATTCCAGAGAAAACATATTTCTATCTTTGGATTTTTTAAATTTTATTTTGCATTTACACTATTCTTTTTCCTGAAGGAGGAAATCAAATTTAGATCGTGTGGCATTTCTTTTCCAAATTTGCCTTAATGTCAAGCCTTTATTTATACTTTTAAAAAGAATATGGGATATTACAGTGGGATCTAGACAAGAAACCATGTTTATTAGGAAAGAGCAGAGTTCATCTACACTACAGAATGAATGCTATTTAATACTACTGTAACTGTTATGGCTTAATGCAGTGATTTTCAACCAGTGTGCCGTGGAACACTAGTGTGTCGTGAGAGATCATCAGGTGTGCCATGGGAAATTATTTTCAAACTTCATTCATATATAAACTATAAGGCGCATCTGTCCCTTTAAAAAATGGAACCATAGCACTCTCGTGTCACCTAAGAAGTGACGCGAGAGTGCTATGGTCGTGCCATCTTGGATTCGCTCAGACGCGGCTAAGTAAACAAAGTTAGAGTTAGTGCTGCAGCTGCGCGTCAAGTGACAGTGGCAATTTGGGATCACATCAAGACAAGCGAGTAACAGTGATGGAGAAGTTTTTGAGAAGGATATCTATTTTGTGTTCATCAAAACAGGCCCAGGTTTCACACTAAGTGAGTGTATAAATACATTTAAAAACACATTAACTATATGTATTACTGTGTTAGAGTGTCATTTTGTGTCATTTTGGTTGGTGGTGTGCCCCAGGATTTTGTAAATGTAAAAAATGTGCCGCGGCTCTGTCACGATGCACGGACTTGACCGGCCCCTTAATCACACACACAGAGACGGACTAAAGGCTAACTACTTTATTGAATATAAAACAGTTCAAAAGGTATATTGTCCATAAGAATAGCAGTGTAATCCAAAAAGGCTTGAAGCAATCAATGTCCAAAACGGCTTGGCAAAATAATCCAAAAGGCTTAAGCAAGGCTCCGCGCAGCAATGCGGATTTCAGGAACAAGGCAAGACAAAACAAGGCAAGACTTTGCAGCCACTAGCCAGCTTAGCTCCGTGGACCCACTTCGCTAACACATCTGCTCAGAAGAGACGTGGCCGAAGCACTGGGGATTGGTTCCCACGGATGCTATACTTAATCTTTCGGCCGAGGTCCCCGACGCTCTAGGCCTTGTCTTCTCCAATCCTTGCTGACGGACCTCGGCCTGTCTAGGCTGCGGTGCCATCCCCTTCTCCTGGACTCAATGCTACTTCTCCTATCAAAGGTTCGACCTTGCCTCTCAGCAGCTGGGCCCCTATCTGCATGAGAGCTCTCCTCCCCAGAATCTTCCCAGCCGCTTCCTTCCATGTTTTCACTTAGAAACTCCTGCGAACCTCTCCCCCCCTGGGTGTTCATAACTTCCGCTATCACTAGACTCCATTTGCACCTGGTTATCTATGTCTTCATACGGGTCAGGCCAACCTTCATCCCAAGCCAAGCTTTCGGTGGGAGAAGGGGGCCCAGTGAGGGGAAACGCATCTTCAGGTAACCCTTCCAAATCCTCTTCAGAATCTATCTCTGCCGGTGCAGGCCCTAATGCTAATGGAACTCCCGGTGCTGTTCCCAGGTCCCCAGGCACAAATGAGAACTGCTGTGCTACAGGCTCAAAAAAGGTTGAAAATCACTGGCTTAATGTTATGGAATCACAGGAGTTTTAGTTTAGTGAGGCTCCAGCACTATTTTTGGCAGAGAGCCATACAATTACAGCTCCCATTATTCCAAAGCATTGAGCTACAGCTATTAAAATTAAAGTCTGCATTTGGTATAGATGCACCCTAAATTATAGCAGAGAAACTCCCTGTTTTTCAAGGGATTATGGAAGGGTGGCACTGTTGTTTCTGTTCACTTTTGGTAAGGATTTCCCCATCTTTACCCCCCAAAAATCCTGTTCAACAAAAATAATTTAGATTTTTTAAAAAATATATCTAATTGTGGAAGAAATGGCAACTGACAGCCAACACAGTTCTTCGTTCTGCAGTTTAATTCTTACATATTCAATAAAATTAATGATGAATTAAGGTTGCCATAGGAGCCCCTGGTGGCGCAGTGGGTTAAACTGCTAAGCCGCTGAACTTGCTGATCAAAAGGTCGGCGGTTCAAATCCAGGGAGCGGGGTGAGCTCCCACTGTTAACCCCAGCTTCTGCCAACCTAGCTATTCGAAAACATGCAAATGTGAGTAGATAAATAGGTACTGCTTCTGTGGGAAGGTAATGGCGCTCCATGCAGTCATGCTAACTCATAACCTAGGAGGTGCCTACAGAAAATGCCAGGAATGGAGATGAGCATCACCCCCGAGTTGAACATGACTAGACTTAATGTCAAGGGGAAACCTTTACCTTTACTTAAGGTTGCCATTTCTTTTTTCTGAGACGCTATCCAGAGTCATGTATGGCAGACAAATAAAACAAAGTCCTTTTATACTAGGATGTGCTGTACCTACTGAACTTCGCCAAGGGAAAGTGAAGAATTTCACTGCAAGCTCATTAAAAAAAGAATGTACACATATTTGCCGATTGCTTCAAGTTCAGTTCAGAAAGAATCGTAGGTATTAGAAAATGGGATGCAGGAAGAAGTGAAACTGTCATATTTTCTCATCTCTGCAAGCGGTCTTGAGCTGGAATTAGCTCTAGAGGCACATTTGACTAACTGCTGGCATTTACGTTTCCAGAGGAAGACCAGGCCAGTCAATTTTTTTCTTTCTTTCAGTTGTCTGAGGTGTACTTGTGCATATTTCATGGTCTGTAAGTAACGGCTACTTCCGCTACTCCATCTTCCAAGCTGAAGATAGATGTCAATGTGGTATGGAACAAGTTCCTTTCTCTCTTCCCATCTTTACCGTTTAACATCCAGCCTGAAAAAAGCTAGGGAAACGCTGAAATTCAGTAGTTTATCAATGTTTTAGAAAGATGATGGCCAAAATCCTACATGAGTCACTTAATTATGAACATGTAACCAAAGCAAATTCTATACAGCCATTTAATCTGAATTAGTAAATGGATTAAAGAGATCCGGTTTGTGGAGTGTCTACACAGGCATCCCACGAACCAGCTGGAAGCTGGGTGGCCACAAAGATTCACTTATTGTAGATCAATACAATCCAAGGAATATTTTCCCCTACCTCACAAATAAGAAGCAACCTGATCAATGAGAATCAGTGTTGGTTGAAACTAGGTCAGAGGAACAAAGGGAAAGTGGGTGTTCCTATCGGAAAACGGTGATTTCCTCTCCCGAAAGAGGTATTTGTTTCAATCAAACTTTATTACAGTCCAAAGACCCAATTTGCTCAGCGGTAAAGAGTGCACAACAGATTCATAACAGGGTCTTTGGACTGCAATAGAGTTTAATTGATTTATTGAGGTATTTGTTTACCTTCAGGCTGAGCTGTGTATCCAGCTTCTTCCCCAAATTATTCAGTGCTAGCCTCGGGTTCCTGTTCTACAGTAGATTTTATAGCTTAACCCAGGTTTTCCAGTGAGATTTTTCGACAAACTGTTTCTGGCTGGATACGCATAGCAGTGCACATTGGGGGTGTATGCATTGTGGGCATCCCAACCTTGAGGCAGCTTCAAACTAGATTTCAGTGCCTTTGTAGAAAGACCCTACATATCATCTCCTAGCCTGATCCTGACCCCGCCCTTTCAAGTCTACCTTCACAATCACCAGCCATTCCTATAAGGTCTGTTCTGATGGTTACCAGAGCAAAGCACGATGATGTTACCATGCCTCCTCTGCCATTGATCTGCAAGGTAAAAGGACTCCTGATATTCACTTCCTTCTGATTTGTTTACTGGCAGGAGGGAGCTGGAAATATCTTGCTGCACTGTCATCAACGTCAAAATAGACCTCCATTGCTCTGAGTGGGCGGGATAGAGAAGGGCATTAATGAATATGGTAATAGTACCATAACTATGAATACATAATCTAATTGATTATGATGTACCTATGGATCTATAACTCAAGATTACAAATCTCTATCTGTCCCTGGTTGTGCAGCGGGTGAAACAGCTGAGCTGCAGAACTTGCTGACCAAAAGTTTGGATCCAGGGAGCTGTTAGCTCTAGCTTCTGCCAACCTAGCAGTTCTAAAACATGCAAATGTGAGTAGATCAATAGGTACCGTTTTGGCAGAAAGGTTTTGCCGTTTTGGCTGATCACATGACCTTGGAGGCATCTATGAACAACGCCGGCTCTTTGGCTTACAAAGGGAGATGAGCACCACCCCCAGAGTTGGACACGACTAGAATAAATGTCAAGGGGAAACGTTTACCTTTAATCTGCAGTACAGGATGCCAGCCACTATTTTATGAAAACATACTGTATACTTTTTGTTTTACAGTGGGCCATTGGTATCTATAAGAGTTTGGTTCCAACTACCATTGTTCATTAAAATCTTATTATATACAATGGAAAAATCAAGGTAAAATATTGCTTATATAAAATGGCAAAATCAAGGTATACTTTTTGGAGTTTTTTGGAATATTTTCAAGCCATGGATGGTTGACTATATGGATACAGAATCCATAGATATGGAGGGCTGACCATACATTAATACTTTTGTTGTTTTAATTTGAAAATAAACTTTGTACATACAGATTAACTGACTATTCCAAATTCTTACATGGTCTTAGATGTTAATATAGAATAATAACGGCTAGAATCTTACCAAATCATTATATAGTAACTCAGGGTTGTACTTTTTATATGATGGCATAAAAGATACCCAATGCCAATTTTCACAGTTGGTTCCTTATTGAAAGTTGCAGTTCAATGCGCCAATATAGCCCTGGATACAGGCATAGCTTTACTCTTCCTGTTATTTAGAATATGAATGACCACTGCAAGACCTTTAAAATCTTTGCCTCTGCATAAGATTTATGCTCCACCATACATGGAATAGGAACTGGAAGGGAAAAAGATTGTGAGGAAGCAAATTTTAAATAATAGAAAGACCGCTTTTGAAGCTGTCGACAATAAAATGAACAAGCTGAACTATTGAGTTGCTAAAATATAAATAAAAAATCATGATTTGATGTCATCATATGGTTTTTGGGAAGTTCTTTTCGATTACGTATTATGGCACAAGATTAAATTGGCCACAACTTATGAATCATACAGCTTGCATCTTCGCTATCTGTTTCATTGTTAAGGGTGTGATCCAACCATGGGCGTTCAGCGTTGGAACAAAAGAACATGTCCCCAAACTGGCTCTACTTTTCCTTGCATTTACACCGAAACAACATACTGAAATCTCTTGCTGAGCGTGCACTCTTGGGTGAGATAATCTAAGCTGATTTCAAAACTGAAATTAGAAAAGCTGCATAAATATTCAGGCTGAGACTTGTGCCCCTACAAAAGGGAACAGCTAATATTTGCCATTAGACAATTCATCAGAAAGTATGAAAGACGGAACAACTATTCTTATAATTAGTTGCTCCATGTCACATAACAAGTCTTTAGGCATGCAAGAATGTTAACATCTAATTACCACTTATGTGATTGCTAACAAAACATTAGTAAAGTGGCAAATGTTGGCAAAGTGGTAAAGTGTGAAGTTGCAAAGTGACAATTTTTCCACATGAATGGAACGGATCTGAAGCATTGGATTCAAAGTTCAATTACGAAACAGTGAGCTTGAAATACTTAATGGAATTTGCATGAATATTCAAAACAAACCTAATATTCACTCATGCATTAGTGCATCCTCCGTCCAGAGAAAGATACGTTCCTCCAGCATATTATCAATTCCAGTAAACGTAGAGAGAGAACTACATGGAACAAAAGCCATTTGTGAGATGCAAAGGTAAATTTACATCAACAACGGCTGGATTTATTCCTGAACATATTTAGGACTGGCCTGTCATACCTGATCCCAGACATTTTGACCAAGAAGTGGGAGGGGGGGGAAGAAAAGAAAGACTAAGCAAAGCACTGGATATCACGAATGTGTATGTGGGGGAAAAACTATGTAGGTCAGCGTTTCTCAACCTGTGGGTCGGGACCCCCAGAGGGGTCGCGAGGGGGTGCCAAAGGGGTCCCCAATGACCAACAGAAAATACTGTGTTTTCTGATGGTCTTTGGGGGCGGGGGGTTCTGTGTGGGAAGTTTGGCCCAGTTCTATCATTTGTAGGGTTCAGAATGCTCTTTGATTGTAGTTAAACTGTAAATCCCAGCAACTACAACTCTCAAATGTCAAGGTCTATTTCCCCAAACTCCACCAGTGTTTACATTTGGGCAGATTGAGTATTCCTGCCAAGTTTGGTTCAGATCCATCACTGTTTGAGTCCACAGTGCTCTCTGGATGTAGGTGAACTACAACTCCAAAACTCAAAGTCAATGCCCACCAAACCCTTCCAGTATTTTCTGTTGGTTGTGGGTGTTCTGTGTGCCAAGTCTGGTTCAATTCCATCATTGGTGGAGTTCAGAATGCTTTTTGATAGTAGGTGAACTATAAATCCCTGCAACTACAACTCCCAAATTACAAAATCAATTCCCCCCCCCCCCAACCTCTCCATTATTCAAATTGGGGTGTACCAGGTATTTGTACCCAACTTGGTCCAGTGAATGAAAATACATCCTGCATATCGGACGTTTACATTACGATTCATAACAGTAGCAAAATTACAATTGTGAAGTAGAAACAAAAATAATTGTATGGTTGGGGGTCACCACAACATGAGGAACTGTATTAAGGGGTCACGGCATTAGGAAGGTTGAGAACCACTGATGTAGGTGGTTCTTTGCAAATTGCTGTGCAGAGTTATTCCAAAGTATGTAGTTTCATAAAATAATAATGAAATATGGCTTCTGTGGCTATTTCTTTTTGCATTAGATTTCTACCTTCCCTTTCTTCCAGAAGCATCAATAATAGGCATCAAATAATGAAACAATAGCATTGCAATAACATAGCAAACAATAAATGATGTAACAAAGCAATAAATAATTAAACAAACCAATAATGCCATTAGCATATAAAGTAAGAGGAACATGTTTTGCCTTGCTAGTTGATAAAGTGTTTCCATGAAAATAAGACATACCCATGAAATTAGCCATAGCAAGATTTCTAAGCATTTGAGCAATATAAGCCATACCCTGAAAATAAGACATAGTAATAGGTGTGGCTATGCAAGGTAGTGGCGTGGAGCGGAAAAGACGGTCAGCCCCTCCTTAAATTTGAATTCGGAATTCCCGGCTGAGGCTTCGGGTCGTGCGGCTTTGTAGAAGCCTCTTCCTGGGGTTCCCTCCCCTCCGTTTTTCTTTAAGGGCCCCTACTCGCTTCCTTTGGAAGTGCTAAAGTTTTGAAGTATAAGGTTTGCAGCGAAGCCTCGTGGGGCGCCTTGGGGTTCTCTCCTTCCCAGGCATTTTCCATCCTCTCTCTCCTGCCTCACCTTTTCCCAGGTCTAGCCAGGCTCAGTGAGGCTGCCCCCTCCTTCTCCGCTTCCTTAGGCCCACTGTAGCAGCAAATTAGGAGTCCCAGAACTCCGGGTGGCAATAACCTTCTTACCAAAGGCGACGT